>CM042144.1:33407198-33439698 GCA_023376005.1 Doryteuthis pealeii
CTGAATACCGACTCTGATCCTCACAATACTTGCAACCTTGTGTCACATCCTACCCGTCTCGAACGGGTTGGGTAAAATACCTACTACCCTCTTATCTTATGGTTATCACCGAGAATAAAATGGTATTGGCGATAGGAGTTCAAATTACGGACAGGGTTCTTAAGCATTTCCCTAGACGCTTAACACCTTTGAGGGAAGGTGTGAATCCATTTATTTTGCCAGCTATGCCTAAAATAATAGACAGACTGGATGGGTTCTCTAACTTTAGAAGGGCAGCCAGTCTAGGAGAAAGGAAAACGGAATTGAAATCCTTAACCAACACATGGGTCTACGTAGCAGTGTAAGGTCCGTTAATCTCCATGTCTTATGCGACCTTGAGGAAGGCCAGAGTTCAGCATTGGGCTAAGAAAAGGGTTATATACGTGCGTGTGTGCTTGTGTAAGCCAGGGGTTCTCAAACTTAAGTCCGTAGACCCCTACAAAAATTTGATTGACCTATTCTTATATACCCCAGTCCACCTTGTAGTTGTTTTGTTGCAACCAATTATGCGATTAATGAGTTCTTAAACGTTTATATAAAACTTAATTGTAAAATAACCGTAAAATAAACATTAAAGTAATCATAACATGTAAAATAAATAAATAAAAAAAAGAGCAGCAAATATTCAATACTAACTTAATAACTTACCAAAGAAGCCCATTTCCTAATGTGATGGGTGAAGCTGATGACTTGATAAATTCATGAATATTGCGCTTAAACTTTTGAAAATATATCAATATGAGCATGTTCTCCAGGATTCTTGTGGAATTAATTTCTTACTAAGAAGGCTTAGTAGTTTCCATAGAGTCCTTGTAAAACTCAAATACTTACAGACCCCCTGAGTTGTTGTATAACCCCCCCCCCCGGGGGGTGTATGTAGACCACTTTGAGAAACCCTGTTGTGAGCCATAAGTTAAATCCTTTTAAAAGCATCGATATAATGATTAGTAAATCGATGAATTTAAAATGATTTAACTTCGAATAACGCAATTTCCAGTCCAATTTGCAACTGAATCAGTAATATGGTCTGCACTCCTTACTAAAGAGAAGCATCAATATCATTATGGACCGCTGTTACAAGGCGTTGGCTGTTATTCTGTCAGTTTTGAAAAAAATAAAATAAAAAGAGTGGAACTTTAATATGTGAGACCTGATCAAAGTTTAGACACCCAGTTTAATTTGTGTTTTAATGTTTCATTTATGGGGAAAAGTTTGTGTGTTTACAAAAATATAATCCTGGAAAATTTTATACAATGGAAAAAAAGTTTATAAATTTTCTTCTTTTTTTTAAAGTTCTATTTTTAATATTTTGGATTTTATAAAAATTGAACATTTATTTTAGGTAGAATTCAGGGTCGTAAATTTTTACCATAGTCTACTGGACAGTGTTCATGGAATATGAAATGAAGTCCAATGTATTTTTGACCTCAGCGTTGTTATTTTAAGGGAATTGAGATTATAAACTTATCAAGTCCTATTGACTGAAAATTACTATTAGCTGGTAATTTTGCCGAATATTTAACGATATTTCTATTTAAGGGTAATAATAAATAATAATAATAATAAAACTTAAAACAGTCCACTTCTGCAGTTCTGAGTTACAAAAAAAAAAGCCTATACCCGAATCACAACGCAATAACTTCAAATGACATCAATTAATGCTGTCCTATAATGTTTTTAAAAAAACAAACAAAAAAACTTATAAATGAATTGACATATCAAATTATGTTTTCCTTAGAGTTTTATTTTTTTTTATTAAAAGTATTAATACCAGTCGAGAAATTAAAAATATTTACATTGGAATTCATTTCATATTCCTCTAACATCTGTCCAGTAGACTATGGTAAAAATTTACGCCCTTGAAATCACAGTCTACCATGGATTTTATAAAAATTGATTGAACATTTAAAAAAAATTATAATTTGATTTTCAAAGTGAGCGTTATTTTTTACAAGTGCGTGGTCACACCTCTAAAACCGTACAACACAAATAACAAACAATTATACAAAGCGTTAGACAATAACAATATAAGTAGAACTTTGCTAAAAAAAAATATTAAAAACAGATGCAAAACTAAAAAAACAAAAACGAATAAAAACGGGAAACAATCAAGCTAAATAAATAAGGTAGCTATATAAATATATATATCCTCACCGGTGTGATGAAATTCACCCTTGGTAGTAGTAAAATAGTAAGAATAGCCGAAGGAAAAAAAGAAAGCCTTTTTTTTTTTTTTGAAGAAAAAACAAATCTGTGAGGTATCAAAACAGAAGGGTCCAGTTATATCCACATAGGTAGGTAAATTTCATCTTCTCCGTCAGTGATAAAATGGTTAAAAACAGTTCCTCATATTTCATTTAAAAAAAAAAAAAAAAAAAAAAAAAAAATACAACAAAGTGTGGGGGACAAACAAAATTTGTTTTTTCGGTTTTGTCGAGTGTATATTGTCGGCACTGAAGAAATTAAAAAAAGGTGCGTGTGTGTGTGTGTGTGTGTTGCGTGCTACTTGAATGTAAACCTACTGGCACACGGGAAGAACAGTGAAAAAAAAAAAAAAAGGGTTCTATAGAGCCCAGTTATATAATAACATCCAGATGAAGTGCTTGCAGATCAAATGTGGCCCAACGTTCTTCTACATTTTCTTTTCTTTTTTAATTTTCGTGGGAGCGCCGATAACCCAGTCTTCTTCAGCATAGCGCTCGTTGGATAAAGTAAGTAATAGTAAAAAAAAAAAATGATTAAAAAAAAAACAGAGAAAAGTGGAAAAGGAGACGGGATACTAAAGGGGGTGAGAGGAAGAGGTGTATAAACAGACGGAGGGGAGGGAGGAAAGTCGATGCCGTATAAAAAAGGGAGGAAGAGAGGGGAGGAAGAGAGAAGAAAGTAGTAGGAGGAGGTAGTGACGGCGGAAGACGAAAAAGAGTTAGTTACAGTTAAAGAACCACATTAACAATGCGATGATAATGAGAGAGAGAGAGAGAGAGAGAGAGAGAGAGAGAGAGAGAGAGAGAGAGAGAGAGAGAGAGAGAGAGAGAGAGAGAGAGAGAGAGAGAGAGAGAGCACGTTTGAAGATGGGAAGGTTTGAGAAGACAGTGACGAGGATGATGATCGTAATGATGAGAAAAGAAGAAAGATGGAACGTTGAAGATTAAGGGAGGGGAGAGAGAAAGATGGGCGTCTGAAGATAATCAAAGGAACTATGGTAGGATAAACCGTAGTCATAATAATGATAAAAGTAACATTAATAAAAGAAGTGATTCTGGGACAGAGGGAGGTGAGGAATAACGTAGTTCTTCAATGGAATTGGTAATAAAACTTGTAGCAGCTGTAGGAGTTTTAAGAATAGTAGTAGCGATCGTGAGAAAAAAGACATGGAGAAGGGGTGGGGTGAAGAAATCAAGAAGAAAAAGTGATGGGAAATTTCAGAGAGTGATGGGTGGGGGTTGGGAAGCAGGATAAGTAAAACATGAAGCAAAAGTTTTTTTAAAATAAACAAAAAAATACAAAAACAAATTTGATGGAGGCGGAGAAAAAAGGGGGAAAAAAATCAGGGATGAAGAAAGAAAAAGTAGTAACAAAAAATAGAGAGAAACAAAAGAAAAAAAAGAAAGAAAAATAGTGGTAAATAAAAAGAAAAAAGAAAAAAAAAGACTAAGAAAAACTGATTATCTGGCACGTCCTCAAACAGTTAAATGTTATTGGTTTAAAAAAAATTTAAAAAATACCGACCACTCCAGCACCCTTACGTAAAACCGGATACCCCACCGCCTACCCCCTTGCTCAAAACCTATTTTCTTATATAAACTTAAACAATTTTCAACAGCCTTATTTTATCTATTTTATTGGAGGTGGGTTCAAAAAGTATCAAGACTAAAGCAGTAACAACGAATAAAACATCAATTTCCTTCAAAATAGCCCCTTTAGCATTCAACACCCTTATTCCAGTAAGTTTTCTATTGGCCGAAGCAGATTTTAAATTAATTTTGAGATTGTGCGAACAGCTCCGGCTATAAAAATGTCTCCCCTTTATCTACTGATATCACTTTTTTTTATATATTGATTTCTATTATTTTAGAAAACTTTTTTAAAGAATTTCCACATAAAATTTGGCGCGTTTTTTTCTTTTTATCTTTGATCAAGAATAGTCGCTACATTTGCTAATTAATTTCATACACTAAAATGTAACATCTATTATATGTGACAGAAGTAATTTTAAATAGAAAATAAAACAGAAACCAGAGAAAAATATATTGGCCCATAATTTGGAAACTACAAGTTATACCGTATATACTCGTGCATAGGTCGAATTTTGAAGACTTTTAAGCAAAATTTTTTAGCAACGACCATAATTATTTTGTAAGGTAACTTTAGTTCCAATTATAAAAATGACTACGAGTAACCCTTGGCTTAATAAATTAATTTCATAAATTAATGATTCCGTGTTCATAAAGGGTCGATCTATACACAAGATCGACTTATACACGAATATTTATGGTAATTACATTTTTTAGTATTACATAAATGAATTTTAATTCTGGTCGTTTTCTTTTCGTAGGATATAATATATATATATATATATATATATATATATATATATATATATATATATATATATATATATGCATTTATTTGGAAGACAATTCCAACCTTATATTATTCCGACTCTACTGAATTTCTTAAGATAAGATAAATTCTATAAATTGATAATCTGTAGATTATTAAATCACTAGAAGTAGCTACCCAGCGTCGCCTGGATAAAAGGGGAAACTCTAATGTATTGATTTGTTTACTTTTGAGATTTACAAATGCTGGACATTTTTAAGTAGAATTTCAATGTTATTTCTATGTATATTCTAATTTTCAAATAGCTTTGAATATAAATAAAATCGTCATAATTTTTGCACAAAAAAGCAAAAACCGGTGATTTTTAATGTATATATATATTCACTTTGTCATTAATTGTGTTTTCGTAGTTTCATCCGGGCATACATACACACCAACTGCCCTTTTAATATGTATAGATAGATAGATAGATGGGTTGACCTATACCACAAGATCGACTTATACATGAGTACACATGGTAATTAAAAAAATCCTATTTTCTTAGGAAACCTAATTTTAATCCTGGTGGATTTTTTTCTCACTTAAAATAACAATCTCTTTATATCGCAATCTTTTACCTACCTGTATTTATGACGGACTCAATCCCAATCTTAATTATTGTCATCTTTATTGATTTACGTTGGCAGTTTATTTTCTGACATATCAACACCTATTAATTATTAATCATTAATATTTAATGCTGAATCAAGTTATTTTGATATTCGTTTTCTTACAATACCTGCTGTTGCTTGAATGGTCACCCATCTAAATATTGAACAAGCCCATAACTGCTTAACTTAGGTGATCTAACAGGAACCGGTGCTTCCAACATTACTTGAAATTAATAATTTCCTGATATTATATATCAGGAAATTATTAATTAATAAGATCGACTTGTACACGAGTATACAGTGATGCTGATAGCTTTTTGATTTAGTGCTTATATCTATATGCATTTATGAGGGACTCAATTTCAACCGTATATACATTAAACTGCATCTAGTGGCGAAGTTCTCCTTTTTGGAGCTCTGGGGAATGTGAAGTACCCATCATCGACATTACTTCCAGGTCCACCCTGACCCGGAGTAGTAGTACTTGTTAAGGTCCCATCCATGGGGTAAATAGATAAAAAATGAGTTTAGAAAAAAAAAATTGAATACCCAATGAAATGAATTAAACAAAACATCTTCGGCATAAAATAACCCAAGGGTTGATATGCCGTAAAATCCAACCAACCAACATTATATTATAATTGTCACTTTTATTGATTACTTAGATCAATTCCATAAATTAATGATACCTTGATTATAAATCAAGGGTTGACCCATACCACAAGATCGACTTATACACGAGTACATATAGTTATTTTTTATAATACAGAAACGAATTTTTATTCAAGTCCAGACTGGCGTATGATCATTGCGAAAACAAAATCCAAAAAGTTAAAGAAACAAACATAACTTGTAATCAACAAGTTCATCAGGCAGGCATTTTAGCGAGTTCGATTCTCATCGAGTGTCTCATGACAATCACCTTGTGCCAGACTAAGCTTTACCGAGTATCTAACTATTAGATGACCGAACTAGGTCGTACTTATCCTACCCACAACGGCGGATTCGACACAAAATTGAGTTTAGTGCTTACACACGAGCGTGGGGGTGGAGACAAAAATAGTTCTGGCGGTATTTCCTTTTGGGACACCCCTCAAGTCACCAGGGATTGACTAACCCTATCCACCAGGGCAATGGGGGGGGGGGGGGCGCAGCTGGAGTAGAGTCTTTGTCCCGGAAGTGAACTTTAAGGTATTTGGTTTCTATCATAGTTTCATCAGCCATTACTATTGTATAGTGAGTTCGATACTCAACCGTGGCATTGCGCATGCTATATATACATCACACACACACAAGTATTGAGCACTCTTGGATAAATTACTAATACTACTACAACTGAAACGATAAAGCAGCACTTGGGCATACATACAGAGTGGTCATAGTCTTGCAATAGTTTTAAAATTGAAAACAAAAACTCACATTGTACAAATGATAAAATCATTTAGTAAAATTCATATAAATGTTCAACACTTGTAGTTTTTTTATGTACGTTTTGATTATTGTATTTCAACAAAACTGCCATTTTCATTCTTAGATTTTAAATCTGTTGCAGATTTTTTCAGAATACAAGTTTGTCAAAAATTACAAAAAATCTCGATATTTTCTACACACCTTATATCTATGTACACACACACACACACACAAAAAAACAAAAAAAACAACACCTGATGATCAAAAAATTGTAAAAGTTTAAAGCTATGAGTTGAGTGATTTATTAGTTTTTCTTTTTAATATTATATCATATTGGCTCAACGATATTTTTGTATTGAACACTATTTTATTAGCGACTGTTAGGACTGCCGTTTTAGCTGGGTTTTTTTAACGAATGGTATTTGTGTTAAAGTAATTATAATTACATGTATATAAACAAGTTTTCCTACGACTCGAATTTCATGAATGTCCATTCTCATGTCGGCAGAAAAATGGTGGAAATAAGGAAGTAATTACTTCCTCGTTTACACCATTCTACGGCTTACCTGAGGGTTAACATTCATGAAATACGAGTCGCAAGAAAACCTTAGGAGTTATTTTTTAATATTCAATAATTATTGTAGGATGCTCTTCTATTAAGCGAACACACACACACACACTATATATATATATATATATAATATATATATATATATATATATATATATAATGTCTTTACTTGTCATTCTATCACCATTTTAAAACACACACGCAGACAAGTCGACTGAGAAGTTTATAGGTTTAGTTTAGTTTGTTTTGTTTTATGGTATATCAAGCTCAGTGGCTCATTTAATGCTGACAAAGTTTTGAAATAAATTCATTCTTAATGGATACTCAATTTTTTTTATAAACTCATGTTTTTCTATTTAACTCATAGATGGGACCCTAACAGGTATTACCACTCCGAGTCAGAGTGGACCTGGGAGCAATGGTGAAAATAGGCTGAACAAGATACTTTCAAGGGATGTGACCATATGAGGTTAATTTTTTAACCTAGTCGCCCTTGCGGTCTACATACTTCTTCCAATTGATGTTGCATTGGTCGGATCCCATAGATAAAGAAGCCATTAACAGCAGATATGACGTCATCATATGAACTTTTCAGCTCACCCTATATATTTTGCCAATTGGAGACAAATCTTTTTTTCTTCGAGAGGTTTCATTTTTTTTAGAATATCAGGTATGTCAAAAAGTACAGATTTTATATATATATATATATATATATATATATATTAAACGCAGGCTGCATATAAATGATTTTTAAGCTTGACAAGTGACTATTGTTTATTTTATAATAAACATTTACTTCGCATCCACATTCTTCAGGATAAACCATCGATGTCTACGATGACGTACGAATTGCTTCATCTTTAATATCAATACAGATTTGTCGTTCATGATTTCTTCCGTGTCCCAACTTATAGGGCACAGTATTTTTCACAAAATGTACAGCGGATGTCGTCCCCAAAACTGTTGAATCTCGCGACCCCCCACCTCATTCAGATCAATATAGACTCTCACGGTATTTAAGCTGTTATTTACTGTTCTATTATTTTTGCACCACCTTGTATATGTACCATTGATATCCTTCGAATCTTTTAACAAAAAAAAAAAGTAGATCTACGGGATGAGCACCAAATCATCTTATGTACACATCCCTTTCTTACGTACATATTTAAAAAAAAACTCTTTGCCTACTTTAAACCGCTCACAGTGGCTCTCCCATCACTTCGATCCTTCCGTAAATCGCTAGCAGTGGCTCGCGCACGTATCACTTGTTTACACTGAAAAAAAATCACTGAGCAAACACCATCACATGCCATCTTTTGTTTTGTCCGTGAACCAACTCTGAGATTGGTACTTGATCCTTCATCATACAGGTAAAAAATACCAAGAAAGTTTGGTACAGCCGTGTGGAAAATTTGTCATTGGGTCATTTAATGCTGACAAAGTTATGAAATAAATTCATTCTTAATGCATAATACACTTTTGTTTATAAACTCATGTTTTTCTATTAAATCCATAGATGGGTCCCTAACAGGTACTACCACTCTGGGTCATAGTGGACCAGGGAGCAATGGTGATGAAGGGGTGCTCCACATTCCCCAAACCTCCAAAACTGTAACCTCGCCATCAGATAGAGTTTAACGTCATTCCCAGGACATGTAGACCCTCAGTCACCGCCCTACAGCACCCACATGATAAAAAGGGGTTGGGACCCGCCACAAGGGCAAATAGGGTTGGGAAAATCATATAGGTGCTTGGGCTTGACGTGACCAGCCGATTGATCAGAGGGGGCCTCTCCGACCGCCCGTCTAGCCCAAGATAGGGCCAAAGTGGAGTATTGCAAGTCATGAACTGCTCATCTACCTGGGTTCTATCCTTAAGCATCACAGGTCGCCACCCACGGCCAACAGGTGGCCCCATTGGGTGAGTCTTACCCCTCTGCAGAGGTGCATTCTAACGCCCCACCGACAGGGCGAAAATATATTGTTGTAAGGGAAGATATTTCCTCTACAAGAAAGTTGGACTCGTTCAACGAAACACAAATAATATGGACTAGACGAGAGCATTAGTAGAGTAGTAGCTAGTCTTGTTACAGAGATTTTAATTATTGCACGTTGGAGTATCTTACTTAGATTTATTACCCTTTGGTACAAAAGATATATGTTAACCTTTCTTTCGTATTCAATGTTGTTATTTGATAACTCAGATACACTATTTATATATATTAATAAGAGAATACTTTATTTGTCTGTTCACTATAGATGACCAAGCAGTTTGATATCAAGTTTCCGTATTAGTACCTGGCGGAAGGTTTTCACATAAAGTCTAATGGTCAATAGCGGGACAAACAAATAATAAGCGAGAAGAAATTTCGCTGAAAGGCATAACTAGTCGAACAGAATTTAAATTTCCAAACTTCAAAAGAAAAATAGAAAACAAAAATAAATTGTCTTATTAAAATAATTATCCACATTTAATTAAACATTACTAATTAGGTTTCTAGACAATTTTCCAAGTTGGGGGATGTAAAAAGTAATTAAAGTAACGCCACGTTCCCCAGAAGTAGAACCTCACCATCAGCTGCAGTTTAGTGTCTTTTGTTTTTTAGTGGTGAGGAGAGTCTTGCACTTTGCAGAAAACACAGCGTATTCTAAGCCCTCCCCCATAGGGTGTATTGAAATTAAGTAATTGCTAATTTGAGAAAAACACAAACCCTACATTAGTAACGAACAAAACAGAAAAATTGTTTCAAGACAATAAAATTCAGTAATCTACATAGAATTCGAACGTGAATACCTTCTGTTTACAGAGCTATTATAACATGACATGGAGAAACATTCACAGTTGATACTTATAAAGATTATATATATATATATATATATATATATATATTCGAGTAATGAACGACCCCTAATTTTTAGCCACAAAAAGTTGTTTTTTTAAACATATATTGCGTATAACTTAACTTTTAACCACAAAATCTTTATATATCGTGTGTAATGAATGACCCCTATGCTTGCCTATAAAAATATATCTTCAACATCCAATGACAAAGAGAAAAGATTCAAACACTTATTTATACTTTCAAAATCAATGTAGTGCCGTAAATAAGCAATGTAGTCTAAACCTTGATGTAGCCTGTAGTGTTTATTTGGATATTCCAAACTAACTAAAACCCCACCTCTGATACACAGTAACAATGATAATATAATAATTACGCATGTAATTGATTAAGTACACCTGGGAAGCAGAATTTAATGAAATTTTTTTTGATAAACAAAATCCCATGACACTCTCGAAAGTTCTAAACAAAGCTAGTCTGATCGAAGGAATTTCTACATAGCCTTGCTAATACCAAGACAAACGCTTTTAGTTAAGATAATACAGTTTTGAAATAAATCAATTCTTAATGGATAATATAATTTTTTTATAAATACATATTTCTATTTATCCCATAGATTGGACCCTAACAGATACTACCACTCCGGGTCAGAGTGGACCATGGAGCAATGGTGATGAAGGGGTGCTCCACATTCCCCAAACCTCCAAAACTGGAACCTCAGATAGAGTTTAACGTCATTCCCAGGACATGTAGACCCGCAGCCACCGCCTTCTAGCACCCATATGATAAAAAGGGGTTGAGGCTTGCCATAAGGGCAATAGGGTTGGGGAAATCATTTTGTATGCATAGGCATTGATGCTGATAGCTTTTTAATTTAGTGCACCCTGGGACGCATATATTTGATTTGAATGAGTCCCCGGGAAATTTGATGGGTCCCAACTAAAGTTTCTTAATAAACTGAAGCGTTTTTATTTATGATCTGGGGGAAAGGTTTCTTTCTTTAAAGTAATTTTTTTCGGGACATATTTTTTCTTTTAATAAATTCATTTTACTTCAATTTAAAAAAAAAATTCTCAAGCACCTAATTCAATTTCTATGTTGAGGCAACTTGGAGGCCCTTTAAATAGAAGTGCCCTCAAGGTCTAAACCCGGCCCTGTCACTATTAAATCTACTTATAGATAGTGCTTACAAAAGTCACATCACGGACGATGGGGCCCGTGATCTTGAATTTGGAAATTCAACGACTCGTATGAGTTAATTGGGTATGATCATCATTATTTTTTTTTTGGTATCCATATATAAGATATATTGTCCATATATAATACTATATTAGTAAGGTTCCTGGTTCGATACTGGCCCTCGCTAACTCAGCGTATGAGTAGCACAGGGATCTATGCGGTAAAGTGAGGAGCTGATGGTAGGTGTGGCGCCCCACCTCAGACGCAATAACAATCTCCTTGGTCTAGCGCTAGTGAAAAGGAGGTATACTCCCACGCTGTCTGGTTGATACCGACATTAGGCCACCAGACGATTTTACTTTATCTTTATGATTATTATTATATTTTTTATTTTACATTGGATTTTATGTTATATTTTTTAAAACTTAGTGACGAGAATAGGAAAATTAAAATTGAATTTTCAAACCAGAGCAAGCACATATCAGTTTAACGTTTTTAACGGTCACATGACCACTTGTGATATTCCCCGTAATAAAGTAGTGTAAATAAAGAAAAGAGCAGATATACGCTGTTCGTTACTCAAATAGGTAATGTCTCTTATTTATGGCACTCATTTACTCTTATATTGACACTGATGTTCGGTACCCACTTAACCACTACACAACCATCATGGGGAGATGAGGAAATCTGTAAATAAATTTAAATTGTGTGTATGTGTGTGAGTGAGAGATATTTCTCAGACTATAGACGGGACACCGCTTCGTGTTGTAGCTATTTACCCAACCCATTCGCCACTGATAGGATGTGACACAAGGTCGTAAATATGCTGAAGCTAGACTAACAGCCGCTGTTAATAATTTCAATTCTCGGCAGGGTTGGTTGGATTTTACGGCATGTAGACATGTTGGGTTATTTTATGCCGAAAACGTTTGGTTTTATTTAAAATTGTTGATTTTTTAAAAACTCATTTTTTTCTTTAACACTTTTAAAACTCATTTTTTAAATCTATTTAGCCGACAATTACTACCACTCCGGGTTAGAGTGGACCTGGGAGTAATGGCGACGAAGGGATACTCCACACTCCCCCAGAGCTCCAGAATTGGAACTTCACCAGATGCAGTTTAACGTCATACACAATTCCCATGGGGACTTTCATACTTCTGACCATGTGTGTGTGTGTGTGTGTGGGTGTAAGATTTCTCAGACTATAGATGGATACACCGCGTCGTGGTGTAGGTATTTACCCAACCCATTCGCCACGAGTAGGATGCGGTACAAAGTCGCAAATATGTGTCATGCAATGAGAATCGGCCGCGCTTTTCAGTAGTAATGGATCTAGCTTGCTAACCATTACATCACGATGGGATGCCCTACCGCGTCGTGGTGTAATCTGTTCACAAGCAAAGTTTATAGACCAATTACTACTCACTATTGAATTCGATTCTCACTGGGTACCCTATTCATACGGCCTTGTGCCAGATATAAGGTATGCTTAGTTTTATAAGTGTGGTGTCATTGTTAGTGAACTAGACTAGCAACCGTTTCAAACAAATTCGATTTTCAGTGGGACTTCCATACATCAGATCTTGTGCCAAACATAGATAAGCATAGTAAACGGCTGGGCAGTGAGTTCGATTCTCACTAGGTATCCATTTTTCAAGACCTTGCGCCATATGGAAGCTTCAAACTTACGGTCAATGCCCTGTCGGCGGGGCTAAGTGGTTATAGTATAAAACCAGCGATAAGAGGCCCCATTTTTTTTCAGAAAAATGGTCTTTTTTATATCTTAAATTAAAAAAAAAATTATTTGTCAGCAATCAAGTTAAATTTGTCGGGTTTCAATGACTATGGAGATAATGGCGTATATTCATAAACTGATTTATAATTGTAACATGTCCAGTTTAGAAAATGAGGGGGGGGGGATAAGAATGACTAGGAATTTCTGAAATCTTATTGTACACACACACACACACACAGTGATGCTGATAGCTCTTTGATTTAGTGCGTCCTGGGACGCACATATATGCTTTGAATGAGTCCGAGTAATTTGATGGCTCATAACTAAAGTTTCTTAATAAATTGTAAGGTTTTTATTTATGATCTGAGGAAACAACTAAAACCTAACTCCTACCTTATAACATATCCTGTGTAATTAGTTTCTAAGAAACTATTGAAATGTATTTACAGTTAGCTGGAAATAGTGAGGGAAAAAAAAAAGAAAGACACCGGGACGCATTGATATGATTTTACCGCGTCCTTTTAGATTTGCATGCGTCAGGGACGCAGGACGCGTACCTATTAACCTCTCTGTATAATGTATATATACGAAGGGCAATCAATAAATAAGGGGGATTTTTTCAGAATGTTTTTCCATAAATGAATGGATTCATAACAAAAATTATCTTGATCTCACAAAAATATTTAATTTCAGGTTATTCAAAATGGAGGCAACTCAAACAGAGTGCTCTAGGCTTGAGCAGAGATCAGTGGTCAAATATTTGGTGGTTGAAAAGTGCAAACCATGTGAAATTTACAGAAGAACGTGTGGTGTGTACGGAGAAGCATGTTTTAGTGAAATAAATATTTACAATTGGGCTAAACATTGGTTTTCCACGACAAAAGCCTGAGCCGAAAAGACAGTACGTGGAGTGGAAACACAATGACTTTCCGGTAAAGAAATAAAAAAAAAAAAAAAAAAAGATTTTCAATCTGTCAAACAAATATCTATATATCATCAAACTTCTTATACCTGTGCTGCAAGATTTTTTTTTATCGCAATGATACATCTATCTATCTAAAAGGCAGTTGTGTGTATGTATGTCCGGATGAAACTACAAAAATACAATGATTAATGACAAAAATATATATATATACATTAAATATCACCGGTTCTTGCTTTTTGTGCAAAAATTATGAAGATTTTATTTATATTTGAAGATATTTAAAAATTAGAATATACATAGAAATAGCATTGGAATTCTACTTAGAAATGTCCAGCAATTGTAAATCTGAAAAGTAAACAAATCAATACACCAGGGTTATACCCACTATCCAGGCAACGCTGGGTAACAACTTCTAGTTTAAATATAAAGTTCTAAGAGAATAAAGCAATTTTTAGTTTAACTTGCAACTAAATGATAATTTTGTTGGTTTTGTGATTAAATACTAAACACACACACACACACACCATCGTATTATTCATAATTTGATGTATCATCTTTTTTTTTCAAATGTCCTAACAGGCAAAGGATGCTGGATGTCGATTTCAGTCTGCACGTTCGGTTGTGGTGGGGGATATGATACCAGCACACACACACACAAACACACCTGGACAAATTAATCACGTGATCCCAGAGTGGCGACCCCAGGCAACACCTACTTCCTCGATTTAAAAGGGCGGGGCTGGGTTTATGGTCCGGTGCATGAGCCGCCCCAAAATGGGAATGCCAACTGGATCCATACATTTTTTTGCACTAGCCATCAGATGAGCTTCGGTTTATACGTGGCTTCCCATGTTAAAAAAAGACCCTGTGTCGCATCCTGACCTGGTGAGAGGTAAACGTAAATACCATACACTATGTAAAGGGTTAATAATATCTGATCGTTTCTGAACAGGAAACCAGATTATAAGATGGCTGCGGTTTTGGGGGAGGAGAATGACGTCGTTTCGAATAGCGGACACCGAATCCTGTCAATCAGCTTTGTGAGCGAATTTCTTCAAACAAACAAAATGGACGTCCGCGCATTCACATATAATTCGGAAAAATATTTTACGTTTATGGTTTATTACAAATGGATTATATTCGGAAATAGGCGAGTGGCGATGCGACTTCCGGTTGCAACGGGAGAAACGAGATTTTATTGCGATATCGTGTGAACGCCCATAGAAGAAACGCAAGGATTTACGGTATGAGGCTAAATCGTTAAAATACGATTTTCAATTGTCTATTTAACTGAGGTGACGACACCGTGTGTTACATGTAATTACCCAACCCTTCAGTCATGAGCATGATGTGGCACAAGGCCAATTTATGAGCAGAGTACGTCTGGTTTGAACTCAGTCTTCCTTCTCCTAGACTGGTTGCCATACCAAGGTTAAAGAACACTGCATTTAATTAATTTAAGTATTTTTTGCTCAGTTCAGGGGTGATTATCTATTTATGTGTTGAACAAAGTTTCATTTCCATGGCTGGCGTGTTCAATTCCTGGACGAGGCAGTTTGTATTTCACATAGCGCTAATACCCTTGAGAAAGGTATGAATCCAACTATTTCCCCTCCAGTTACGAGTAAATAGTAGGAATGCGTCCTGGGACGCATATATTTGATTTGAATGAGTCCCCGTGAAATTTACCTTGGTATGGTAACCAGTCTAGAAGGAAAACTGAATTCAAACCTGTTTAACTCTGCTTAAAAATTGACCTTGTGTTACATCCTATTCGTGCAGAGGGATTGGTAAATATTTATATTGTATAGGAATAGTTGATAACTGTGTGTAAAAACCTTTTAAACAACTACACACAAAAAATGTTAATACAATATATATATATATATATATATATATATATATATAAGTAAAGTAAAGTCGTCGGTATCAGCCATGCAGCGAGGGAGTATATCCCCTTTTCACTAGCGCTAAACCAAGGAGATTATTTTATTTACCTACCATCAGCTCCTTACTTTACCGCACAGATCCCTGTGCTACTCATAATGCCGAGTTGGCGAGGGCGGGTATCGAACTAGCAACCTTGTAACCACACACATATATATACATACACAAACCCACAACTGGCTCACATACATTTAGGAAATTGGAATATCAACGATGAAATACTTTAATCTTCTCACGGGGATGTTCTAACTCAAAAAGGAAAAATTCTCATCTTTTTCAAATGATAAATATAACAAAATATTTCAAGAAAAAGAATATTAGTTTTTAACATTTTTTTGTGGATATACCTATTTCCATTATTTTCGACAGTAACTGATATTGTATTTACCGTTGCTTTTAACTTATTCTGCAAATGATTGGACGGCTTATGACGCGCTATAATAAATAATAGTCGAGATTGAAACCTTTTTAATTGCTTTCTCGTTGGGTGAGTGAGTAAAATATACCAGCAGGCATTTTTACTCTAGTTTGTTTTGTGTGTGTGTGTGTGTGTGTGTGTGTGAGTGAGAGAGAGAATAATTGGTTTAGTTTCTTTGTTTATCAACCTTCGTGGGTTATTTAATGTCAAAGATCCTTGTAGAAGAACAGTAGTGGTACTATTTAACCCATAGCTGGGAGGGGAATGGGTTCATACCTTTCCTGAACGTTCGAACTTGCTTCGTACGATGTCGCAGTCAGCACTATACCACAGAGACTCCCCCGAGAGAAAAGGAAATAGGCAGCGAGCGGGACAGAGGGGGAGTAAAGGAATAGAGAGAGAGAGAAAGAGGGAGAGAAGGAGAAAGAGGAGAGAAAAGAATAGAGAGAGAAAGAGGGAGATAAAAGAAAAGGAGAAAGAGAAGGGGAAAGGAATAAAAGAATAGAGGGCGAAGGAGAAGAGAAAAGAAATAGAGAGGGGGGGGAAGAAAGAGAGGAACGTTGTTTGGATTTAGTGGATATTAGACGAACTTTATTTTATCAGAATAATCTTACCTACACGTAAATGGTTTATGATGAACTAGATTCGTATACACACACACGATCTCGATAGGCATACAAGTGGATTTTGCTGTTAAACATATTCCTTTTTATGACAACACACACACACACACAGAGTCTCAATTTCTAGTACAATATCAAGTTTCAGTAGAGCACAGCTATCATCAACAGTTAATACACACAAAAATGGTTTAATGAACTCCTCAGGTGGTTTGAATTACGCTCATCTTGTCAGTCATAAACAAAAGTATTTCAAGTGCTAATATATATATATATATATATATATATATATATATATACACACACACACGTGGGGGGGTGATATCACTTGTTACCCATACAAAATAATTCCGATAAACATAGGTAATTTATATGTAGTACGTTTCACTATTGATATACATCCAAATACCCATACTCAGATTACACACACCCCTATATATCATTATATCCTTATTCTGTCAGTAATACTGACATTAATTCCTGAACATTGACAATCCCTTTCTTCTTGATTTTCAATGCATTTCAATAGTAAATATCATTATCTCAGGTTTACCTCGACCGGGAAAACTATCTGGCTTAGCTCCAGGGGGCAGGCTCTTCGTCCAGTACCTACCCCATAGAATTATAAGGTGATAGGGTCTATCCACCCTTCCGTCATGGGCTGAATGCGATTCTAAGTCTCAAAGTCTATAAACAGAGATGCTGATAGGTACGCAGGACGCGTACTTGACACACAAAAATCTAAAAAGACGCAGTAAAATCGTATCCATGCATCCCTGTGTTTTTCTTTTTTCTTCCTTCACCATTTCAAGCTAACTGTAAATACATTTCAATAGTTTCTTAGAAACGAATTACACAGGATATGTTACAAGGTAAGAGTTAGACGGCTTTAGTTAGGACCCATAAATTTTCCTGGGAATTCATTCCAAGCAAATATGTGCGTCCCAGGACGCACTAAATCAAAAAGCTATCAGCATCACTGTATAAGTACTGTTAGTTGAATTCATAGTTTACCTTCTAGACCGACTAAGGAGCTTAGTCTACTATTTACCCATAACTAAGTATCCAAGAGTTGATAGGGTTAAAGTGAATACGTGAGGCGACCATAGAGGAGAATGCTGACGGGGCTATTTTATCACCACTACTCCTTGGACGCGAGAGAGTTTGCTACTTTTAGCCAACGAGTTAGGTAAATAATTTTCTTTCTGGCGATGGGATCGAGTGTATATTTATGTTTTTCTCAAGGGTATAAAGGGCTAAATCAGTGGTTCTTACCCAGGGCCCATGTAACATTACTGGGGGTCCACACACACGGACAAAATGTACCGAATTAGGGGCCCACAGTAATATTTTAGTGATCCACAGACCAATTCTATTTCAGAACAATTATTACTGGGAATTAAATTTCATACAGTAATCTACGCCATATTAAAATACTAAAAGTAGTAATATTCATATAGCTATGATTTTTTTATGGCAATCAAGTAGAAGAAAAAAACCCTTACATTTGCCAGTGTCGTAAATTTAAAGTTATCTAGTACAAACGGCTATGGGTGTCCACAAAATAAATTAAGAGGAAAAAGGTCCATGGGTTAAAAAAAAAAAAAAAAGGTTGAGTACCGATGGGCTAAATGAACACAAGTATCGTCAGTTGAAATTCGAATCCTGATTGCCAATTATCGATGTCTGTGTCTGTGACAGACAAACTTCAGGCAATCATATGAACATATTAAATCTAAACGACACTTTGTCACCAAGATGCACAGAAGAAAAAAAAGTCACTATTACGCATGCGTATTTCATATACAGAGACACAAATTCGCAACACTTTTGTAATATATTTGTAATATAACTGAATTACAGTAATCACATATACAAACACAATCATATAGAGGTGCGTGCTGTAATGAATATCGCCGTAGGAAATGGAGACGGCGAGACGAGTTCAAATCCTGGGCGAATCTGTTTGCATTTCACATAGCGCTAATATGGCAACGGTATGCTTCCAACTATTCTCCCACCAACTATGGGTAAATAGTAGAGCGGACTTGGCTCTTTAACCATGGTTGATAGCAACCTGTCTAGGAGAAGGAAAACTCCGAATTTAAACCTGTTAAACTCCGCTTACAAAACTAACATTGTGTCACATCCTACCCGTGTGGAGGGATTGGTAAATATATACACTAATACATCCACAAGTTCCAAGATAAGGAGCATATCAACAATAATTAGACATCAGGACCCCTCATTATGCTGGGTGCTCCATACTTCTAGCCTTGTGCCAAACTGAATTTTATAAATGACAAAATCGTCGGTATTTCAACATGTTATAGTTTCATTTCCCGCCTGTATATATTTTTATTGTTTGGTTCTTTGTTTAATGACATATCAACCTTTGTGGGTTATTTCATGCCAAAGCTATTCCTGTAGAAGAACAGGAGTGGTACTATTTAACCCATACCTCGGGGAATGAAGGGAGGGGTTCATACTTTCCCAAAGGGCATTAGACCGAAAGTGAACGTAATAGCGCGACTGGAGTCGGAACTCACTACAATGGTGTAATTCTGCATGTTAACTACTAGGCTAAAGGAACTCTCCCTCTATTGTTATTGTACTAGACGTGTTTAATGGCCGAGGTAGTTGCATATTTCCTCGCCAGGGGACAGTTTGGTATTAGGTTCTAAATTAAAAATTGGGATTTGGATTGCCAATTTTTTTTTTTTTTTTTTTACTGCGAAGTAGCTAACTCCACTTGAAAGACTGGCGCAACATTGTCCTCACTCCATATTACCTGCACATGGCCTTGTGCCAGACTAAATTGAATTTTTCCCGCTACATTTATCAAGAATAATACTATAAAAGGAACTTTCACGCTTAAAAAGCACATGTTTGAATTTAAGATAAAACTACAACGTTTTAAGTTAAAAATCTACCGTCCATACTCGTATATTTACACAACCTCTCTACACAAGCAGAGGTCACAAGGTCAATTTTTAAGCGGAGTTTAACATGTTTGAATTCAGAGTTTTCCTTCTAGACTGATTGCTATACCAAGGTTAAAGAACCCATTCTGCCCTACTATTTACTCATAGCTGAAGAGTGAATAATTTGATGCCTACCTTTTCTCAAGGGTGTTATTGCTAAGTTAATACTACCAGCTTACCAGATTTGAACTCTATTCGCCGAGTTCATTTCCAAAAACTATAACCATTACTACACGAGTGCCCCCTAAATACTCGTGTATAGGTCGAATATGGAAGACAATTTTTGGGAGAAAAACATCTGGCGTCGACTTATACACCAGTGATGCTGGTAGCTTTTTGTTTAAGTGCATCCTGGGACGCACATATTTGCTTTGAATGAGTCCCCTGGAAAATTTATGGGTCCCAACTAAAGCCATCTAACTCCAACTCTGTAACCTATCCAGTGTAATTCGTTTCTTAAAAACTATTGAAATGTATTTACAATTAGCTTGAAATGGCGAGGGAAGGAAAAAGAAAAACACTGGGACGTATTGCTACGATTTTACTGCGTCCTTTTAGATTTTTGTGCGTCGAGGACGCGTACATATCAGCATCTGATATGAGTTATAATTTTGTAACATTGAAACTCAAGCATAATAGGAATGTTTAGGAGCAACACTTCACTTCAAAAATTAACGATTTCCGTGACCATAAATCAAAGGTCGACTTATATACGGTAAATAAAACCTGTGAATGTGCGTGCGTGTTCAATCTTACAGAGCAAATTGTCCGCCATTGCTTATAAATTAAGGTCGACCTATATATGAACAATTATTGGGTGCATGTATAGAATAGTTCAACGAACAAAATTTCTACATATACACACATATATATATAATGGAAATGTAATACTTACATTCACTATTCAGATAATTTAAAAAAAAAAATGAAGCAAATCACTGAAACTTACTCTTACCCGAATGATATATACATACATACAATAAATAATATAATATATATATATATATATATATATATATATATATATATATATATATTTCTTTGTTCATTACTGCAAAAATAACAGAATTTTTTTTCCTTTTTTGAACGATTCTATACAAGCGCCAATAATTTTGTAAGGTTCTCAGTTGGTCGAGTACCCACCTAGGAATAGCAAGGTTACTGGTTCGATGCCGATCCCAGCCAACCCAGCGAATGAGTAGCACATATTGGGCATTATGTTCTGTGCGTGTAAGGGAGGAGCTGACGGTAGTAGTGGCGCTCCACTTCAGCAAAAAATAATTCCCCTGGACTAGCGCTAGCGAAAAGGGGATAGACCCCCTCGCTGTCCGGCTGATACCGACAATGGACAACTCCGCAAACTTTTTACATTTACACTACTTAGAATGCAAAGTGGGTTGAACGAAGAGTGTGTATTTACCCTCCCCTACCACAAGCAGGGTGTGACACAAGGTCAATTTTTCAGCAAAGTGTAGCTGGTTTGAATTCCGGGTCTTCTTTTTCTTAGACTAGGGATACATAAAACTTTTCATTTTAAAAACGAATTAAAATTAATTAAATCGATTATTTAAGGTCAAATTTTTGTCTAAGTCGAAAAGTAATAACATCAGTAAAAAACAAAAAAAACAAAAAAAAAAAAAAAAACGCAAAATAATATTACACATGTAATATATTTCTAATACATTTAAAACGATTCTTTCGGTAAATTTCGATCGCGTTTGGCCGTAAACGCTGTTTAAAGATGGCGTAAAATCCGTGTTTACAAAATAAATATAACATTCGCGATTGAAAAAAAAATTACTGAAATTACACTAAAAATTTCATTAAAATCGGATAATTCCCTGATTTTTGGTAAAAAAAATTTTCAAACGAAGAAGGGGGTAAATTTGTTTTGTAAAAACACGGATATTTCTACAAATTGTGTATACCTATCTTAAGCCAGTACTGCCCTACTGTTTACTTATAGCTGAGGAGAGAGAAATGGATTCATGCCTTTCCCAAAAACATTAGCATGAAGTGAAATGCTGTTTGCATTTCACTTCGTGGAGCCCATTTCCTAAGTCTCTAATTCAGTGATCCCAACAATTTTCTGGTCATGCCCCACCTAAAGATCTCTAAAAACCTGATGCCCATCCCCATGACATATAACTCTTATTATTCAAAATGTGAACCCTCATTCACTCGGTCTAAACACGCTTCCAAAGAACATAGCATCCATAAAAGAGAAAAAATAAATAAATAAAAGAACAAAAAGGATATATATATATATATATATATACTTTCAAAGAAAGAAAAAATAAACCGTCATTATTTGAAAGTTAAATATTGCTCTGTATATAATCTAATTTATTGATTATTATACATTGAGCTCTCTTTAGGGATTTATAAAAATCCTTGTATGAGTAGATGTTTGCACCTTCAAGAGTATACTTTATGGTTGTACATGGAGATTTCGAAGATCCCAAATAGAATCATCCCTTACTTACCTATCTTTTGGATTACTTTACACACACACACACAAACACACACACACACACATTTTATACACACCCATTTTTATGTGTGCATACTGTATATGCACCGTATGTATTAACTGGCACGAAGACAGAGGAGTCCCCGTGGCGTAATGGCTCATGTGCTGGACTGCGTCAGAACTTCAGTCGCGCAATTAAGTTCACTTTGAGGCTAACACCTTTGGCAAAAGTATGAACCTTCCTCATCCCCCGCACCATGGATTACTACTGTTCTTATACAAGGATGACTTTGGCATTAAATAACCCATGAAGGTTGATGTACCATTAAACAAAGAAACCAACCAACAGATGCAGTAGAAAATAATTCATTCTCGAATTGCCCCCTTTAAATTAAAATTTGTCCCCTCTCGTGGGACGTGTGCCCTACGTTGGAAACCACGGCGCTAACCGCTACACAACGAGCGCCCCAGAAAGTAGGACGTTAAGTAACCCTTGTCTACAAAGAATAATTCTAGTAATTAACGATTTCGTGACGATAAATCAAGAGTCGGAGTGGAGAGGAGGTCGACTAATGCACAAGTATGTACGGTTTATAAAACATCAATGTGTGTGCGTTCATTATAAGAAAGTAGATATGCCTGTCAGCGTTCACAAAGAATGGGGGAAAGAAAAGGCAAGGAAAAATGAAAAAAAAAAAGAGAGAAAAAAGAAAAATCAAAAGTAGGAAAAGATTTTAAAAGAAGGGGGAAAAAAAAAGGAGCAAAACCTGAACGCCAAGCTTTTTATTTAATTTTGTTAGTAGCCATGTCTGCTTGGGAATTCTATCCACCCTTGCTTTTCGTTGTCCAAATAGTGCCAGTGGGCACGGGAATAAGCAAAAAAAAAAAAAAAAAAAAAAAAAAAAAAAAAGGGGTGAAGTTGAAAAACCACACCAGCCCTGGATAAGAGTAAGCAGAGGACAACCGACCCAGGAAGTATATATATATATATATATATATATATATATATATATATATATATAGAACATACATACTTATTTACTGTACTGTATTGAAAAGAAGAAGAAAAAAAGTAAAGAAAAATATACCTACCATCCGAGTCTTTTCTGAATTAGATACGAACAGTCGCAACTTCTTTAATATAATAGATACTAACACCCAGGCCCGAATTTATATACTTATACAATGGTTAAGTTTTTACATTTTTTCTCAGTTCTGGCTTCTATCCAGTTCCCGCCCTGTCGGTGGGTCTTAGAACTCACCGACTAAATCCCCTGCAGACGAGTAAGCCCTCTCCCTACAAAAAAAAAAAAAAAAAAAAAAAAAAAAATAAAGTGCCCTGGATATGGCACTAAACTTCATCTGATGGCTAGGCTCCAGTTCTAGAGTACCACTTCATTGTTATTCCCAGGTCCTTTCTAAACCAGAGTGGTAGTACCTGTTAGGGTCCCATATATGGGTCAAATAGATCTGTTTGAAAATTATTCGTATTAGATAGGAATACTTGAAACCATAACTAAATTATTCATATAAAAAATACTATTGAAGCTGTAAGTATTTACTAAGTATTGTTATTAGTTACTTGAAACCATAAAACTGTAAATCATTTGTATCAAGAATTACTTGAAGCTATAATTGTTTACTAGATTAGCATTAAGTATTATTTAGATTTTTTTCGGACTGTTATCTTTATTGTTACATACACAATGTTTCAGCCGATGTACCCTCCGGCCTTCAGGTATTATATATAAGGATTAATACAGTTATAAGTGACAATCATCTGTAGGTTGCTGGTTCAATCCTGACCACGGGCGAAAATAACAGAATACTTAACATGGCTTAATACTTGTCATGGTAAATTGAATGAGAACAATCTACCCCAATGGATTAAATAAAGGATTCGGTTCGAAGTTCCGTGAAGGGTCCAAATTACGATATGAAGACCCCCAATTTCGAAAAGAAATACTTGAAGGGAATTCTGAATTCTGCTAGAATATATCCTAATATTGGCATTTTTAGCAGAATGCAGAATTTATGGTTTTTACAAAAAAAAAAAAAAAAAAAAAAAATCCCAAAATATTCTGATATAATTATTAAGAGTTAAAAAAAACTTTTTTATCAGTTCATTTTTTTAAGATTTCTTAAAATAAAATAGGGGGGAGAACTCGTAAAAAATATTTCCAATATATTTTAGGAAAAACCTATTTTAAACATAATTTCATCAAAAGATGAATAATTACCGACATTTTCATGAAAATTTGACAGTTAGTTGATTTTTCATAGAATTTTTAAAAAGAACCGGTAGTCGTAACTTGTTTTTTGCTACGTTAAATTTCAATTGATTTAATGGTGCGAAAATGTAAACATTGTTTTCGTTCATGATTTTCATTATTTCCGTAGGCTGGAAAGATTTTTTTTAAAAATCATCAGGAGTATTTTTAATGTTTCTTCTTGAATGGTCCAAAAATTTTGAAGATAATATTAACTTTTATTCAAGTTTCATTGTGTTAAATTTGACACGGCAGATTGGACATCCCTATAGTATATAGATATATTAATTGCATGGATGGTTTTGTGAGCCTAGGTTTCATGCTTTGAAAGATTAAATAAAAAGGTCTGATTAATTTTAAGTGATAACCACACACTAAATATATATATATATATAGGTAATTATGAACTTTTGTTTCGTAAATTAGGGTGTCCCAGAAAAAACAAAACCCACAAATTTTGTAATAAAACTTAATTTTAAGTAGGGGGATTTAGGATTAGGGTTGGTTTAATGGGAAAATAATTTGAAAAAACAGAACCCAAACCGTAACCCTCCTAGTTAAAATTAACAGTTTTATTATAAAATTTGTGGGTTCTGTTTTTTCTGGGGCACCCTAATTTACTAAACAAAAGTTCATTATATATATATATTATATATATATATATATATAATATATATATATATATATACATATATTTATAATATATGGTTTTGAATTGGCCATATTGAGCCTATATAAAAAATGAATTGAAGATTAAAATTACATACGTATTTCCTTCTTTTTTGCTAATTTGACCACTGTTATTAAAAATTAATTTTCAGCACATCATAATACCTTGTGCGTGATAGGAGGAGAAAAAAAAGCTTGACGTTTTCTGAGTAAACCTGTTGGTTACCTTTCTAGCTTTTTTTTTTTTTTAATCCCAAGTAAATCTAAGGCGCAGGTTGATATGTGAAAATCGTGGGAAAAGGGGACGACACGGCTAACAACGGTGGAGTGTCTGAAACTATTTGACAGATGAGTGACCTCTTCCCTTTCCGCATCTTTCGAGTCGGCTTTGTTGTTAAAATGAATCGCTAGGTGAAAGGGTTAATGTCTTTTAGAAAGAATGGGAACAGCGGAGAAAGGAAGGGGAGGCGGTATTTTGAAATCGTTATTAAGTTAATAGCAACGATATAAAAAAAAAAAAAGAAACATGAAAAGGGTAGCTAGTGGGGGATCAAAGTTTTTTTTTTTAACGAAAGAGAGAGAGAGAGAGAGAGAGAGAGAGAGATTTCTATTTTAAATATACTAGCAAAAATATCCACCCTCCGACGGCAAAAAGTATTTCAGTTTTGATGTATAAGGTATCTTAAATTAGAAAGACTAAAGAAACTAAATAAGAACGTATACTTATTTTAATTGATTTCTATATGAGTATTAAAAACTATTCTATGTATAATTGTTTGAGAATAAAACAATAATATTAGAATTATGTTTGAGAATAAAGTAATTATTAGAAATAAAATAATCATTAAGAATAAAGTAATAATTAATTAAAATTAGAACAAAGTTATTTTTTTATTTTAACGACTCATTCTTTTTTGTGTACGAGTTTAAATATTAAACAAAATATTGGACAAAGAAAAAAATATAATAACTTTACAATAGGGTTACCCAAATTTGTCGTCTGCTAGCTTTTTAAAAACAAATTAAAATTAATTAAATCTATTATTTAAGGTCAAACTTTTGTTTAAAAGTAGTAATATAATGACCATCATTAAAAAAAGAAAAATATCATTACATATGCAGTTTATTTTTAAAAGATTTAAAACTATTTGTTTTGGTCAATTTCGACGCGATCCGTCATTCAGCTTCTTTTTTAATGGTTTTAGGCGCTTGTTTACAATTTTAACGTAACATTTGGGATGGGAAATTTTTTAATTTTTTTTTTTTTTTTTTTTTTTTTTTTTAAAACCAAAACTCAGGTAATTATCAGGTTTTAATGAAATTTTCAGTATTGATTTAACAATTAATGAATTTTATAATGCACGAGTTATTCTATTTCAAAACTTTAATTTAGTATTTTTGCTATGAAAAATTAATATATAAAATTCATTTAAAATACTTAAGCCTGATGTTAAGTTTAAAATGTTATATTTTTAGATTCTAAAAATAAATATCTACTTAATGCAAACCTTATTTTTTTCGAAAAAAGTATACGTTTAGAAAAAAAAACTCTATTGACAATGTACCCCCCCCTTTTAAGCAGAAAAATATCGATGTATAATTTTTTCTTTTATAAAATAATAGCCAATAATTATCGAAATGAGTAAAGAAATCTCCCCAAAAATTATATTTTTATTTTTGGTACTTATTTTCTCATAGAAAAGCTGACGTAAAATTTTTTGTTTGTTTCTATTCATAACTTCGGTCCTTTGTCTATTTACACTGTAATTAGTATCGAAAATGACCAACTAGCAAAAAATGTTACGCCCCCAACATAAGGGGGGGGGGGGTCAAAATTAAGTGACCTGAAAAAATGAGAAAGTTTTGAAATAAAATAAATAAGGCATTATAAAGATCATTCATTGATACATAAACACTGAAAATTTCATTAAAATCCGATAATTCCCCGATTAATTTTGTCAAAAATGCATTTTAGGCCCATTTTGGGTATAGCTACTTTACAATTAAATTATTACATTAAAAGAGAGGGGAAGGAAAAAGAGAAAGATAGAGACATAGATAGATATAGACATAGATAGAGAGATATATTTACATTGCACTAAAATACACACACGCACATTATATCTTGAATTTAACAGCGTCAATAATTTAATAGTATATTTTCCCCACCACGCACACACGCCTCTCCTATAACTAAAACTCTCATTGCTTGTATATAACCGTAAGCTAGCAAAAACAGCACATTGTGGCGTTTTTTTTTGTTTTTTTTTAGTGCAGTACTCTTAAGATATTCTTAATAAATAATGCAATTTCCAGTCCAATTTGCAAATCGTGTTTAACTTAATATTTCGATCATCCAAATTCTCGATATATTCTAGGCAATAACTGATTAAAGAATCCTTCGCCTATTCCTAAATAAAAACATCAATATCATCATGGACGATCAGAGACAGACAGACAGACAAACAAGGAGGGGGGGGGGGCAATTTACCTCAATGTATTAGAAAGTATAGATCACCTTAAATCTAACAGCGTCAACAGTTTACATAAAGTAGAGATTCGCACACATAGATAGACAGACAGATCGACGGATATCAGATTTTATCGTATGGTGTAGCCACACGTCAAAGTATAGTCATTTACAAAGCCTGGTCCAAGGCACCTAGTGAGAATCGAACTCACTAACGATGGTCTGCTAGCTTAGCTTGTTAACCATTACACATTAACTGAGACGCCTATTAAAAATTAAGTGTTGGTATGATCCCCGCAAATACTGGGCACCTAGTGAAGATCGAACTCAATATTCCGTCAAAACTGCTCCGCATTACGAGGTTGCCTTCAAAAGTGTAATGCAGTAAAAAAAAAAAAAAAAAAAAAAAAGATCTTGAACCTTAAAAAAAAAAAACAATTTGAATAAAAATGACATTAAATTCACTCCATCTTTTTTTTTTAACTCTCATAAGTTGACAACTATTTTTTTCGCGGTTGATGTGGTATTGCCTCATACAATTTCAACTCTGCGAATATGTACACCCCACCCCCACCCCTCAAGAAAAGAAGAAAAGAAAGAACGACTTTGATGACACACGCGAAAGCAAATTTTAATTGCAAATGTAATCAAGACAATTAGAACAGACGACAGAGACAACGATAATTAAATTAGGTCTATTAATGTTGTCAATTGTTTTAAAGTTTGGGCGGTCACTTCAATATGATAATGTTATTTTTATTTAGTTTTAATTGAGTAACGAATTGTTCAGTAATTTGTTTGTTTTGTTTTAGATTTTAAACTATTTCATTAAGTAAAGAAATATAGATAGAAGACCATTGTTTATGGCATCCAACACTTGCAGCCTTGTACTAGATAAATATATATTATGTTCTGAAGAAGATATAAAGATGAAATATTAAGCTACCGCGGAATTCATTTGATTGTATTGCGTTGGTTTTTATCTAACTTTTTACATTTATACTTTTCCATTTTGTCGGATTTTATCTAAACGTAGTTTTTTCTTCATATTAAATCCTGTAACTACCTCGCACTAATAGGAGGGGGTAGCGTTTAAAATTTTAGAAACGGAGTAGGTGGAGCTTATTAACCACTAAAATTCTACCGTTGCAATAAGAAATATTACACAATTTTAATTTAAATTCATTTTTCCTGGCCTTATGCCAGACTAAAAACAGTAATGACTACAGTAAATTACTTAAAATTAATCACTATTTAAAAAAAAACAAACAACAAACAACTTAAACAAAAGTTTATAACTTCTCTTACGGCAGGGTTGGGGGGGGGAGATTTAATGAAATTTTCATGACGTACGAAATAGGCTCAATAAATCCGCCGAACCTATACTTTTATGGCCAAATTATTTGCAATAAACTAATTTTCCATATGGAACGTAATTATCGCATACGTCTTTACTAGATTTGGTAATAAAATAATTTATGGATTTTTTTGAAAAACAAGAGTTACTCTCTAGACCGGTTTGAATTTCAACGGGAAATTTATAATTAAGGTGTATACAAACGTTTTGCTTAAAACTTAGGTTTTTTCAAAATTCAACCCATACACATAAATATAGAATATATTGGTTTGATTTTTAAAACTTAAAAGAAATTGTATGTTAAGTTTTTCATCTGAATTCCAAGTGTGATCAGGTAATATATAAGCCCAGGAAAAGTCTGGATATATACAGGTAATAGCATTTGATGTATTGATATTTAGGATTAAGTTTTCTGGAAAATGCTGAGTATCGTTATCGAATATTTGTTGATCAAAATCGATGACAATTATGCAAGATTAAAAACCTGCAAGATTAAAAACAGACAATTTTTCTCACGTTATGACTAGAAAGTAATTTGAAAATGTTAATTTTAGATTTCGATATAATTTTTTTTAACATTACAGATATTTTCCCAGCAAACTATTCTGGATTAAGTACCCTCAAAATCCCTGAAAAATAGTGGATGGGATCGATACGAGTCTTTACTAAAGACTCACTTGTGTGTGATGCGTGAATGTAAATTTCCATACGTGTACTTTTTTAAAGGAGCAAGCGTTTAAAAAAGTTTTTCTTCGCTACTAAAGCTGATGTCCGGTTTCAGAAAGTGAGGGACGTCACCTGCACCCAATGGGGGGGGGGGGGTAGGATAAATCTCTGGAGCGTCCCAAACGGGAAGTACAATGGGTACCGGACAATTTTTGTATCTATACCACACGTCTGCGCAAAGTGTACCCCTCTCAACATTGTATAGCATTCCACCTTTGTCACTAACGGCTTGACACAGACAAAAAAAAGGGGGGGGGGTAAACAAACCCCTAAAGTGGGAGGATAGGAAAAATAACTTTTTCGGACTTTTAACGGAAAAAGAATTGGTTTATAGATTGTAATGTTTAGTTTAAAGTTAGTAAAAAAAAAAAAAAAAAAAAAAAAAATTTACTCACACACAATGGAACTAGGAATTATTTTGAGTAAGAATTTTTAAAGTTGAGCGTAGTGCTTTCCTAAAACCTTTGGGCCACACACTCAGGGCCTCATTTTTTTTTTTAGAAATATATTTTTTATTTTATCATTACTTTTTATTTTTTACTAATCCATAAACACACACACATATATATAACGTTTTTATACCACTTTTTTATGAGAGAAGGGTCTCAGCAAGTAAAATTCCGACTGAGCGTGAATAATCTAGAAGTTTACCTCTTTATATTATTTACTAGATTTAAATTGTGCAACTTAAATACAAATCAAATATAGATGTGATTGCCATTTCATTTTGATTCATTCATCACTTCAACAATAACATGTGTATTGATTTTTTTTTAAGGAAAAATTTTAAGTTCTAAAATTCACCCATAATTTCTCTAACGTATATTTAAAAACATTTATCAACCTTAACACGTGGATACACGGTTATATATATATATATATATATATATATATATATATATAAAGACAAAATAGAAAATGTGATAATGTATATAAACTGTTGCATGGACATAGACAGTCCAGGTTAAAAATGCATTGAGAGTAACCCGAAGCCGAACATTTTTAGATCTTATTTTTCCAATGCAAATATCATTGGAGAACGAGAAAAATTTTGGTAAACAGGCCAAAGCCTGGTCAATTTACCAAAACTTTCGTTTACCAATGGTGTCTATACTGGAAAAATAAAATATTAAAAAAATTCGGCTTTGGGCTACCCTTAATGCACTTTAAACCTGGACTAGATATTTGACAGGTGCTGAGCTGTTAAGGACTTTTAATAGGATGTCAAAACATGAAATAGTTTATAGAGAATATGAAAAGTGCAAGTTTTGAATAAAATTAAATAAAAATGGGAGAACGAAGAAACTTAAATTTGGAACAAGAGTGACAAATTAAAATATGAATCATTATTCATCATCTTAAGAACTAAAACAGTTAGATAAATAAATAAAAATATCACAAAATTTAAGCAAAACTTTTTTAGCAAAAAAATTGGAGTCACAAAAGCAATAATCGATAAAAATTTAAACAAACTTTAAACAAATAAAAAATTACTTACCTTAGTTGATATAAGACGATATATATTCTCAAATATATGTATATAAATAAATATTACTCTATTTATAAATATATATTAAATGAATATATATATGCTTCTTTTTTCATTTACAAATGAATCAGTAGCAAAATCGTCTCCTTTTTTCCCATTTTTCTTTCGTAGTGTAATGAAGGTCCATTTGAATGTTTTGGTAAAGAGAAACAATCCGATCACAATGGCAAGAATAGAAAATTAAAAACGGTTTTGCTTAGAGTTGTAAGAACTTAAAAAAAAAATCAAAAACAAAACAAAATTCACAATTATAGAAACTCAATTGAAGGAAGGTTAACCACCCCCAAACGAAGTAACAACTCTTGCAATGTGTTTTCCTAGAGAATCACTCGGTGAATAAACTGTTTTTCTAACACAGTACTTTTTTTCCCCTTCTTCTCTGGGTTGTGTATTAAAAATCTCTCCCCATCTCCTGTTCTGTCTTTCATGTGTGTCAGGGAACCGCGCTCAGAGTGCAAGAAGATGAGAAGGGGGGGGGTAGAAAAGAGAACTGAAAAAAGACGACGAAAGAGAAAAAAAAAAAAAAACAAATAAAAACACTTTCTTTTTCCGGCTTGGTCACGTGATCGTAATTCAAATCGCCGCCTTTCGCTGTGTGATGACGTCACAGCGTCCTTTTTTTTTTTACCCTTTTTTTGTTTTTAGTTTTTAATTAAATTTTCCCGAAAAAAAAATACACCAAAAACGCGACCTTTTTTATTTTTGGATTATTTAAATAAAAAAAAAAATATCGTTTTTTTTTGTCCCATTTTCTTATTTTTCTTTAAAATGTTATATTTTTCTTTTCTATTTTCTTGAGGTTGTGCAATTTAATGCACCTCACTGCATATTTGAGACTGTTTTTTGTATCTCAATGTGTATGCGTCACTATATTTGCTGATGCTTTTCTTTTTTCTTAGCTTATAACTTATATTTGCGTTTACACTAGTTGTGTGTGAGATTTACTCGTAGTGTCAACTGTGTACATTCACTTGCTTCAAAAAAAAAAAAAAAGGGTGTGCGCACATGTGCGCGCGTTTATGTGTGTGTGTGTGTGCGTGTGTTCGCGCAAATGTGATTTTATTTCTTCTTTTCTGTTCGGCTACAGACCTGCTTCCGCGTCTG
>CM042144.1:33442198-33459698 GCA_023376005.1 Doryteuthis pealeii
TACTACTGGCAATAGTGTTGTGTTTGTTGTGCGTGCATCTACGCCTGCCTCTAGACGCACCTCGCTGCCACCATCAGTCTTGGTTTGGTAGTCGTTTCTGATTGAGACAGCGAAGTGTGAAGTTCGTGCAGTCATTCGGTTTTTGAACATAAAAGGTATTAAATCGATTGAAATTTATCGCCAATTAACGGAAGTGTGTGGTTAGTCGTGCATCGATGGCAAAAACGTCCGCAAGTTGTGTAGGGAGTTTGTAACGACGTCGAAGTTCAACGCCTCCTCAACGACATGGCGGCGAGCTGGTATGACATGGGCATTTTTTTTTAGTGATTATCGATTATTTTCACGCAAAGTCGACGTGAATACGTGCCCATGGGCGGTTTGTTTTATGCTAAGGACTGAATTTTATTGGGGGAGCCTTAGCTGCTAAAGCACAATCCATGCATTCTTTCACCATGCGCTCTATGTCCTTGTCCATGTTTTGCCAATACACGTAGCTACGCATTAAACTTTTCATCCTAGTAATGCCAGGATGACCCATGTGAAAATCTTTCAGGATCCTTTTAATGTAGCGTAGCTGGGACGACTACTCGTTCGCTGTATAGCAGTACCTCATCGCATAGGGAGAAGGCATCTGGACTTTGTTGGTCTTTTTGTGCTAGCTTTTCCTTCATCTGTATTATGAACTCATCGTTCACTGCCTCCCGTTTTATCTCGTCAAAAGTTACTGGGAGTTCCCTTATCGTGTTGCACAGCGAAGTTTTTAAATCTCTTTCAGTTCAAAGGGAAGCGATCACGGTGTCTTCCAGGGGTTCACTCTGTTTGGGTATCAATCTAGAGAGTCCATCTGCGTGACAGAGTTTCTTAGATGGGAGAAATTCCATGTTGAAATTGTAATTTAGGAGGACCGTTCCCCATCTTTGCAGTCTATTCGCCGTGTGTGTAGGCAGACCCTTTTTTGAGCCGAAGATGGTAAGTAAGTAAGGGCTTATGGTCTGTCTGTAATTTGAAGTGTCGACCGTGAATGTAACGGTGGAACTTTGTTACTGCAAATACTATCCCGAGTGACTCCTTTTCAATTTGTGAATAATTTCTCTCCGCTGGAAGAAGGGTTCTTGATGCGTGGGCAATGGGTTTATGTGACCCGTCCAGCATTTTGTGTAAAATGAATGCTCCGATGCCATATGAGCTGGCGTCGCTGGCAACAATAATCTCTAGGTCTGGGTTGAAGTGTGTGAGTGTTACGTTCACCTATCGTTTCGACGTTATACAAAATTTTTCCATCAGAGATTACCAAAGAAAATAAAAGGTGTACATACAACAATTAGCAATGAATAACAAAACAACGTATATATATTTATGACATAACATTTAATTCAAATTTGTAAGCTGGGAGGATCATGATACGGACGCCGACCGGCTAAGATTTATAATGTCATTTGGCGGAATTTCTTCAAATCAGTTTACAAATTTTCATAACGAAAGAAGTCTGTACTTATCTTTTTACAGTTGATTCATCTTCTGTATGAATTACTATTCCGGGTATCATTTCTTTTATATGGCGTTCTTGATCATGGTAACTTTCTTCTTGGGAACAATTTTTCTTCCCTCCCCCACGAGATGTTCGCTGACCGGGTCCCGAATACTGACTGAAACTGCTACTAGGGATCGCTTCCTTCCCCCAAATCGTGACGTCACTTGTCTCTCGGTAGGTTTGGCGTACGTGAGTAAAGCGACAAGTGTAGTATCAGTTATTCGTTTGCCTGCCTTCCTCTTCTCCGCATGGTCGGCTACGTGCCATGACGAAGCAGAATTATTCTTTTCCGGTAAACTTTGGGGTCACTTTCTAGAACCCCCCCCTCCTGGCGCCAGCCAGTCTCTAAGAATATTCTACAGGTTTCTACTTGTTGATCATTTGATTAAACGTAACAGTGAGAAACAAGTCCGACGTCAATATTTCTTTGATTTTTTCGAATGCTCTATGGCATTCGGGAGTCCATTCCCAGGCCTTGTCCTTTTTTAAAAGTTTATTTAGCGGGGCACGTAAATCATGCATATTAGGAATAAAAGTATGGTAGTGATTAGCAAGACCTAAAAAAAAACTTTGTAGTGACGAAACATTTTGTGGAGCCGGCATTTCTTTAATGGCTAAAGACCGCTCTGGATCTGGCCGTCTTCCTTTGTCGATTATGTGCCCGAGGTATTTTATTTTCTCCATGAAGAAATCGCACTTAGATTCTTTTAGTTTGAACCCGTAGTCCTGAATCTTTTTGAAAACTTGGTGGACATGTCGTCCAAGTAGGCGATTGAAAAATCGAGTCCGCCCAGCATCGTATCCATTACTTGCTGAAATATTGCTGGGGCGACCTTGATCCCAAATGTTCAAACTTATATAATCCCCGATGGGTATTAATACAAAGCAGTTTGGAGCTTTCTTCTTCGACGGGTATTTGTAGATAAGCGTCACTGAGGTCGATTTTTGAAAAAAATCTTTCCCCCACTCATTTTTGTAAATATTTCATTTGGCCCTGGGAGAGGGTAGTGATAATTTTCTAGGGCAGCGTTGAGCCCCGTGGAGAAATCGGCGCAAACGCGGATTTCTTTAGATTTCTTTTTTACGTAGTCAGTTATATTCCATTTTTGAAAGAATGACGGTCTTCTCCAGTCTATTCAGCTCTTTGTTGATCGGTTCTAATGAGGCAAATGGCACATTTCTTTTCTTCTTAAATACTGGCTGGATATTATCCTGTAATGCGAGTTTAGCAGTCATTTTAGTACAACGACCAAGACCCCCCAGAAAAAAAAAAAACGTCAGGAAAAGTTTTTTTCAATTCTATTAATTTTTCTGACTCGGCCGTTGATTTTTTTATTTTCTGGCAAAAAGTGTTAATGGGTGAATTCCACAACTCAAATTTTTGCATAGCATCTGTGCCGAATAAATTGTTTGTATTTTTTTAGAACAAACATTTTTAATTTCTGGGTTTGCCCGTTTAAAGTTACATTGGTGATAATTTCACCTTCGAATTCGATTTTTCCCTCGTGACGGATCTGGCTATTTTTTTTCGTTCGTCGGTTTACCAAGCTTTTTCCAAGTTGATAATTATTAAGTCCGACCCAGAATCTAATTGGAGTTTTACGTTTCTGCCTAAAATTTGTACCAGTACATATTTTATGTTACGGCCCTTTTGCTCGACTGACTGTCGTTTTTATGCTGCTTTTTCCGGATTTCTTTTTTCCTGCAGTGAGAGGCATTGTGCCCGACACGGTCACAATTTAGGCATTTCTTGTTCCGGTACATGTAATCCCTGTACCAATGAAGGGATCCACACCCAGAGCAAGGATTAGGGGGCAAATCGTTGTGTCTCTTCTTAGGCGAAGAAGGAGTAACTTGTTTTTTGGGGGGAGGTCTGAATTTGTTTCTATTATCACGCAATTTCCTAATATGTCCTACAGCTGACTGCTCGATATTTTTTGAGTCTTGTTTTAAACTGACAAACCTTTGAGAGTATTCTGCCAATTGTTGCAGAGTCAAGGTGGGCTCGTTTTCCAGCTTATTTAATACCCTTCGCCTAATTTCAGCGTCTTTCGCTGATACTAAACCCTGGCAATAAATTAGACATTTAAAATTGTCAGAGCTTAATTCAGACAGCTTAAAATCGTCACAGTGTTTATTCACTGTGGATGCGAAGGTTGTATAATCTTTGCTTTCCTTTCGAATTAAGTTCATGCACTTCCAACGTTTATGGAATAATGAAGTCTTAGGGCTAAACAATTCTGTTAAGAGTTTGATAGCTTCTGAAAACGATAATTCGCTGGTCTTTCGAGGCAAAATATAGTCAACAAATCTGGTGTGCTCAGTCGTACCCAGTTTGCGTAATAGAAAGCGGACCTTTTTCGAGTCCGTCCAAGTAGCACAGTCGGTGGAATACAAGTCCTCGTATCGTCTGTAATACGATTCAAAACTTATATCTTCATCTGGTGCGTAAGTAAAAGTTTCTATCGCTGTCCAGATAGCATTCTGTGTAAACGCGTTCTCGTTGTCTGCGTTTTGGCCCTTGTCCGCGCTATAGCTTTCATTATTTCAATCAACTTTTGTTCCGTTTGCAATTGCCTCTCCTGGAATGTCTTTTGTAGCTCAATCTGCTGCTGTTGTTGGAATTTAATTATTTCTATCCTTTGTGCCTTAAAATCCTCCATGTTAGTAATATGTAAAACGAACCCAAAAAAAGTTTGAGAGAGAGAAACCGAATAAAAAAAAATTCTGTTATGAATCCAGAATTTTTTTTTTTTTTTTGTACAACTTACTTTTTTTCTTTCAGCAAGTGTTATTTTCTCTGCTAATAGATCCTTGAACAAAACCGGCTTTTTGCTTATTTGGACTGACGAGTTTTTATAAAAAGAAGTTCTCTTTTGCAGAGCAGCTACGATTTTCTCGTAATCCGGATGTTGCGGTTTCGAATTTCAGTGTAGCTTGGTTCACTTTTTTTTTTCCTTTTTAGGTTCGATTACTCCATGAAGTTCTTTTTAGAGTCTTTTGGGAGGTCCTTAATCGTCTCTTCCAAGTTTTGTGTCGTTACAAATCGATAGTTGGAGTCTTTTGAATCCTGCCTCGCTGGTGTTGTTATTGTAAACGATAAACCTGCTTATATTACTTCGAATCCTCGTCGCCAGTTTGTTGTGAGATTTTAAGGGGTCAAATAAGAACAAAACGACGGGTAACAAATGTAGGAACATGTATTAACAGAAAGTAGACAAATAAAATAGTTATTGGCTTACTGCCAAGCCACAATTATCCCTGTTACTTATAGTAACCCGTCGGCGCATTCCATTGGTCAATAAGGTATATCACCTATAACAATATTTTTACTACAATTATTTGCCGCGTTTTTTTCTTACTAATAGGATTAGTATATATATATATATATATATATATATATATATATACCTACAATAAACATCCATCTAGTACAACATCCCATGTTAATCTCTCTTTCTACACATTTATTCTAATAAACGCAACGTTCTCCTATAAAAGGGATGGAGTACTCTATGGCAGTCTCTACATACATACAGATGTGTGTATTAAAATAGTTAAAATCCCCTTCGCATTCTGTGGGTGACTACAGCCGAGCGGTTCAGCTGTCAGCCTGATGCTGAATCGATCGGTGTTCTATCTTGGTTGTAGGTAGCTCACAAAATGTCTAGCCTGATGAAGAGACTTGATAAGTCGAAACACGTGTCTCTGAATTACTATATATATATATATATATATATATATATATATATATATATGTGTGTGTGTGTGTGTGTCAATATTAAGAAAATTGTTTGAATGATTGAAAAAAAACTTCCAAACAACATGTCTTCTGTTGTTTTCAACAAAGTCCATATCTAAAAATTTATCATCTAAAAAAGAATTCACAAAAAATCCGAAAGAGTTATCCTTCCAAATATTTCGGTTCTCCTCTGAACCAAGGGTGTAAAAACAGGTTTATCATTAGTTTGAATTTTATCTCGGTTATTATTCATTTGTTTGTGTCGCTAAGGTAACGCTAAATAACGCTAACGGGTTATTTAGGACTTTTTAAATATTTAAATTGCAATTTTTAATGTATGTGACGTGATATGCAAACGCGATATAGAATTTTAAAAAAATAGTGGGTTGTCTAAATTTTATGGACAGTGTGATTGTAATATAACTCTCTTCCCTGTTTTAAAAATCTTATAATTTATTTCCAAATCATTATTTTTACAAAAAATATATATGAGAAGAACACATAACATGGAGTTTTATTCAAAATTCTATATGGGCACCAGTATTCGCCTCCAGCCTATCAAGCCGCTCGGGAATCCCATCAACTTCCAAGGAACTCTTGTGGAATGGCAGAAATAAATTCTCGTATTATCAAATATAAAGCTCAAATCTTTTCTAAAACTCAAGTTTCATTAATCCTCAGGTAGGTAAGAAAATTAGATAAATTTTAAATTTAATATTCTGTGGGGATTACATTCCTTACTTGGCATGGTTCTTCCTTTAGGCGCTAGGTGGCATTGCAAGCAGCCTTATAAAAACGTTAGCGCCAAAGTCAAAGCTGATATGTGTGTGTATGTGTGTGTATGTGTGCGTGTGTGTGACGGGTTTTGGTTGTTTATTTTAACTTATAGGCTTATTTAATGCAAAGAAGTTTGGGAATCGCATTCATTTTAGGTTTGCATTTACATTTTTCACGTTGTTTCTTAAGAGCCTTTTATACACAGTTATATGATATTAAGTATTCCTATCGAATACAAATAATTAGCACAAAGTTGAATAGTCTTAAGTATTCCTTTATAATACCAATAATTATATGCTTTCAAGTAAGCCTTTTTATTTGATACTAGTCATTTGCTTGCAAACGATTATATGTCTTCAAGTAATCTTATTATAATGGAGATTCTGTCTGTAACCGAAACTATATTCCTACTCAAGTCACAATTCTCTTAGTTATTGACATCACATTCTCCATGATTTTAATTTTATCTAAACCTCAATTATTAATAAAATTGTCTTACATTATTAATACTGTTAACTATGTCTACATACTGACAACATGCAATTCTATTAATATATACAACAAAATAACGGTTTACAGTGTGAACGGGAAGGCTAATTTGCATATTAATATTAAAAAATCGAATTTAATAAATATGTGCTTAGTATTATTGATTTCTAACTGTTTGGTTTTATTTCAATGAATATAAGCAAACATCTCTTCAATGAATCTTAAATGAAATCCATTAAAAAGATAAAATAACTGTCATTTCATTCTTTACTTCCTCTTATAACTAAATACTTAAATTAGAAAAAAATAACAATGAAAAACGAGAGTGATGGAAGAGTAAGTTTCAGTTGTTCCATTTTTTATTATACTCATTCTGTTTCAAATCTTTTATTATACTCCCTCTGTTTCAAATCTTTTTATTTGTATTCTTATTTAGTTTCATTAGCCTTTCTAATTTAATACAATATTTTATTACATTAAAACTTAAATACTTGCACCCGGAGGGTGCATATATTTGCTAGTTAATAATAATAGATCTTAGTAAACAGTTTTAGCTTCAAGTAACTATACTTAGTACAAATTTGCATACAGTTATATGGTTTCAAGTAATCCTATTAAAAGTTGTTATGCCTTTAAGAAAATAAACCAAACCAAAACCAACCATTTCTCTCTCTCTCTCTCTCTCTCTCTTCTCTCTCTCTCTCTCTCCATATATATATATATATAATATATATGTGTGTGTGCGTGTGGTGTGTGTGTATTCTTATTTCTCTTTTATTCTCTCTCTCTCTCTCTCTCTCTCTCTCCTCTCTCTCTCTTCTCTTCACTTCTCTTTCTTTTCTTCTTATCTTTTTCTCTCGTGCCGGGTTAGCTCAGTCGTTAGAGTGTTCGGCTAGAAACCACAAGTTCGATACCGGTCCTCGCCAACCCATCGTATGAGTAGCACAGGGATCTGTGCGGTAAAGTAAGGAGCTGATGGTAGGTGTGGTGCTCCACCTCAGATGCAAAAACAATCTCCTTGGTCTAGCGCTAGTGAAAAGGAGATAGACTCCCTCGCAGTTTGGTTGATATCGACTTTAGGCCACCGGACGTTTTTACTTTTACTTTTATAATCAAACAATTAGTAATTAATCAGATTTTGGTATTAAATAACCCATAATGAGTTGATATTCATGTTAAACAAAAAAAAAGTACAGCAAAAGTCTTAGTTGGTCACAAAGGTAATTTGATCAACCCAGAGAAAAAGAAGAGAAAAGAAAGACAAGGAGTTGTGAATAAAACAAGGTGTGTTCAGTAAGAAGGAAATAAACAAGTCATTTGCCGGGCTGGTGAGTCTCTTGTACACTCTGTTTTGTTTACAGTTCAATAAACTATGATATATCAGCAATCGCCGAAAATTATGAATATTTACGCAAATACAAAAACTGAACATTTCGACATTTAGACGAATTCTGGATTGATTCAATGATTGGCTCAATCATTTTAACGGCATGTCAACTCGTCTAGAGTTATTCGATGCCTCAAGGTTTGGAAATAACATTCATATTTACATTTTTTGTGTAGTTGTTTATTAAGATCTTAATGCATTTGGTCTCATCGAAGACGAATAATCTCTTAACTGATTCTATTTGACGCATAGATCGGACCCGTAACAGGTACTACCACTCTGGGTGAGAGTGGATCTGATTGTAATGAGCGGGTATTCCAGGATCCCAAGATCTCCGGTACTGAAGCCTCACCATCAAATGTTGTTTAATGTTGCACTCTAGACAAAGACGAATTCTGGAAAGAAGTCGCTGCACCAAATTTGCTTTCACGTGTTGGGGTTTTGAAAGTATATAAAAAAGCGAAGGAAAAATATTCCACAAAAGTTAATTGGTGAAAGCAAATGAAAAAAATAGAATAGAATAAAATTAAATTAAGAATGGAGCTAAAAAGAAAAGAGAAGAAAAATGAGGAGGGGGGGGGAATGATAAGTCAAAAGTTGTCTTATGTTACGGAGTAAATTGAAATATGTAAACCATAAACTGGCATTTGATAATTGACTTGACCAGGTTGGATTTAAAAAAAAAATTAGATTGTAAGCAAATGAATTCAGGGAAGAAAAGGGAGAAAGAGAGAGAGAGAGAGAGAGAGAGAGAGAGAGAGAGAGAGAGAGAGGAGAGAGAGAGAGAGAGAGTTGATGATCAAGTAAAGGGAGAGGCGGTAAAATAGGGTAAGATTTACGAAAAGAAAGAGTAGAAAATATTCGAGAGAATGAAAGGGCCAAGGGGATGGGGGAAAGAAAGAGAAAAAGTTGTGAAAAGAAATACAGGGAAGAGAAGGAAGAAAAAGAAAAAAAGAGAGTTGCTGATGAAGAAAAGTGAGAGGTGGTAAAATAGGGCGAGATATTCAAAAAGAAAGACTAGACAATATCAGAGAGAGAGAGAGAGAGAGAGAGAGAGAGAGAGAGAGAGAGAGAGAGGGGGGGGCAAAGGAGATGTAAGGGGGGGAACAAAAACAAAAAATAATCTAATGGCGGTGGTGAAAAGAAAAAGGAGGAAGGGAGGAGAAGGAGAGAAACAGTGTGGGGGGAAGGGGTAGATAATAAGAAAAGACGAAGAGAAAAGAGGAGATGCAGAGAAAAAGGACAGATCGGTAAAGAAGTGAAAGAAGAAGAAATGAAAGAAAGAAAGAAAGAAAGGGGGAAGGATTTGGAGGCCGAAGAGGAGAGGATATTCTAAAAGAGAAAGAGTAGAAAGAGAGAGAGAGAGAGAGAGAGAGAGAGAGAGAGAAAGAAAGAGAGAAGAGAGAGAAGAGAGAGAAAGAGAGAAGAAAAAGGGATAAAAGAATGAGGAGAGGAGGGAAAATAGAAAGGAGAAGAGATATTCTAAAAGAAAAAGAGTAGAAGAGCGAGTAAGTGAGTGAGTGCGTGAGGAGAGAGAGAGAGAGAGAGAGAGAGAGAGAGAGAGAGAGAGAGAGAGAGAGAGAGAGAGAAGAAGAAGAAGAAGAAGAAGAAGAAGGGAAAACTAATGATAGTTGGAACGAAAAGAACTCGGGTCACTGATTCCATTTCCCACGACGATAACCGTTACGCGAAGCGTGTTTCCCCAAAATAATTGATTAAGCTTAATTTTTTTAGCACAATGCCATAAGTATGAGGCATCGAACAAGGATCGAACTCACTAACAATAGTCTGCTAGTCGAGTTCACTAATCATTGTGCCTTTTTCTTTACTTAACCCTTTCTAGTCTGGCTCAGGGTTTTAGATTGCTTACATTACTTGATATTGATAACTGGTCACCCATCAAAGTACTATGTAAGCATATCGTTGCTTAACTTGGGACCTGTAAATGATGATAAAGAATGAAACAAAAAGCAGCAACAACAACGAAAAAAAAACAAACAACAAAACAAAAAAACAACAAAAACAAAGAAGCGAAAAAAAGTTTTAAAAATAAACAAACTCACCCCCTCTCTCTCTCTTTCTCTTTCTCTCTCTCTCTCTCTCTCTCTCTCTCTCTCTCTCTATATATATATATATATATATATATATATATATATATATATTCTATTTAGGGGTCTCCGTATGCTTCTCTCGGTATATATTTTATGTTTTTTTTTATGTTGAAGTTGGGCTTTATTATGAAGCATTTAAAAATAAATGAAGGAACTCGATGTTATAGAGTACTGGATTCACTTATTTTTTATTATTTGTTATCATAAATGTTCGGGATCGTTAGATCGAAATTCATTTGAAAAAGGGAATCTAAAAAAAAAAAAAAAGAAGAATAGCACGGGTTCCAGTCCATGAGTAGTTTTATGTCTGGGTGCATATTTTTTAGATCATATACTAAATACTTATTAATTCTATACACTGTGGGCTAGAGCCAGACATTTGCTATTTTGGAAAATTGTTAGTGTAACAAGACGTGTGTATATTCTTGTAATAAGTAATTGAGAGTTACTTCCCCTATTTTATGATTACCTCCCCTTTGGAGAACTCTCAAGTGAATACTAGACTATATAAACTCTCAATAAGTGTACCAATTATTCTAAGTAGAATAAAGGTTTCCAAAGTCTGTCAGTGTTATCGTTTGTCATTACAATTCTTAATATTGAATTTTTGATTAGACACACGTTTTTAGAATTTTGTTTCTATCATTTTTTGTTGAAAAGTTACGGTGTTTTGAAGTTGACCGTTTTTATCGAAAAATCAACCGTAAAATTTGTACATACAAATCCAGAGATGCTGATTGGTACACGTCCTGGGTCACTGACACATAAAAATCTAAAAAGACGCAGAAAAATCGTATTCATGCGTCCCAGTGTTTTTTTCTTCTTCTTTCTCCCACAATTTCCAGTTAACTGTAAATACATTTCAATATTTTCTTGGAAACGATTTACACTGTATGAGATACAAGGTAGGATTTAGATGGCTTTAGTTGTTCATAAATAAATTAAAAAAACTCTATAATTTATTAAGAAGGTTTAGTTGGGACCCATCAAATTTCAAAGGGACTCATTCAAATCAGATATATGCGTCCCAAGACGCACTAAAGTAAAGAGATATCAGCATCACAGCAACTATATCATCGAAATTTTGGTGCAATATTTAGCATTTCTTTCTGTAACTTACAGAGGTCAAATCATCCGCAAATTGCCGTGGCAATGGCCGGAAGTTGTCCTCGACAAATACGGACCACAATAGACAGCATTTATTACCATCGAAGAACGACGCATGTAAATTCGTTGACACGTGCGGCTTCGTTACTATGCAAGAAGCTCGAACGCTAAAGCAGCCGGTTTGACGACGATACTCTGCAGCTTGTGTATTAAAGGGGCAGGGCTATGTTTATTGCCCAGTGCCTGAGACGCCCTCCCCTTGAGAGGGAATGCCGCGCGGGATCAACGCATTTTTTGCACCTACCACCCACGAGTCTCGGCTCGTGGGAGGGCCCACATTAAAAAGAGCTTGTGTCACATCAGCATACCTGGGATGTGCGGTAAATGCCCTCTGCAGCTTCTGTATATTGGACCAGACATTGGATATTTTCTGAAGAGTGTTAATGCTACAGGCATATAAATATTCTTAATATTGAATTTTGGAGCAAAGTTACAGTGTTTTGAAATTGTCTGTTTTTATTGAAAAATTATCGAAAAATTAATGGCGAAATTTGTAAATACAAATTCCAACTGCCCTTTTTATAGACTAGCAGTGGCTACCTGGTGTCGCCTAGGTAGAGGAAGATTTTTTAAAGTTAGTCCCGCAGATCCATTATTACCAAACCGTGAGTTGATCTCCTCGTGGCATGCTCCATTTAAATCTCTATGTAAAAAAATAGACCTGGCATTGACCCAGCTACTCTCAAAAGAAATGTTAATGTCTACTATCTAAAATATTAAATGAAAAAAAAAAAAATCCATACGTTTATCATTTAAATTTTATTTTTTTAAATTATCTTCACGAATATAAATCAAACCTTCATTATTTTTCCTCAAAAACCAAGAACGGGTGATATTTAATGTGTATATATATATTTACTTTGTCGTTAATTGTTTTATTTTCAAAGTTTCCTCCGGACATACACATACCCATACACACAACTGCCTTTTATATATGTACTAGCAGTGGCTACTCGGCATCGCCTGGGTAGAGGGGATTTTTTAAAAGTTAGCCCCGCAGATCCATTATTACTGAATCGGGAGTTGAATACTCGTGGTATGCCCCATTTAAGTCCCCATGTAAAAAAAAAAAAAAAAAAAAAAAAGACCTTGCATTGATCCAGCTACTCTGAAAAGAAATGTTAATGTCTACTATCTAAAATATTAAATGAAAAAAATTCTTGGATCATTTAAATTTTATTTTTTAATCATCTTCACGAATATAAATCAAATCTATTATTTTTGCTCAAAAACCAAGCCCTGGTAAAATTTAATGCGTATATATATTTACACATAAAAAATATTAATTGATTTTTCATAGAATTTTTTAAAAATCCTCTTGTCGTAAGTTGTTTTTGGCTACGTTAAATTTCAGTTGATTTAACGGTGCAAAAATGAAAACATTGTTTTTCAATCATAATTTTCATTATTTCCGTAAGCTGAAAAATTTTATTTAAAATCACCAGGAGTTTAATCTTTCTTCTTTCGAACGGAAAAAAATTTTTCAAGATAATATTAATTATTTGGCAAGTTTCATTGTGTTAAATATAGGGGGGTAAATTTCACAGGGAAAATTGGTGGTACCTACTAAGTATAGTATATTATCTTTTTTTAAATCGAAAAGTGCACCGATTTGAAAACATTACGATAAGAAAAGAAAACTAAATGAAATATAATAGGTAATCTAATGATATTATCTCTTGCGCACTATTCTGCATTAGTATCATGATTTTATTTGTATTTCTTTTCTAATATTTAAATAATTGGGACCCATCAAATTTCTCGGGGACTCATACAAATCAAATCCGTGCGTCCCAGGACACACTTAATGAAAAAGCTATCAGCATCACTTACTATCTATACACCACATAACTCATTCAATTCAATTAGTTCTATCATTAAAACAAGTGACATATAAACAACTTACACGTGTGATAGCCATTGCCAACAGTTTACGGTAGGATTGCAGTGGTAGGAGAGTCGTTTTGAGCGCTTTAATGTAGGTAAAGAATTAAGACTGACTGGGTTCCCTAGCTTTGTAGGTGTGTAAATCGGTCTGGGAAAAGGAACAGCCCCTTATTTAAACCAAGAAGGCTTTTTTGCCAACAACCCCACCACCATAAAAAACAACTATTTTTTTCTATCAGCACCATCACATACATATTGTAGCCTGCAGAGTTATGCTGGTCAAATAGTATTCAGTTAGTTCTAGTTGATTTATGTCACTAATAAATTCTTGAGGGTTTCAGGAGAGACAACAGTTATGTACGAGGGTCTGCTGGAAAGTTCATAGGCTGATGGAATGCGACCAAAGAGTTTTCTTTTAAAAACATAACCCACTTTTTGGTCCACACGTTTCATCGGTGTCGCAGTGCTTGGATCCCATCGGTTGAAAAAAAAAGTCATCAACAGTAGATATGAGGTTATCATATTAACTTTTCAGCCTATCCTAGTATGTACGTATTTAACGAACCTGTTCAATACGGGTAGGATGTGACACAAGGTCGGAAATATGCGAGAATACAGCGAGGATCGAACTCGTTATTCAGAAGCAATGGATCTGTAACTGTAACACAGCAAAAAAAACAAAAAAACAAACAAACACAAAACGGCATATCATAGCCGACTTTTAATTTTTTTTTATTTATGCAATACATTTAAAATGATCAAAAAATGGAGAACAAAGTAATTTACGATTCAGTTTGCAGCCGAATGGTAATTGTGTGGGGTCTGTGTCCACACTTAACATCATATTTTAATTATCAAAATTCTTGATATAACAACTCTTATGCGTGTTTCCTCTATACACTCGCAGCCATTTATATTTTTATTTAATGTTTTCCATATTTCTTAATTTTTTGATATTACAATTACATATTCTAATTACTTGGGTGCGTAACATTTCGCCACCCACTCTCGTCCGAACTCCGTGAAAATACCTCACAAAAGAATGTTAGTTTCTTTCCTATTCTTTTTTTTATTCAGTGAAATAGATCATTAAGGTGGAGCATTACAATTGAGAGAAACGGTGACTATGTGGAGAAGTAGTGATGTGATACACAGAGGACCAGTTTCTGAGCTTATTCTAGCAGTGACCACCCCAAGCGGAGTTTTACAGATTTTAATTCAGAGTTTTCCTTCTCCTTGACTGGTTGCCTAAGCAAGGTTAAAACAAAAACTCTGTCCTACTATTTACCCATAGCTGGAGGGAGAGAAGTTGGATTCATACCTTTTCCAAAGGTATTAGCGCTATGTGAATTGTAGCTTCGACGAGTCCATTTCCTACGACTCTAACCATTACACCACGGCCTCCAACTTGTTACCGTCAAATTTATAAGTTGTAGATTTTCCCGAATAGTGATGGCTTGTATATCGGCACTTGTGGTACTGCAGACCCCATCATTTTCACCCAAGATATATGTAAGAATTTTCCTGACCGAATTGACACAAGGACTTTGTAACGTGGGGAGCCACACACAAACTGAAGCTCATGCAAGTGGCCTGTGCAAAAAGTGTGTGATCCATTCAGCATTTTCCATTTGCAGTGCCTCGGGCAATAAACACAATCCTGTCCCTTTTAGACTAGTGGGCAGGTGTTGCCTGGGGGGGGGGGTAGCTTCTTTGGATGTATGCTAATATTATATATCTTACCGGTCCAGAGGCTGAAGCCACTGGACACAATACCAGAAAGCCAGGTAAATACAAGGGAGAGTCAAAACGTAATGCCATTTTGTATAGGACAAGTATAATTATCAACACAGGAACATGTATCATACATCAAAATGAAACTGGTCCTCTGTGGATCACATCACTACTTCTCCACATAGTCACCGTTTCTCTCAATTGTAATGTTCCACCTTGGAATGAGAGCATGTATCCCTGCCCCGTAAAATTCTGTTGACTGTTCTTTGAGCCACTTCTTCACTACAGATTTCACTTCCTCGTCACTGGAATAATGTTTGCCTCTCTTCGACCCCATGAAAGATGGTTTGAGAGGCAAACATTATTCCACTGACAAAGAAGTGAAATCTGTAGTGAAGAAGTGGCTCAAAGAATTGTCAACAGAATTTTATGGTGCAGGGGCGTCCCCCTCCAATATATGTTCGTCGTATTACTCTACAATATGCAGTTTACATACAACCACTGTCTAATATCACAACAGGAACTATTAAAATTGCCTGTAAATGGAGTTAACAGAGTAAATAAGCCCAAAACTCTTGAATTTCAAGACTAAATATGTCTAAAATTCTAAGAAAGCTGATATTTCTTTTTCTTTTTTTCCCCCACTAAATGTTAATTGCGTTTTTTTTTATATGTAATTTTTCATGAGAAAATTTTCGACGGAAAACGTGATTAGGCGAAAAAAGCCAAGTGTAGACTTGTTTGCCTAGAAAATAATAGGGCTGTTTTTTTGTTTTTTTTTCAGGATAGCAACCTTGATTGAAAACTAAGGCTCCAGTTTAGTATCATATACATATATATTCGAACATCTCAGACATTCTCCGTATCTCAACCGATTTGATGTAAAACACCAAGGATTTACTCTGACGAAGGCTGTTATTTCTTTGTATACTAAAAAAAAAATTTTTGTAGTTTTTGTATTATTGTTATTTTATTTTGTATTTAAAATAATAACAGATAGAATACATGCATACATGGATAAACTCCTGGCCGAAACACGTGTCAGTATAATAAAATAGAATAGAATAAATCCTATTTTATCCAATCAACATTTTCTTTCCTTCTTTTTCATTTCAAACACACACACACACACACACACACACACACACATATATATATATATATAAGCCACGAAAGGAAACTTCGTTGGCAGGATAAAGTGCCTAACACAATCGTGTTGGATTGCGCCGACATGAACAGCATGTTCTCCATTCTCTGTGAGAGGCGCCTTCGTTGGCTTGGACATGTCAGGAGAATGGAATATGGACGCATCCCAAAAGATCTTTTGTATGGCGAATTAGCAAAAGGCTCCCGATCGGTTGGTAGACCACGCCCACGATTTAAAGAGGTCTGCAGGAGAGCTATGAGAATATGCCATATTGACACAAATACGTGGGATCTAGATGCAAAAAATAGAACAGACTGGCGCCTCAACTTTAAGCAAGGCACGGAGAGGGGTGAGGCAGAGAAGAGAGTAGCCACGACAGAAAAGAGAGCCAGAAAGAGAGAGAAGAGCTAACAGCCCCAGAAAGCATCACAGTTTGTGTGCATTCAGTGCACCAAAGAATGTCACTCAAGAATTGGCCTGCAGATTCACTTGCGCAGATAAAAAAATTATTTTTTATTTTGGACACTACGCCATCGTCCTTAGTGGACGGAAAGAATCCAATAATATATATATATATATATATATATATATATACCAACTCCTCCGCGGGAACAGGATATGACACAAGGTCAATTTATTAAGCGGAGTTTAACAGGTTTGAATTCAGAGTTTTCTTTTCCTAGACTGGTTACTTAGCCATAGTTAAAGAGCTTAATCCTCCCTACTATTTGCCCATAGATGGAGGGAGAGTAGCTGGATTCATACCTTTCCCAAGAGTATTTGCGCTATGTGAAATGCAAACAGCTCCGTCTAGGATATGAACCCGGATCGACGAGTCCATTTCCTACGACTCTAACCATTGCACCACGCACCTCCGTTTAGTATTATACTTTGGAAATACTCGTAGTGTAACAGTTATCGTTGTAAGACATGGACTCAGTGATCCGAGTTCAAATCCCCGACGAGGTTGTTTGCATTTCACATAGTGCTAATTGCATTGAGAAAGGTATGTATCCAAGTATTCTTCCTCTAGCTATGGGTAAATAGTAGGACAGACTGGGCTGTTTAACCTTGACATGGCAACCGATCTAGGAGAAGGGAAGCTCTGAATTCAAACCTGTTAAACTCCGCTTAAAATTGACCTTGTATCACATTCTGCTCATGCAGAGGGGTTGGGTATATACATTTATTGTAAATCGTCTTCCTTGCTAAAAACTTTAAAAATTACAGAATGTCCAAAAACTAATATACTAAAATATGTTCATATATATCATTAGTAACCATACAATATTTGGTGGCCATAGTTGTATTCGTTTTCATTTTAACAGCGGTCTATGATGATATTGATACTTCTATTCAGATAGGAGTGAACGATTCATAGTAATCTCCGTATAGACTGAGAATTTCGATTGTTAAAAATGACGTTCAGCGTGAATGCAGATCCCTACAAAATTATCATTCAGTTTAAAATTGGACTGTAAATTGCTTTATTCTCTAATCGCAATGTATAGCTTTAATAAGATAATTC
>CM042144.1:33467198-33506378 GCA_023376005.1 Doryteuthis pealeii
ATTAGTGTTACATAATTGATAGGTAGCCTATTAATCATGTACAGTAAGTGTGGCGTAGATTTAAAAGTAACGGTTATTGAAAAATACATGGGGGATGATAGACACTTTTTAACCCTGTGTTGACCTACTCTTCCAGTTCACCACTGTGAACTTGGGAAGTTAGTTTAGAAAGTCAGTTTTGGCTGATGACTGGATGAGAACAGACGGCACAGTGTCTCTCGTCACAAAATCTCCGCGCGTTTATTTGTTGGTCTGGGATTCATAAAAATAAGATATAAACTTGAAACAAAAAGAAAGTCTTGTGTCATTAATTAAGAAGAAAATACCAACACAAGACGTCCCTGATCAGATCCAGAATAACAGAAGATAGCAACCAGATCAGCCCAGGGAGGAACAGACTCAACCCAAACTAAGATGGACAGTTAGCAGAGGATCAACCGATAGGCAGATATAACAGCTCCGTGAAGTAAGAAAGAAGATGAGATAACAGCCATAACAGGACTACCTAGAACTATTGAAGAAATACAAGATGAGTAGACGTTAATATTAAAATGGTATACAACATTAATGTTGGAATATTTTGTGTATATAAGGTGTGCTCCAATTGCTCACCTGACTAGCCTAAGTCACGTGGTTTATTACTTCGCCAATCCCCAACCATACTGCGTGGCTGATACACTACTTAAACCCCCACACTGGCCATAATTCTTATTGTACTCATTGAGGAGGGACTTACTATACTAAGGATTACCAGACGATTACAAATACCCAGGGCTCTTTACCATGGATCCAATTCCATTGGACAAGCGCACTTGCTTAAGACCTACAGGACGGCCGATAAGATTGTAACAATTAGTCCGAAATTGAACGCAATAGCACCATTGGAGAACTGTGTCAAATATTATTTTTATTCTCGACTTAATTTAAAGTCATCTTTTATTCTTCAAAGTAATTCCCTTCGGAAGCCACGCCCCTATAAAAAATGTTGTCCCCACTCTCGGAAATACTGCTTTCTAATTGACAATTGATAAGACTTCAAACTTTAGTTCAATTCATCTCTGTGTTCTGTATATACAAGTCTCTTAGCTTTTGTAACATTAGTGGCTAATGGTTTCCTTGTACAAGTGTCATCATGTCCTCTTGGCGGGATTTTAAGATGGTAGCTATGAGGAAAGCAAGAACAGTAATTTCCAGTCAACCAGCCTCTGGTGAAAAAAATAAATAGATAAAAGAAAATCCAGACGCAAAAAGAATGAATACATTTTCTTCGTAAAGACTTGTAGATAAGAATAAATTCATTTTGGATTTTTGTAATCCTATGCCGTCAATGAGGTAGGATTTGCGTGGCTCATATTGTCCTCATCAGTCATCAGCTGGTCTACAGCAGAAGTGAAAAAGCAGCTCGAATCATCGTTTTCGAAGCCCAAGACGACAGCATTTGGGATACTTCTGCACAAGTGCGATAAATAAAGGTTTCATTTATTGCCATATGCACTGCTTTCCCCTTTTTAATGTATTCCCTACGCAGTTTCCGACCTGCAACAGTAGAATATGGTTTCTTTTGAAGATAGGACCATGACTATTCTATATTTAAAAGAAAAATGGTTAACACATCTGCGAAATTCTAACTAGTTTAGCTCCGTTGGGACAGGAACAAAATATGACTATAAATGGCTAAAATTAAGTAGGTTGTTTCCTTTATGTCTCGCGAAACCACAATATATATATATATATATATATATATATATATATATATATATGGTTTATAATGAAATACAACGGTATGAGAAAATGTAAAATATATTGATATAAGAATGGCGTCACCATAGTGAATGTAAAATCAGACAAAAAACGATAAGTTAATGTTACAATGTAATACACACACATACACACACACATACATATATATAGGTGTGCTCCCCCTCTCTCTCTCTCTCTAACAACCAAGTCAATACATGCCTGCAAACAGTTGTGCTACGTAAATGAAAAAAAAAATTCCTTTCCAAACTTAATTTTACATAGTCGCAACGCATAATCTTAAATTTCATCTTCTGTCTGTCATCGTATAACCCAGGGATGCATTGAGCTATGCCCACCAAGTTTTTTATTGTTACCCTTGGGACATCAGAACTTTTTATAACATTTACCTCTAGAATGTACTGTTACCTGGTAAATTAATATTGTCTATTAGGCACATCCCCTCCAAAGGGATGTTACATCTTGGTCTGCAATTACCGAAAGTTTCAGAGTTGGATGCCGGTGGTTTCATCATTTTCATATTGTGTTCATTCTCTTTTTTAGAGAGGTCAACATATTTTCAGCACAACAATCGCTGATCTTGACTGAGTTTCTATTAAATATTCTATGTAATTTACGGTTTCAAGTGAAGTGTTTACCAATGTAAGTTTTTAAAGATTCTTCTCACGCTAGTCTTCACAACCCTGTTACATGATAGGTCGAACCATACACACACACACACACACACACACACACACATATATATATATATATATATATATATATATATATATATATACGCGTATGTGTGCGTTCGAAAAAAGGAAGATAGAAAGTAGTATTAGATTGTATTTTGCAATGGGAATAGTGTCACCAGAAATTGATACAATATTGCGTTAAAAAATGAAATATAAACGCAACAAGGGAAAGAATGTTATATATATATACATATACATATACATATATACTCGTGTCACCGTGTCTATTTTATACGACAATAGACATTACACCAGAAACACTTTATATATATATTTTGTAGACGGAGTGCCCTATTGTCGGTGCCAGCCGGACAGCGAGGGAGTCTATCCCCCTTTCGCCAGTGCTAGACCCGGGAGATTGTTTTAGCGTTTGCGGTGGAGCACCACACCTACCATCAGCTTTTCTACTTTACTGCACAAATCCAAGCCGTGCTACTCGAACCCGGAAACTTGTTTGGAGGCGGATGCACTACCGACTGAGAGTGTTTGTGGAGTAATGATTATCACTGTAGGAAATGGACACGATGAATTAAAATTCTGGATGAGGCTGTTTGCATTTCACATAGCACTAATACCATTGCGAAAAGTATGAATCCAGCTATTTTCGATGTTCATATGGGTAAATGATAGGGCAAACAAGGCCATTTAAACTTGGTATGGTAATCGGTCTAGGAGAAGAAAAATTCTGAATTCAAACCCATTAAACCTTGCATAAAAAAATTGGCTTTATACCGATTCCATCTTGTACACACACACACAACACACACACACACACACACACACACACACACACCAAACTAATGTTCAACGAATGTGCGATATTAAACGACATAAATAATAACAAAAAAAGAAATAAAAAAAATATAAAAGCTAGCCTATCCACATGTATATATGTATATATATGCATATGTACATGTATAAATGCATATATAATATATATGTACATAATATATATGTATATATTTGTGTATATATATATATTTGTATACGTATACATACTACATATATATATATACATATATATGTGTATTAAATATATTTACGCGTATATGTATATATATTTCTTCTCAACTAATGTTTATGTGTCTATTAACCTATATATAGCCTATATATATATATATATATATATATATATATACTAAGTAAAGTCGGCAGAGTGGCCTAATGTCGGTATCAACCGGATAGCGAGAGAATCTATACCCTTTTCGCTAGCGCTAGACCAGGAAGACTAGACGGGCTGCATTAGACGAAATAATACTACTTATAGCAGTAAAAATATGTTCTATAGTATATAGGTGCGTTGTGTTATTATGGTTATCGTCGTAGGAAATGGACTCGACGACTCGGCTTGAAAGCTTGGACAAGACTGTTTGCATTTCATATAGCACTAATACTCTTGGGGAAGGTATAAATCTATTCTCTTTTCAGCTATGGCAGACTGGGCTCTATAACATTGATTAGGCAACCGGTGTAGGAGAAGGACACATCTGAATTCAAACTCTTTAAACTTAGGATTGATAAATAAGATTGATATAATGGAATGACCCATCTTCCCCGTACCTCCAATGGTGGTGATGGTTCTAGCCACTATTTAAGAACACACATATTACTCTGTGCAGAACTCACTTGAAGTACTTTTTTCAGTGTTGGAAGTAATTACGTCGTCACTTTGATTTTGTATTATTCACAAGGTCAGGAAAATTCTCTTCCTCCTGCGTAATTGCAGTCTTTTATTTTCTTTTTCTTTTTTTTTTTTTACCTCTTTCTTTTTTTACTATTGACAGCTGTGTCCCTACTTTGGACCATTTTTTGAACATTTTTGGCCCATTTTCGGGCATTTTTTCACTTTGTTTTTCACTTTGTTTTTCTTGGTGTTATTTTTAACACAACGTTCTCCCAGTTGGAAGACGCAAATCAAGGAGAGGGCACGACCGAAGCCCTCTCCAAGGTACCCGCTATGGACGGGGTCACATCCGGCCCAGAAGGGGCCAACCCCGTCCCAATCGAGAAGGAGGTCACGTCCGGCCCAGGAGAGGCCAACTCCGTCCCGAACAAGGGTACAATAATAGACGAGGACACGTTAGGTCCAAAAGGGACCAACCCCGTCAAATTGAAACCTCCTACAACCGAAAAGGAGAAAACAAAACCCCAGACAACGGGGGCAGTAATTGGACGTGGGGTGGAGTGTGATGCTGACTCAGCCCGAGCAGAGGCCGCACCTCCCCAAACTAACAATCAGTGCCAGCCCATACCGGGTAGAGGCAACACCTCAAGGAAAGAGCCCCTTGAAAGGAAAAAGAAGAAAGGGAAGGAGAAGGCCAGCACCAAATACCGAATTACCCGGTACTTCTAAAGACAGTACAGCCTGGCCAGCTCTTCCAAGTTCCCTGCAAGAACTGTTGGCTGAGAAACCAAAATCCCAACCAGCAACAAAAGCCCCTAAACCGGCAAATAAAAGCTCATGGAGACCGCCCCAGAAAGAAGAATTTCAAGAACAGGATCCAGAGTTCCAAAGGTCCAATTGGGCAAACAAGTATAAACACCTGGTGGAAGGAACTGTCATCAAACCCCATCTCCAGGCAGTGGAGGATTTGGAGCCGCGGATCCTCTCTTTTATAACGACAGAGGCGGCCTCGAGAAAACTCACTGGCCTCAGAAAGGAGACTGTATTGGACACCCTACTGGCAAATAAAGTACCAGCTCAACACCTTTGCATGAGGAGCTTCGCCACGTGGGACGTCCTACTCCCTAGTGAGGCCGAGAGATTGAGGTTTGCGACCAAGAGCCTCTACCACAAGACCCACAAGCTCCAGCCTGAATACCGAGGCAAGAGGAGAACTCGGGTGACTGTATAACGTCCCCGCAGCATTATCAGCTGAGTATCTAATGACAACTATGGGGACGTTACAGCCATGAGTACTACAATAGAGAGGGGTGTTAAAATGGCCCTGTTCGTCTTCCTGATGAATCTGAAAAGGGAAGAATTTATTAACATCCCACATGGCTACACGTTCCGGGAGCAGCACATCTCGGTTGTGGTAGAGGGCCGTAAGCCTCAATGCTGGAATTGCCGACAACAGGGGCATACAGCTAAGGACTGTCCCCTCAGAACAGCAGGGGCTCCTGCAGCGGCTCCAGTAAGAGTGGCACCAACATTGGGAGCAGAACCAGCTTAAAAAAATGCACCAGCACCAGAAACAGCAGCTACACCAAAGGTGGGAGAGGGGTGGTCTGAGGTGAAAAGAAAAGGGAGAAAATCTCGACCACTTCTGACTCTCCCACCAAACATAATTCAGAAAAATTTCCTGATAGGGCAAATTGTGAGCCCTCGGAAAAGCCTTCTGAAAAGGCTATAAACATACCGAAGCCTTTCCCAAAGACTTCACCAACTAAGAACCCACCCAGCAAGCCGGCTCCATTGGCTGTTGAAATAGCCATACCAATGAAACTTGTAGAGCTCGGTGGAGCTGGGGTGAAACGGCGCTTAGAGGTTGAGGGGGAAGGGTTGACCGTAAAATAGTGGTCAGCCGAAAGAAAAAGAAAGCCCAGACCATTGACCCAGACACAAACACGGTGGCAGAGTCCACCACATACAGCCAAAAACACTGAAAAAATTACCCAACTCCCTATACCTTTATCCCAGCTCTGTGAAAATATACCAATCCCTAAAAATACCCCCTCAACCACAAATCCAGCAATCCAGCGAAAGGAGAGGATCTCCATCGCCATCAACATCTTCAGCTAGATCAAAATCAAGATCTCCTGAGAGACAGACCCATCCACGGAGTAGGAAGCGGGATTTGTTTCCGGAAAACTTATGCAGCGTGGAGCCAGAGCAAATAGACAGGTCGCTGACCGTTCAACAAAAAAGAGCGTGGGCTCCACTCTTGCAATTGCGCTCCGTGGATGGGTAATCTACAAACAATCCGTTGAACTTTAGGGATGCACACCTAGTAACCACGTTCGTCCGGGAGGCCAGTGACCATGCAGGCAGTGTGTGGCGCATGATTGAAGCGGCCGAAAAGGCCTTTCCGGGCGTGACATTAGTCAACAGGGTGCATCCCAAAGCCAAAACAATGAGACCAAAATGTAAAGGGAGGGTCCCCGTTTTTATGCACCCTTCTTTCTACAGGGCGATGAAGATAAAGATTCCCCATGATGTCGGCGGTATCGCCAGGACAGATACCATTACAAATGAATTGGGCAAGGATAGTCTTGGCCAAACCGTCGGCATCCTTACCCGAAAGGACCTCCTGCTAGTGTTGGACACTGAAAAAGGTAAACACCAATGACTCTTCTTCTTGCCAGTATGAATGAGAGGGGCTTGAGGGACCCTTCAAGCGCTAGTCGTTTAAGGGAAGAACTCAAGTCTCCTGTGGTGTGTCACTGCTAGTTAAAAGCAGTCTGGGGCGGTGACTGACGTTGTTTATGCTGGCGCAAGTGGCAGGCTGATTATAGCCGATATTGCCGTATCAAGCAACAAATTCCGGGTAATCGCGGTTTATGCGCCTAATACCTCTGGGGAGAGGAAATCCTTTTTTCGGCAGTTTGGGCCGTACATGGCGTATCCGGGACGGATAGTTTTAATTGGAGATTGGAATGCGATCCTTGATCCCAAATTAGACCGGACGGAACGGGGAGCTAGAGGGTCGGATAGGTGTGAAAGCAGCCTGCACGATCTAATGGCCGAGTTCGATCTGGTCGATAGGTTTCGCGAATCACATCCAGGGCGGGAGATGTGGACATGGACGAATAGCTCGCCCTCTGCTCCAATTAAATCATATTTGGACAGAGTGTTAGTTAGAAGAGCCGACGTCGACATTTTTAGATTGTCCTGTGTTCCACCTATATGCGAGGAGTGACCATAAATTGCTTACTGTCACTCTTCGCTTAAGCGATAGGCCTAGGCTGGTCTCTTACTGGAAGTTAAATACCTCAGTGCTGGGGGGACGTGACTACCGTGAGAGGCTGGTTTTACTTATTAAGCGGGCGTTAGTGGGGCGGTTATTGGGAATAAATGGTGGGCTGACCTTAAGTTTAGAATTAGGGACTTCACTATTAAATATTGCCAACGGCTTGCCCTAGATAAGGCAGCGAAAGTGAAGGCCATAGAAGATAGAATTTCCTGGGCGGTGGATGGGGGGGGGGGTCCCTAGCCTTAGGTCTAGCTAGAGGGGACCTTGAGCGTGAGGCTAGCGAACGCTATCAAGGTTTTATAGTTAGATCTAGGCTAGACAGAGTATCCAACGAAGCCGTGAAATTGGACGCAGGATTGCGTCAGGAAGAGTTTAGAAGGTTCCCGGAACGGTACATCGAAAGTGTTGTAACCCCGGACGGGCACAGCCTTCGTGCAGGTCGTAAGATTCAAGAAGCCTTTCGAGCGCATTTCCAGGAACGATTTACCCGGTTGCCGAGTTCCACAACTATTTAGCCGACTTTCCCCGCCTTAGGGAGGCGAAAGCGGCTGGTTGTGAGGGGAGGATTACAGACTTTGAAGTCCGTGATGCATTGAAGCAGGTCGGCCTCAACAAAGCTCCGGGACTGGACGGTCTACCCTACGAATTGTACTTGAGGTTGTCGCACATTTTTGTCCCTATTCTGACGGATGTGTTCAACAATTGGTTTGCCTTGGGAGCAATCCCAAAGCGCATACCAAGGGTGTGATCACATTGCTGAAGAAAGGTGGCAGGAATGTTTGGGAGGGCTTAGATGACTACAGGTCCATAACTCTGCTAAACACAGAGTTAAAGATTTTGGCCCAGGTCTTAGCGAACCGTTTGCGGCTTGTTGATGGTGATCTGATCGGACTGGAACAGAACTACGCTGTGAAAGGAAGATCGATCCAAAACAATTTGCATTTGGTTCGCATGATCCTAGAGGGGATAAAAGACGACAAATGTGCCACGCTGATCAATTTAGATCAGTCCAAGGCATTCGTCAGGGTGGACCACCGGTTCCTGGAGACTGTTTTGGAGACCGCCGGATTCAAACCGGAGTTCCGCAAATGGATCAAGATTCTGTACCAATCTCCTACGGGCAGTGGTACAAGTAAATGGGAAGCGCTCGGGTGTCTTTCCAATCGAGCAATCTGTGCGACAGGGTTGCCCCCTGTCTCCTCTTCTTTATGTCCTCGCTTTGGAGCCCCTGCTCCGTAGGCTTAGAGACGGGGAGGCATGTCCGGTCCTGCGCGGAACTGCTGTTACTGGCCCCGTGAAAGCCAAGGTATCCGCGTACGCCGATGATATCACCGTGTTCGTGTCACGCGTCTCGGACATTGAAGCGGTGAAGAAGGGGCTTGCAAGGTATGAACGAATCACTGGGGCAAAAATCAATTAAGAAAACAGCGAGGGTCTGCGGCTGGGAGCCTGGGCAGGATCCGATACTCTGCCTGGTCTCTTCCGCTTGAGAGGCGGTCCCATTAAAATCCTCGGCGTGTGGTTTGGGCCGGATCTCCAGGTCGAGAAAAATTCGTCGGAAGTACATGCAAAGGTGGAAGCTCGGATCCGAAAATGGTTTCCAAGGAAGTTGTCCTTAAAGGGTAGGGTGGAGATTTGTGCCACCTACATCTTCCCCCTGATCCTTTACCTGTTGTCTGTACTTCCTCTGCCTACGGCTCGGATATTGGCGTTAGAACGGGCCCTTTTTCGCTTTTTGTGGAGAGGGCGCCGGCCAATGGTAGGCAGGTTTGTTTCTAGCGGCCTTGTAATGGAGGTTTAGGAATGCCGAACTTGGCGGCTCATCGAGACGCTGAGAGGCTGGCATTTCTGAATCGATCGTTGCACACCGAAACCGCATGGCCGGGGCGGATCCGGGCCATCTTCCCGGACTTTGAGCTACGATCCCGTACAATTCGGTGGAAAGAGCGGTTTCTATTCGAGTGTCGTGACGCCCTTCGAAAACTACCTGAGTCTAGTGAAGTCTCATGGCCTCGAAGGGCACTATATCGGGCATTAGTGGAGGGGTCCGTCTCGGATCCGCTCGTCGTTGGAGGAGGTCCACTCACAATGGAATTGGGCGCCAGGTGCTGAGTTCATAAACAACTCCGAGTTCTTCCTCACCTGCCGACTCGCAAGCGTGCAATACTAAGCGAACGCTGCTGATTTTCCACCTTGCCCCCGTTGCAACAGTGGCTTAGAAGAAACGGCTGAGCACGCCTTCTTCCACAGTGACAGGGTTCGTTCATTTTAGGAGTACGTGAACAATGTTACGGCCCGAATCGCACCCAATCAGTGGGTGCCGCTCAACGTTGGCTACGTCATGGATAATGTCAGTCCGCCGTTCGCCGGAGAAAAACGAAAGGTGTTTTCGCTATACTAGCCGTAGCTAGAATGGTGATATGGTCGACGCGAAACAAGGGATTGCATGAGGACGGGGAATTCTCCTGTCAGTATCTGATCTGTTATTTCAAGCATTAGCTTGAGGTAAAGATTAGGTGCGATAGGAGGATGCTCGACACCATGACATTCAACGCAAGGTGGATAAATGCCGCAAGCTTGTGTATGAGAACGGGGACAGGAGTAGAAACATTGTTGCCTGTCCATCATGGCCAGCACTGACGGGGACCCATCCCTTAGATAGACAAAGTCTTTAAAATAAAACAAAAGAAAAAAACAAAAGCAAACCAAAAACTGCATACACCATAGATCCTTTTAGTTATTAGGCTGAATGATCATCAACCCCAGTTTTTTCTCGTAGAACATATCCAGAACCCCAATCCCAAGTTTTTTTTTTATAAAACCACCCAATTCACCCTAATTTTTCCCTGGAAAGTCAGCTTTTCTAATAATCCAACCCGCCCGGCCTACAGAATCCCTATTTTTTACCGACAACCCACTAAGGACACCCACTCTCATATTAGAGGCACTGACCGGCTTGCTTTCGATCTATAAAGTGCGGAAGACAGTCGGTGGGCCTTCATACTAGCTGAGGGAAAGGGGGTAACCAAAATGACCCACAATTTTGTTTTGTTTACAAGTGTTTTCAGTTTCTTGGGGCTTTTTGTTTTCAATTTTAGCCCTCCAACTATCCAATGAATATTGGGAAATTTTATGTAGCATAGATGCATAGAGCGAATAAGGTATTTTGGTGAAAGGGGGTTGCGCAAGGAGAGAATGCAAGATCTTTTTAATTTTTGTATTTTTGAATGAATCGGTCGGCAAGTGAACCTAGCTAGATAGATCCGTGTAGTGATATGACCAGTTTTATCACCCATCCCCTAACTCCAAACTTCCGGCTACATACCGAGTCGTGTGCACACTCGTTGTATCTCGCTTTAAAATAAATAAAAATTTTTGAAGTGAGTGCACGAGTGTGCTCACTTCAAATATCAACTCACATGAAGTACTTAGACGACAGACTCTCCTCCTAATACTCACGTGACCTTACCATATAACTGTTGTGGGGTTTTAAGGGATCAAATAAGAACAAAACGACGGGTAACAAATGTAGGAAAATGTATTAACAAAAGAGTTGACAATTTACAGTACAGAGAAGTGGGAAATACGTCCGATAATAGAGTTATGAGCTGACTCGAATTGGCTTACTCTTCAAGCCATAAGTGTCCCTGTTACTTATAGTAACAGTCGGTGCATTCCATTAGTCTATAGGGTATATCACCTATAACACCCCACTCCTAAGATTTCACTCCACAGGAGTCTTAATATTTTTTTCTCTTGGGATTTATATTGATAAATTCCGTCGCTCTTCGTTTTCTTGAAGAATGGCGTTGTTGAGGGGCTGCTTGTGGAGTAGGTAAGCTAAATGTGTCGTATATGACATTCATTACCTCCTCTTGTTCCGGGGACCGCTGTTAACATCCTCCGTCAAGCGTTTTCTTAATTGATTTAGGTGTCTCTTATGGGAAAACTTGGGACCTTCGACAATATACACCATATTGCCGATCCTCTTTTGTATTTTTTCCAACTCCCAGAAAGTCTGGTTGTTTCGGGACATCTGGAAGTATACTTTCTCACCAGGGAGGTACCGCTTCTTTGGCACCGTCGCAGATCTTCCTGGTTTTGTCTGTCTCGGGAGCAGTTTGTCGAAGACAGACCTTATCTTACGAGAAAACATTACCTCGGCCGGAGATAATGATGAAGGTGTACTTTCATTCGGCGTAATCCTGTACACCTGCAGAAACTGCTGAAGCGCTTTTTCGGTAGGTGTGCCTTTGGCCTTCTTCAGGGCTCTCTTTAGCGTGTCCACAAAGCATTCAGCTTGACGGTTGGACCTCGGGTGGTACGGAGGGATGGTTATGTGGTTGATCTGAAACGTATCACAAAATTCTTTGAAGTCTCCGGACGTTTCCGACACTAAACAGTCTACAACTCCAAAGCGAGCGAACAGTTCGTGCAGAGCGCTTATAACCATTTCAGTAGTTGGGCTTTTGCATCGAAATACTTCCGGCCATTTCGAGAAACTATCAACTACTATTAAATAATGATAACCCTCCAGTGGTCGCGCAATGTCGACGTGAATACGTTCCCATGGGCGGTCTGTTTTAGGCCATGGACTGAATTTTATTGGGGGAGCCTTAGCTGCTAAAGCACAACCCATGCATTCTTTCACCATGCACTCAATATCCTTGTCCATGCTTTGCCAATATACGTAGCTCCGCATTAAACTTTTCATCCTAGTAATGCCAGGATGACCCATGTGAAAATCTTTCAGGATCCTTTTTTGTAGCGTAGCTGGGACGACCACTCGTTCGCTGTATAGCAGTACCTCATCGCATATGGAGAAGGCATCTGGACTTTGTTGGTCTTTTTGTGCTAGCTTTTCCTTCATCTGTATTATGAACTCATCGTTCACTGCCTCCCGTTTTATCTCGTCAAGAGTTACTGGGAGTTCCCTTATCGTGTTGCACAGCGAAGTTTTTAAATCCCTTTCAGTTCGAAGGGAAGCAATCACGGTGTCTTCCAGGGGTTCACTCTGTTTGGGTATCAATCTAGAGAGTCCATCTGCGTGACAGAGTTTCTTAGATGGGAGAAATTCCATGTTGAAATTGTAATTTAGGAGGACCATTCCCCATCTTTGCAGTCTATTCGCCGTGTGTGTAGGCAGACCCTTTTTTGAGCCGAAGATGGTAAGTAAGAGCTTATGGTCTGTCTGTAATCAGAAGTGTCGACCGTGAATGTAACGGTGGAACTTGGTTACTGCAAATACTATCCCGAGTGACTCCTTTTCAATTTGTGAATAATTTCTCTCCGCTGGAAGAAGGGTTCTTGATGCGTGGGCAATGGGTTTATGTGACCCGTCCGGCATTTTGTGTAAAATGAATGCTCCGATGCCATATGAGCTGGCGTCGCTGCCAACAATAATCTCTAGGTCTGGGTTGAAGTGTGTGAGAAACAAGTCCGACGTCAATATTTCTTTGATTTTTTCGAATGCTCTATGGCATTCGGGAGTCCATTCCCAGGCCTTGTCTTTTTTTAACAGTTCATTTAGCGGGCACGTAAATCATGCATATTAGGAATAAAAGTATGGTAGTAATTAGCAAGACCTAAAAAACGTTGTAGTGACGAAACATTTTGGGGAGCCGGCATTTCTTTGATGGCTATAGACCGTTCTGGATCTGGCCGTCTACCCTCTTTGTCGATTATGTGCCCAAGGTATTTTATTTTCTCCATGAAGAAGTCGCACTTAGATTCTTTTAGTTTGAACCCGTAGTCCTGAATCTTTTTGAAAACTTGGTGGACATGTTGTTTGTGCTGCTCGGTATCTTGACTTTTTATTAAAATGTCGTCCAAGTAGGCGATTGAAGAATCGAGTCCACCAAACATCGTATCCATTACTTGTTGAAATATTGCTGGGGCGACCTTGATCCCAAATTCCAACCGTTCAAACTTATATAATCCCCGATGGGTATTAATACAAAGCAGTTTGGAGCTTTCTTCTTCGACGGGTATTTGTAGATAAGCGTCACTGAGGGCGATTTTTGAAAAAATCTTTCCCCCACTCATTTTTGTAAATATTTCATTTGGCCCTGGCAGAAGGTAATGATAATCCTTAAGAATAGCGTTGAGCCCCGTGGAGAAATCGACGCAAACGCGGATTTCTTTAGATTTCTTTTTTACGTAGACGGTCGGTGCCGCCCACGAGTTATATTGAATTTTTGAAAGAATGCCTGTCTTCTCCAGCTCTTTGTTGATCTGTTCTAAAGAGGCAAATGGCACATTTCTTTTCTTCTTAAATACTGGCTGGATATTATCCTGTAATGCAAGTTTCGCAGTCATTTTTTGCAACGGCCAAGACCCTCAGAAAAAACGTCAGGAAAAGTTTTTTTCAATTCTTCTATTAATTTTTCTGACTCGGCCGTTGATTTTTTTATTTTCTGGCAAAAAGTGTTAATAGGTGAATTCCATAACTCAAATTTTTGCATAGCGTCTGTGCCGAATAAATTGTTTGTATTTTTTAGAACAAACATTTTTAATTTCTGGGTTTGCCCGTTTAAAATTACATTGGTGATAATTTCACCTTCGAATTCGATTTTTCCCTCGTGACGGATCTGGCTATTTTTTTCGTTCTTAACATCGTCGCTTTACCTAGCTTTTTCCAAGTATAAGCGTTGATAATTGTTAAGTCCGACCCAGAATCTAATTGGAGTTTTGTTTCTGCTAAAATTTGTACCAGTACATATTTACTTATGTTACGACTCGACTGACTTTGTCATTTTTATGCTGCTTTTTCCGGATTTCTTTTTTCCTGCAGTGAGAGGCATTGTGCCCGACACGGTCACAATTTAGGCATTTCTTGTTCCGGTACATGTAATCCCTGTACCAATGAAGGGATCCACACCCAGAGCAAGGATTAGGGGGCAAATCGTTGTGTCTCTTCTTAGGCGAAGAAGGAGTAACTTGTTTTTTTGGGGGGAGGTCTGAATATGTTTCTATTATCACGCAATTTCCTAATATGTCCTACAGCTGACTGTTCGATATTTTTTGAGTCTTGTTTTAAACTGACAAACCTTTGAGAGTATTCTGCCAATTGTTGCAGTCAAGGTGGGCTCGTTTTCCAGCTTATTTAATACCCTTCGCCTAATTTCAGCGTCTTTCGCTGATACTAAACCCTGGCAATAAATTAGACATTTAAAATTGTCAGAGCTTAATTCAGACAGCTTAAAATCGTCACAGTGTTTATTCACTGTGGATGCGAAGGTTGTATAATCTTTGCTTTCCTTTCAAATTAAGTTCATGCACTTCCAACGTTTATGGAATAATGAAGTCTTAGGGCTAAACAATTCTGTTAAGTTTTATAGCTTCTGAAAACGTTAATTCGCTGGTCTTTCGGGGCAAAATATAGTCAACAAATCTGGTATGCTCAGTCGTACCCAGTTTGCGTAATAGAAAGCGGACCTTTTTCGAGTCCGTCCAAGTAGCACAGTCGGTGGAATACAAGTCCTCGTATCGTCTGTAATACGATTCAAAACTTATATCTTCATCTGGTGCGTAAGTAAAAGTTTCTATCGCTGTCCAGATAGCATTCTGTGTAAACGCATTCTCGTTGTCTGCGTTTTGGCTCCTGTCCGTTATAGCTTTCATTAACAATGCATGATTAGATGCCTGCTGTTCTAATTGAGATTTTTGTACTTCAATCAATTTTTGTTCTGTTTGTAACTGTCTTTCTTGAAATGTTTTTTTTAATTTGTAACTGTTTTTCTTTAAATGTTTTTTCAGTTTCTAATTGTCTTTCCTGGAAAATCTTTTGTAGCTCAATTTGCTGCTTGCTGCTGGAATTTAATTATTTCTAACATTTGTGCTTTAAAATCCTCCATGTTAAATATATATAGAATGAAACGAACCAAAAAATTTTGAGAGAGAGAAAACCGAATAAAAAATTAACTTATGAATCCAGAAAAATTTTTTTTTTCGTACAACTTACTTTTTTTTTCAGCAAGTGTTATTTTCTCTGCAAAAATAGATCCTTGAACAAAAACGGCTTTTTGCTTATTTGGACTGACGAGTTCTTATAAAATGAATTTCTCTATTGCAGAGCAGCTACGATTTTCTCGTAATCCGGATGTTGCGGTTACGAATTTCAGTGTAGCTTGGTTCACTTTGCTTTTTTTTTGTTTTTTATGTTTGATTACTTCACGAAGTTCTTTTTAGAGTCTTTTGGGAGATCCTTAATCGTCTCTTCCAAGTTTTGTGTCGTTAAAAAAACGATAATTGTGCGTGAAGTCTTTTGAATCCTGTTTCGCTGGGGTTGTTGTTGTTGTAAACGATAACCTGCGTAAGTTACTTCGAATCCTCGGTCGCCAGTTGTTGTGGAGTTTTAAGGGGTCAAATAAGAACAAAACGACGGGTAACAAATGTAGGAACATGTATTAACAAAAGAGTAGACAATTACAGTGCAGAGAAGTGGGAAGTACGTTCGACAATAGAGTTATGAACTGACTCGCATTGGTTTACTCTTCAAGCCATAATTGTCCCTGTTACTTATAGTAACAGTCGGCGCATTCCATTAGTCTATAGGGTATATCACCTATAACAATAACAAAGATTAAAGATAACACAATATTCTTCTCTTTGAAGTTTGGTTATTATTTCTTATCTTATACTTTTCCATCCTTTCAATAACATCCAAAAAGTTTCCCAATATCCATCTCATATATCTATAAAGAAGCCTACGTGGAGTCAACATTATGCTCTCAAAGCTCGGTAGAGCTCTCTAGGTGTGACTTAAATTAACTTTCACTGCCATCATATATAAATCAATGATCGTCTGTTTACAGACTGGGTCTCTCTGGTGATCGTAAAATATATAAACAAATATATGTATTTAATAGTTTAAACACCACCCCTTTACGGCAGCTGTCAAATAACCGAGGTTAACGAATCGGGCGGACGAGGGGTCGGTCGGATTTCGCTCCTGGTGAGAGGTAGTTGTTGTATCTAGCTACCCCGAAGAGGCGTGAAACGCCAAAACACGGTGTCTGTTGATAACTATATATATATATATATATATATATATATATATATATATATATTAGTCATCCACAGACTCAGTATTTCGATGTTTACGCCTCATCAGTTCCGCTTAACTTTAACAGCTACTTCTAGCCAGGAGCGAAACCCGACTGATTTTTTGTCTGTCAAGCTTACCTACTCGGCCTTCAGTAACTGTCAGTAAGAGGGGAGCAATTAATTGATACATACTTATGTATATGTATGTTTACAATTATCAGAGAACTCAAGTCTGTAAACAACAGACGAGTAATGCCTTACGCTAAACGGTGAAAGTTAAATTAACGTCTCCTCTAGAGTAATTCGCGAGGTAAACGTAGAATTTTTATATTTTAGTGATAAATTTATTTTATTTTTTCGTTTAAAGTTAGTAATTAATCTTCGACACGTCGTATTGTGGGGGTTAACGCATTACTTTATTTTATATTTTATCGGTAAATAAAACATATGTTAATCAAAATTTTAGTAAACGTAAACCCTTTTATATTTTATTGATCAATATAAGATGTATTCTTTTATTTAGTTTATTTTTTAAAGAAAGAAAAAAAGGGGGGGGGGTAAATAAAAAATTTAAAAAATAAATAAATAAAAACTAAAAAAAACTGTACAAAATAATATATAGACAAATCTAAAATAAAATTTGAAAAAAAAAATTAAAACAAATCATTAAAATCATTCCTCTCCTATCTTTATTAAAGAAGGGTTGACTTACCTAATCTAAACCTCGTAAATCCGTACGGAGAAAAGTGTTTCTGGCTACGTATCCCATTTAAGTATGGGTTACCGCGCGTCTGATTGGCTTTTACTAACAACCAATCAGAAGCGCGGTGCTTTGTATTTGAATGGGTTAGAGTTCTATAATCGTCCAAGAAAATTTCTTTTTTTTTTCCATTGTCAAAAGTCTTTTAGCGGCTATTGTTGGTGGTTGTACCAGAGTTTGATCACCTCTGATCGCAGGGCGAGGGAAGTCTGATGTTGGAAGACCCGAAACTTCTCAATGAACCCTGCAGATTACATCACTGACGACAATAACCAGCGCCCCAAATGTAGGAGCGTATATTTAAAGTACTCTACCAGGTATTGGGAGCATATTTTTAAAATCCAGTTAGCAATTTGAAAATAATAATAGTATGTGGGTTTTTTTTATATCCTCCTTTTTTTAATCGCTAAGAATTTGCAAATTGTTTTTTTTTTTGTTTATATTGTGAATAATATTTTAATAAGTAACTTGAGAATGTTTTGAATGATTTTTTCTAAAACATTCTGGTACGTAAGTCAATTTTAAATTTGTTTTTCATTGCTTTTTAAGTTAGAAACAAAATGTAACATTGTAATTTCTTTCTTTTTTGAGCCCTAAAACAAAAGTAACAAAGAATCAAATAACTAAACATTAGCTTATTTGTAGGTGGAATATTTCGTATATTAATTCAAATTTCTTTATTTTATGAATAGTTTCTTTCAAAAAAGCTCCGAGTTTCACTGATTAAAAATGTATATATTTAATCATATCTTATTCTAAGAAATATGAAAATAATTGTATGTGGGTATCCACATTTTATATCCTTTTTTTTAAAAAATCGCTAAGAATTTGCGAATTGTTTTTTGTTTACATTGAGAATAATATTTTAATAAGTAACTTGTGAATGTTTTAAATGATTTTTTCTAAAACTTTTTCGTACGTAAGACAATTTTAAATTCAGTTTTTGTAATCTATTTTTTTTTTTTTTTGAGACCTAAAACAAAAGTAACAAAGAAGCTAATAACTTAAACATTAGCTTATTTGTAGGTGGAATATTTCGCATATTAATTCAAATTTCTTTATTTTATAAATAGTTTCTTTCAAAAAAGTTTTGAGTTTCATTGATTACAAATAGATATACTTTATTCTAAGAAATATAAAAGTATTCGTAAACAAATATTGATAAAAATGTTTTCATTTAATTTTTGTTTGTTCGTATATGTAAATTTGATCATATTCCAACTTTGTTGGTTTTTCTTACATTTAAAAAGATACTCTTGGTTTGATAAGTTGATTTTTTTTAGTTTAAAAAAAAATATATATAACAGTTTGTATTGAATTACAAAACAATCGCATTCAACAATGTCGACTTTTTAGTAGAAATAGAGCAATGTTTATTATTTTAAAGGTCAAAACGAAGTAATAGTTGCAGCAGACATTTTAAATGACTGCTGATATAGCCAGAAGGCAGCTGATACTGGCAGCAGGCAGCTCCTGCTGATACACCCAGCATCAGGAGCAGCTATACGATGCTTTCCGAAAATAGTTTGATTTTTGTTTAATTAATTAATTATATCCATTAATCAGTAAAAATCAATAACCAAATTTGATTTGTTTCTTAGTTAGAAGGATATTAAGATGTATGCAAGATTTCGAATCTGAGTGACGTCTCTTTTCGAAGATATAGGTAGACACGTACATGCCAAACTTTCTTTAAGAGAATTTAAAGGCATTTAAGAATTTGCGGTTATTTATTTATTTATCTATTTGCTTTTAATGGCTTTCTTATAAAAGTTATACACAAATATGTTGCATACAAACAGGACCTGTGGATATAACACAGTATGAAAATTTAATTATCACAACGTTTGATATGTTAACTTAAGAGCTATTGCAAAATACTTGAATATATAAAAAGTATAATAATCTTGATTTAACTCTCTTTTACTCACTTTTTTCTTTCATTCCTTCTTTTCATCTTTTCATTATGTTTGATACAAATAGATTAGCATTATCGCTTCCGTTCGCTCACCCCCTCTCTATCTTCTACTGCTTTCTTTCTTTTTTCTTTTTTTTCTGTGTAGCATGTCCTTTTTCTTCTCTTCCTTTCTTTATAAATAAGGAATGGTCCATTATTTAACTGACGGGACGACATTCATAAGAAATAAGAATTTGGCGGATAAGCCACACCAGATAATCAGGATTTACATTTTTGCATTTCATCTTGGACGGTCTCATTTTTAATTAGAGGTTGTTGCAAAATGATAACGGTCGAACTGTTTTACAGCACATCAATCCTTTTAAGGTTATTTAATGTCGAATATCAGGTTGCTTGCAGTACTTAAAATTACGATGGTTAAAGTTACATTTAACCATTGAAATGTAACAAAATTTAAATAGCAACAGATTTTTAAAACAAATAATTAAAAAAAAAATTCTAACTTTAATACAATCTATTATATATAGAATGGAGGTGTGTGGTGCAATGGTTAGAATAATAGGAAATGGACTCGTCGGCGCGAGTTCAAATCCTGGATAAGACTGTTTGCATTTCACATAGCGTTAATAACATTGAGAAGGTATGCATCCATGTACTCTCCCTCCAGCTATGGGTAAACAGTAGGGGAGTCTGGATTCTTTAACCAGTCTTGGAGAAGGAAAACTGAATTCAAAACTGTTAAACTCCGCTTAAATTTGACCTTGTGTCACAATAGACCAGATTTTTTGTCATCTACGGCGAATAGGTCGTCCTATGGAGGGTGGTCTTACCTTTCGGCAGAGGTGCAATCAGTGTATTCTACGGCTGACAGAGTGATGTAGTGTAATTTTAAAAAGTGCTTAAAATTACGTTGGTAAATTTGTTTTGTTTTACGGCACATCAGTCTTTTTCGGGTCATTTAATGTCGAATCATCTTGATATTAGGTGGATTGTAGGACTTAAAATTACGATGTTTTAAGTTACATTTAACCGTTGTGTCACATCCTGCTCACTTGTAGAGGTTGATAAATACGTATATTGAATATTAACACTTGCATCGCTTCGGGGGAGAAAAAGGCGTCAATTTTTGATAAATTTCTATAACACAAGATGGCGCCTGTATTCACGTAAGTGCAGACGTTGATATTACAGTCTTTTTTTGATACTTTTATTTTCTCTATGGGAGCGACTGTAATAAATAAATAAATAAAATAAAATAAAAAAAACGTTTTGTTAGTGATTCTTTTTTTCTTTTTTGTTTTCATATGCTTGGGAAAAATCAATAGCGTTTGATGAACATTTTTAATCGCTCCTTGCTTTCTGACATGAAGAAATGTCTCAATTACACCCGCCTCTACAGTTTATTGCCATTGAAATCATGGCAAAGATCCGAACTGTACCAAATGGCTTGTGCCTAGTCGTGAGAACCGACATTGTTGTCACTGATCCGGGTTAAATATTTTTAATGTACCGGAACACGAAACATTTTGTGGAGACGGTATTCGTGCGCTTCTCGGCACATTATTGTGTATTTATGAATTCAGTTTTGTTTAAGTTAGTTTGAAGTTACAGAAATGTTAGGAGTGATTTCCCAACATATGTATGAAAATGTTTTTTTAGTCTTTTATGTCATAGGGATTTTATAGGCCATTCTGCATGAGAGTGATATAGTCTTTTCCGAGTGAATATCCTATTATTTATATATTACTAATATTTCTATCATTCATATATATATATATATATATATATATATATATATATATATATATATATATATATATCCACAGACACGTGTTTCGACTTAGCAAGTCTCTTCAGTGTGGCTAGACATTTTGTGAGCTACCTATAGCCGGGATAGAATTCCGATCGATTCAGTAGCAGTCGGACAGACTAACTGCTCGGCCATCGTCACCCACAGAATGCGATGGGGATTTTAACTGTTTTAATACACACATCGCTTTGTATGTAAAGGCCGCCATAGAGTCGTCCATCCCTTTTTATAGGAGAGCGTGGCTATATATATAATATATATATATATATATATATATGTGTGTGTGTGTGTGTGATTTTGGTATGGAGTCCACGTATGCCTATTTGTTGGTATAACTGATGAGTATTCATATATCTATAGTACATCTATATCTCTATCTATACACCCCCCCACACACACCGATATATATATATATATATATATATATATATATATATATATATATATATATATATGGAGTTCTGAAAAATATACAAACTTTGATTTATATTCTTATCTTCATGGTTATATAATTTTAAAGTTATATATCCATATTTACGACATATTCAATTTTATATCTAAAGTGATATATATATATATATATATACATGATTGATAAGACATATTTAATCTGTATAATCCAACATAAGGAACACAATTATATCATATTTTGGGGATATTTTCAGGTGTTCGAACTGATGACCTTTATGGTCTAGGCACTGTTGATAATGCTAATTAATTCCCACGACTCTCCCTCGCCAATGTTGGTCATTGCTCGAGGTAGGTCCTATGCATGGTATCCAGAATACGCACAGTGTTAATTCATGTATATTCTTGCTGGGCGACCTACACTGGCGTGTCTGTGTAGGTGTCCACCACCAGTGTCGGCATGTCTTGTTCACCTCATCCGGATGATTTATGTAATAGAAGGTTGGTACCCGTACACCATTTTTCTTGTGGGATGCTGCTTTCAGAATTTGTCTAAGGCACCACGCAATATCTTCATGCAGGTTCCATCTAGTTTATTCTCAAAGTACTTCATTAGGGTCCATGTGGTGCTGCCGTATAGTAGTACTGATACGGTCAAAGAGAAAAATGTTTTTGTACTCCTCTCAAAATATGGGCTATACTTGTTAATACGATATTCTGAATGTCTCTAAGGATTATGCTCCCAGGAATTCTTTCTCTCTTTACTGACACTTCATCTCTTCATTTAATTTAAATCTTACATAATTTAATTAACAGCAACTCCAGCAAGCATCACTGTTTGTTTGCAGTCACTGCACCAGAGATTGCCATTTAAATATTGGCCTGTTCAGCCACTCGCGATGAGGCAGTTAAAAAAATTTTTTAATGGACATTACGCCATCGTCTTTAGTAGACGGAAGTATTCCAACAATATAATTGAGTTAACAATTCAGTATTGAGATCTTGTATACTGACTTTGCGCGGGAATTTTAGGGAAATTCCATTATTGTTCAGTGTACTGACATGTCATTATTGATATGACGTTTCGTTACCGAAAAGTTGTGAATACAATAAAGAACTTTACAATCTGTGGAATTTGTGATTTTCACAAAGTGAGAGAAAACAACAAAGTTTGGTGGTATTGCAAGATAACCTCATCCTATATAATAGTTCAAACTTTAAGACTCAGAAAAAATGTTGGTGCTATTTTGGTGCCTTTTTCATTGCAAAGTTAAGGGGTGTTTTTTTTCTGCAATTTAAAAGAATGTACTGGTCCAAAATTTAATAATTCTCAGACATGTTTCTCTTTGCTGGACTTAAGGCATTTTTACGAACGCGAAAAAAAAAATGTCCAGTCACTGAAAATATTTTCCAATTTGATTGTTGTTGACGGAGGTCATCAGGTTTTGTTGAACCTGTTGAAATTGTCAATCTCATCGATAGTTGTGCACGGAATAATCTTGCTTATACTGACCTATTAACTTATACTGACCTATTAACGACAATAGCAGACACACCCCCCCCCTAAAAAAGCAAAAAAAGTAAAATAAAAAAAATAGAGGATTGAGGAGGTACAATTATTGAGAGGCAATCGAGCATGTTTTAATGAACATTGCAAGTTTTCTCCATTTGAATCAAACTAAATATTAAGCAGGGATGGGAAATTTCATTGTAAATGCACTGGTGATATATATATATATATATATATATATATATATATATATATATATACGTGTGTGTGTGTGTTTTTTATATTTTCGAAAAATGAAAATAAAGTGCTCGATTACGGTTGTTATTTATTTATTCATTATAGTGTACAATAAATTTAAGGTGCAATTGTTAACAATGGTTTCCAAGCAGCAAGTTAGCCACTTTTCTTCAAGATAACGCGCCTATCTTGCAGAAAAGTGGCTAACCTGATGCTTGGGAACCATTGGTAACAATTGCATCTTCAATGTATTGTACACTATAATGAATAAACACACACACACACACACACACACACACACACACACACACACACACACACACACGTGTGTGTGTTAAGGTAGCGTGGATATTGAGTCAACGGCACCTGGTTGTTCAGTCGGAGTGGCATCGAACAGTTTTTATGCACATTTCTCATTTGCATATATATATATATATATATATATATATATATATATATATATATATATATATATATATATCTTATGTTATGCTATACAATTTTTTTTATAATACTTAGCTTATTTTAAATCGGGAAAAGGCATAATATCGATAAATACAGTGATGACAGAACACAGTACATTGGCAATGTCTGGGGAGGGGTGCTCTCTGATCATCGATCAAGGGTGGTAGTTCTAAAACTTTATTGTGTGACGGCACACAAGGAAAAAAAATTGACTGGAGTGGCACACAAACACTTTATTCAATTAATTTATCAATGTAAATTATTCCCTGATGAGGATGGATGGTAAGGCTCCAACTATACAATTGCGCATTTTGAAAAATTACGTTGAGCATTTGGAAGATAGTTGCAGCACACTATTACATTACGAAGCACATAACTATTAAACTACGTTTATATCATCTCTCTGTATATATCTATTCCCCTCTCACTCCCCCCTCTCCTCTCTCTCTCTCTCTCTCTCTCTCTCTCTATATATATATATATATATATATATATATATATATATATGTGTGTGTGTGTGTGTGTGCGTGTGTGTGGTTGTGTGTATGCGCGTGCGTGTGTGTGTGTGTGTTTGTATTGAAAAAAGAAAAAAGGTATTCCGAAAAAAGATGAATTCATCTTTTATGGAGAAGTCGACGTTTAAACGTTTGGGTTTATATTAAACCTTCGTCAGAACAATAAAAAAGAATAGAAAAAATTATTGTCTAAACAATGATGGATGTTTGTAAAATGACGGGAGTTGGGAAATGTATTTAGAGAAAAGGTCCATAACCGTATTTTGGCAAGCGTTCATTTTAAAATTCAACAAACACACACACACATTACACACACACAAACGTACACACACGCGCGGGTGAGCACACACAGACACACACAGCACACACACACACACACACACACACACACACACACACACACACACACACACATATATATATATATATCCATAATATAATTTGCTATATTTATAAATAAAGTGCTCAATATCGGTGATAAAGCTCGTATATTTAAGTTAATATAGCGAAGACACAGTGTCAATATATATATATATATATATATATATATATATATATATATATATATATATATATGTGTGTGTGTATGTGTGTGTGTGTGTGTGTTTGTGTTTGTGTGTCTGTATATATATATATATATATATATATATATATGTATGTGTGTGTGTTGTGTGTCTGTATATATATATATATATATATATATATATATATATATATGACAAGACATGGTACGATGATTACATAGAGGTTGACACCTCTGTTGACACCTCTTGTAATCATCGGACCAAGTCTTGTCGTTATATATATATATATATATATATATATACACACACACACACACACACACACACACACACATATATATATATATATATATATATATATATATATATATTATACAAGGTGTTTCATAAAAGTATCGAGATTGAAGCTGTATTCATCAAGATAGGAATGAACAATAAATGTAACGTTCATTTTTTCAGAATACAAGGTATGTCATAAAAGTACATATCTTAAAGCTGTATTTACCAAGATAAAAATGAAGAATGAATTGAACGTTAATTTTTCAGAGTACAAGGTGTGTCAAAAAGTACCGAAAATCTCCGTACTTTTTGGACACACTTTGTATTTTAATCTTATTTCTCTGGTTTTATCGTGGGGACCCTACTCTTGTAGCTTGTCTTGTGTAGGAATAGCTGGGTGTACCCCGATCCTTTTCAAGTCTACAAATAGTTTAAATTCAGCTTTCCTTCTTCTAAACCAATTGTCACACCAAGATTTGAGCCCGGTCTGACCTACTATTTTACTTATAACTGGAGGGAGAATAGATTCATACTCTCCCGAAGGTTATTAGCGTTATGTAAAATGCAAACAGTCTCGTTCAGCATTCGAACTCGGGTAGCCGTCCACTTACTGCAACGATAACCATTACGCCACGAGCACCTTATAATTGGTTAAAGATTGCTAACATATGCAGGGGTTCACTAACTACCGAACAGTTTATGCATAGCCCTCTTTTTTTCATTTTTTTTTTTTATTTTGGAGGCAGAAGATATTCTTTGAACTTTCCACCGCCAGCTCAGCCACTTTCCACTGAGCTCTCAGCGCAGAGCTGCCCAACAATCCACTCTCTGTTTTCATTGTTTATCTCAGCGCCTTGATTAGTGTCAAAGTTGTTCGACCGTCGTTTCCAGCCAGTACACCGGAAATCTGTGACCCTTTTATTTATTTATTTATTTATTCATGCCGACTATGCTCATTTATCACGCCAATGTCTGGGTCACGAAGTCGACGATAGGTCCACTGGAAGGGCTGAGATACCATCTTTGTCATTGTCCGTTCCAAGTCGAATACTTTGTAGGCGGTGGATGTAGTGTTCCATGGAGAATCCCATTCATTTTATTATCCACGCTTTTCATGACCTGGAAAACACGCGCGATGTACCGTGTTTCCCCGAAAATAAGACAAAGTTTATATCAATTTTCACCCCGAAATATAACACTAGGGCTTATTTTCGGGGGATTGTCATATACTCGTTTCTCATCGAGTATATAAACGGAGAGAGTCATCTCGGGTATAATATATATATTATATATATATATATATATATATATATATAGGGTCATCCACAGACACGTGTTTCGACTTATCAAGTCTCTTCAGTGTGGCTAGACATTTTGTAAGCTACCTACAGCCGGAATTGGGTGTCAGTCCGGCACCTTAACCATTAGGCTGTCTTCACTTACAGAATGGGAAGGGGATTTTAACTTTGTGTGTAAAGGCCGTCACAGAGTGCTCCATTCAGAGAAGAGCGTTGCGTGGCCGTCAGCGAGATCCCCCCCAGAGTGCTCAACCCTAGGGGATGGGGAGCATATATAGGGTCATCCACAGACACGTATTTCGACTTATCAAGTCTCTTCAGTGTGGCTAGACATTTTGTAAGCTACCTACAGCCGGAATTGAACTCCGGTCGGTTGGGTGTCAGTCCGGCACCTTAACCATATATATATATATATATATATATATATATATATATATAGAGAGAGAGAGAGAGAGAGAGATTATAGTTCTTACTTGATTACACTTCTGGTTACTGACTGGTTGCTTACTGCTTCTTCGTTTAGGTCATCTAACTTGTCGGCCGTCATTTTCTTTGGGCTGACTTCTATTCTGATGGTTGATTTCTTTGTTATTTTCTTCACACTGGGCTTGACTGGTCATTGTCTAAACATTCAATTAATAACAAGACTTAGTGTTCCTTGATCAAGTTTTATTTCTTAGCCAATGATTCCGCCGCGGGGGAGATCGACCCACCAGAGCCGACAATCACGTATGCACTCCATCGAAATCGGATCGTATTTGCTAACTAAAATAACTTATTTTCATGGCGCCCAATCATGCGCCTTTAATGGGTTAAAGGTTATTAACCGCCACAAGTGTCGGTAATTTTGCATGGGGTCCTGTTATTTTTAAGTTAACGGCCCCAATTCAAATTCTAACAACAGGCAAGTTCATAAATTATGACTGCTCTTAAATTGTAGCAGGATGTCACCCTTCATATATCGAAAAACGACATTAAGAAATAGAAAATTACGAAATTCCTAAATAAACCAAAATTACGAAAAACGATCTCCATTTATTTACCATCAAGATATTATTTTACTTTAAAAGTCATTAACGACAATTCATTCGAAAATAATTATCTGGAATGTTATTACTCTCAACTATGGCTTATTTTAAGGAGAGGGCTTATATACAATCATACTGAAAAATTCCGCTAATTCTCATTTTACAGGTAGGTCTTATTTTCGGGGAAACACGGTAATGATTATCAAGCTGGGCTAACACTCCACTGTTAATGAGTTCGATTTTCACCGGGTGTCCCATACTTCTGGACTTATTGGTAGATTGATTTTAATGTGTACATGAAAATTCATCAATGATGATAATTTGAGATACAGATGGATCCCACCAGAAAATCCGACTTAGTATTGATTAACAAGAAAAAGAGTAATGGCAGATTTTGCAATTCCAGCATATAACAGGGTGAAGATGAAACAAAACGAATATCTAGACAAATACCTGGACCTTGCCAGAGAATTGGAAAAAACAAAAAACAACAAAAACAGTAGAATGTGAAAGTGATGCCAATTGTAGTTATTGCACTTGGAACGGTCCCAAAAACCTTACAAAAAAGACTGGAGGAAGTGGAAATCATAGGAAGAATTGAGCATTGTTGAAATAGGCTAGAATTCTCATAAGTATCTTGGAAACCTGAGGAATCATGCTGTCACTCAAACTCCAGTGAAAGACCATCAGTTAATGCCGGTGTCAAAACCTCGCTAGGAGTGAAATCATAATAACAAAACGTGGCATGAACCATAGCCAAATAGAGTCATTGAAAACAAGGATATGGCAATTCTGTGAGATAAACCCATTTACACAGAAAGAGCGATAAACGTCAACAAGATTGACAATGTTACGAAGGTCAAAAAAAGGAAAACGATGCATATTTAGAGACATATTAATGTCAGCTGAAAAAATATATTTATTAAGTATAGAGAATCTGACCAAATACATTAACCTAGGGGTGCAGATTAACTGGATGTGGGATATGAAGAACCAAATAACACCGGTGATCATTGGAACACAAGGATCCGTGCGGAAGGGAATGGAAAAAGCCCACAAATCGTATATCTGACAGTATCAATATCTACACTGCCCAGAAAATGTCCCTGCTCAAAACAGCATTCATTCTACAGAGTACAGTCAGTTAACTGACCACTCCTCTATACGAATTTACTGTCATAGTTTGAACCAGGCTCTACAGCATGTAAAGCTGGAAGCACAAAATAGATAAATAAATAAATAAATCATCATCATCATCATCATCATCATCATCAAGTCGTGCCAACAGCACGCATATCCATGACAATCTCCCGCCAACCATGCCTATTTGTCATCGCCCCAGGGACGTCCTCTGAGCAGTATCCAAAATCCACGTATAGCTGATCGATGTAGGTCCTTACTGGGCGGCACACACTGGCGGGCCCATGAGTACGTTTCCACAGGGGAAAGTCACGCGTTCGTTCTTTGTTCTCCAGCAGTGTCCAGAATGCCTTCTTCGTCTGACTCGGATGGTTTATGTGTTCCCTTAAGAAAGCAGCTATACAGAAAAGAGTCCGGTTGAATTGGAAATCAGAGGAAGAATCGAGACCATCCAGATAACGACATTGTTAAGATCGGCTAGAATTTTTAGAAGGATCCTGGAGACAGGCTTGATATCACTCAGCCTCCATTGAACCACCGACCTAAGGTGGGTGTAAAAAATACTCTTATAGAGCGAATAATAATAATAATAATAATAATAATAATAATAATAATAATAATAATAATAATAATAATGTACAAATGTCTAAAAATATACAAAATTTCCAACAACATCATAAACTTCATTAAAAAAGTCATGGAAAACTGGTGAGTTCAATTAAAAGCTGGAAAACAATCCCTGGCAGACGTAAAAATCCAAAGAGGTATCTTCCAAGGAGACTCGTTATCATCACTACTCTTTAATATAGCAATGATGCCGCTGAATCATATACTTAAAAAATGTACAGGAGGATACAAATTCACTAACTCACAAGAAAAGATAAACCACCTTATGTACATGGATAACATAAAAATTTTTGCAAAAAATGAAAAAGAATTGGAGAGCCTAATACAAACTAGTAGAATATATAGCCAGGATATAGGGATGGAATTTGGAATTGAAAAATGTGCTATGCTTGTAATAAAACGGGGTGAAAGAAAACTAATCGATGGAATACAACTGCCAAATCGGGAAACTATAAAATCACTTGATGAAAATGAAAGCTACAGATACTTAGGAATTTTAGAAGCGGACAATATCATGCAAACAGAAATGAAAGGAAAAGTTAAAAATAATATCTCAGGAGACCTAGAAAACTTCTAGCAACCAAACTTAACAGCAGAAATCTGATTAAAGGAATCAATACCTGGGCTGACCCCATTATAAGATACTCAGGACCATTCTTAAAATAGACAAAAGAAGAACTCCGACAGATTGACCAAAGGACGAGAAAATTAATGACCATGCACAAGGCTCTCCACCCTAGAGATGATAGAGATAGATTATATGTGTCAAGAAAGGAAGGGGTAAAAGGTCTTGCCAACATAGAGGAATGCGTAGAAGCCACCATCCAACAACTTGAAGATCACACAAGAAGGAGCAAAGACAAATTACTTATGGCGGCTAACAATAGTAGAAGCGATAGATGGATAAACGGAAAAACAACAAAGACTAAAAAACAAAAATGGGAAGAAAAACAATTATATGGACGCTTCAAACGACAAATAGAAGAGGTTGCACATTGAAAGACTTGGACTTGGTTAAGAAAGGGAAACCTCAAAAGAGAAACTGAATCACTTATAATTGCTGCACAAAATAATGCCATAAGGACAAACTATATAAAAGCAAACATTGATAAGACCCAACAAAATAGTAAATGTAGACTTTGTGGTAATAGAGATGAGACTGTAAACCATATACTCTGCGAATGTAGCAAACTAGCACAACGAGAATACAAAACTAGACACGACTGGGTTGGGAAGGTGGTTCACTGGGAATTATGCAAAAATTAAATTTTGACCACACAACAATATGGTATATGCATAAACTAGAATCTGAACGAAACGCATAAAATTCTCTGGGACTTTGAATTAAAAACGGATCACCTTATCCCAGCAAGAAGACCAGACCTAGTGTTGATAAACAAAAAAGAAAGAACTTGTCAACTGGTGGATTTTCCAGTGCCAGCAGATCACAGGGTGAAGCTAAAGGAAAATGAAAAAATGGACAAATATCTGGACCTTGCCAGAGAACTGAAAAAGTTATGGAACATGAAAATGAAAGTGATACCAATTGTAGTTGGTGCACTTGGAACGGTCCAAAAGGATTAGAAAAGGGTTTGGAAAGTTTGGATATCAAAGGAAGGATTGAAACCATTCAGAACACTGCACTGCTGCAATCTGCCAGAATACTCAGAAGAGTCCTGGAGACCTGAGGAGACTTGCTGTCACTCAGACTCCAGTGAAATACCATCAGCTAACACTGGTGTGAAAACTCAAAAGGAGTGAATAATAATAATAATAATAATAATAATAATAATAATAATAATAATAATAAGTATTTAAGTAGAAAACGATTGCTAGAAAGAAAGAAAATGAGAAAGAAAAGAAGAAGAAGAAGAAGAAGAAGAAGAAGAAGAAGAAGAAGAAGAAATGGTAGGGAAAGAAGAGGTGAAATATAATAGAAGAAGAAGAAGAAGAAGAAGAAGAAGAAGAAGAAGAAGAAGAAGAAATGGTAGGGAAAGAAGAGTGAAGATATAATAGAAGAAGAAGAAGAAGAAGAAGAAGAAGAAGAAGAAGAAGAAGAAGAAGAAGAAGAAGAATATTCTATTAAAAGGTGAGGTAACCATTTTTAAGGCAGTGAATAATGAACTTATCACACGAATAAAATAAGAACCTGACTGGCTTATCATTGTTTTCTTCTTCTCTCCATATCTGTTTCCTTCATTATCAGAAAAGAAATGAACCCATTTTTCTTTCTGTTACTTTATGTCATAAACTGTCGAAAATTCAGTGTTGCATGACTTCTATTAGCCTCTCATATACAAACCGATGACAAACATTTTCGGAATTTCAACCTTATCTTTTATAGACAATGTCCGGGGCCTGCGCGCCTTACAACACCAAAAGTACTTCCTTTGTTCATTTGGGACTGAATGAGAGAAAGGTTCTAATGGAAATTAATACACACACACACACACACACACACACACACACACACACACACATATATATATATATATATATATATATATATATATATATATGGGTGAAATCAGAGGAAATTAATCCGACAGTATGTGCAGAGAGGTATACAAACACGGGATGTTGTAGAAAATGGATGTTTATTGTAGGTAACGATGTCGACGTAGTAACGTTTCGGTCTGTTAGAGCTTCTTCAGGACATTGGATTGAGTTCCTACTTCAATGGTGAACATTTTCATAAGACAGCGTAATTTTTGTTTTAGTCCTGAAAATGTTCACCATTGAAGCAAGAACTCAATCCAACGTACTGAAGACTGTCTAACAGACCGAAATGTTATAACGTCGACATCGTTACCTACAATAAACATCCACTTTTTACAACATCCTGTGTTTGTCTACCTTTCTACACACACACACACACACACACACACACACACACACAGATATAATATATATATATATATATATATATATATATATATATATATAACACAAATATACATGAAAGGTGAAAAATACAGTTACACAATCGATTCAATTAATATTTCGTCTCTATTTGTTCAGACATTTCTCCAGAATGATTTATGAATTAACAGAAATGAAATATTAAGTGAATCGACTATTTGTGTTGGTTATTCCCGTAAAAAAATAAAGTTAGCGGAATGACCTAATTGTAATAATAATGGAATTTATTGTGTCCAGTGCTCAGGTGCACCACAACTCATCAAAGTCTCATGTCTAGTACACAGAATAATGTATTAGTTTCAGGAACATGAACAGTGTACAGTAATAATATATGTATGTGTGCGCGTGCGTGAATATGTGAGTGGAGAGGGGTATCAGGTATAGTGTTGGCGGACTACAGGAAGTATGGAGGCCTTGAAAGATACACTGTTTCGGCAGCCCACGACTGACACAGGCAGCTTATTCCATGCCTCGGCAATTCTGAGCGTGAAAAAATGTTTCCGAAAGTCATGTGAGCAATGCTGTTTTCTGACTTTGTAGGCATGCCCACATGTGTTAGAAACATGGAGATCAAAAAGGTGCTCAAGGTTGCTGTTGTTAAGATGATTAATGACCTTATGAGCGTTTACCAGGTCAGTTGCCAGACACCGAAGTTTCAACGAATCCATTCCAAGGGCAGCAAGACGTAATCTATTTGTTTGTAATCTATTTGTTTTGAAAAAATACTCTTACATGATCTGCCATAAACACACCAAGCAAAGGTTGCTATTGCAAATTCAGTATGAGCACCCAGGTTCGTTAGCATTGTCAGGTGCACTCTGAGAACTGCGAATAATCACACTTTTCCCGGCTGTTAGCGGGTATTGCAGCTAGTAAATAATACCTAGCGTTTAGGTTTTTGCTTCCTTATTTCAATTTACAATGACTCTGCATTACGTTTTGCATTCTATGCAAGTGCAAAATGAATATATTGCTCTACGGTGTGCACCCTTTCGCAAGTTCACATTACTTTTTTCTTTTTTCTTTTTTTTTGTATGAGAAAACCTGTGCTCTTTTTAACTGAAAATACTTTGTGTTTTTTACCCCCCCCCCCGGCTACCTGGTCGGATATCACGCCTTCTTTTGTTCCTTGACCAGGGCTGCTGAGGAATCACTAAGGGAGAAGCAAGAAGAAACACCCCAACCTGAAACTATCAATCCCTGCCGATCTTACCATGATGGCATAAACTGGGACAGTTGATGACTCTACAGGGTTTATTGAGAAAGAGAAAGAAGGGTCGTTGAACGCGAGGCTATTTGGCTGGGTCATTTAGGGGTCAAGAAAAACCCTCAAAAGATTAATGTTTAGTTGCTCTGGGGGTTGGATTCAGAGTAGCTTTCGAGTGAAGTTGCCGCCATTACTATTGACACTATAGTGTAAATAATGGAATACACGTACGTGTGTGTGTGTGTGTGTGTGTGTGTGTGTGTGTGTGTTCGTTGGTTGGTTGGTTCGTTTTAGGGCATGTCAACCCTTGCTGGGTTAATGCTATTGATGTTGTTGAGATATGAGACGTGGATCATATCTCTACTTCTCCACATAGTCATAAGTTTGCCTCTCAAACCATCTTTCATGGGTCTGAAAAGAAGCAAACATTATTCCAGTAACGAGGAAGTTAAATCTGTAATGAAGAAGTGGCTCAAAGAACAGTCAACAGAATTTTATGGAGCAGGGATACATGTTCTCATTCGAAGGTGGAATATTACTATTGAGAGAAAGGGTGATATGTGGAGAAGTAGGGATGTGATCCACAGAGGACCAGCTTCATTTTGATGTATGATACATGTTCCTGTGTTGGTAATTATGCCTGTCCTAAACAAAATGACATTACTTTTTGACACACCCTTGTATTTACCTGGCTTTCTGGCATTGTGTCCAATGGCTTCAGCCTCTGGACCGGTAAGATGTATAATATTAGCGTATATACATTAGCGTATATATATATATATATATATATATAAGTAAAAAAAAGTAAAGTTGTCGGTGGCCTAAAGTCGGTATCAGCCAATCAGTCTATCCACTTTTCACTAGCGCTAGACCAAGGAAATTGTTTTTGCGTCTGAGGTAGAGCGCCACACCTACCACCAGCTCCTTACTTTACCACACGGATTCCTGTGTTACTCATACGTGAGATGGCGAGGGCCGGTATCAAACTAGGAATCTTGTGGTTTATAGCCGAACGCTCTACCGACTGAGCTAACCGATTCGAGTTTATTTCTGTATCAAACGAACTTCTCTCTCGACCACCATTTTAGTTGGCAGCTTCTGGACATGGCGTGAGCATCCGAATAAACACCTTAGCTAATGTTTATTCTGGTTTTATCCAATTTATATGGAATAGTAAACAACTGATCCGGCTAAATGGACGTTCTGCACATTCTTTTTATTGCCAGCTTCTGCGTATATAAATTGGTGTTAGCTTAATGGTTAACATACTGGTCGAAAAACGCCAAGTATATAGTTTTAAAATCCTGTGCAGTGGTACCTTGGCTTACGACTTTTATTCGTAACTCAATTCCCTCATATATCAGATAAGTTTTCTCCATTGAAATAAATTGAAATGTCATTAATCCGTTCCAGCACCACCAAAACCTTCTAAATTTTTGTTAATTTAAAAAAAGAAAAAGATATAGCTCTGTATTGTATGAAAAACACACTGAAATAGAATGTAATGAATTATGTGCTGTAATATGTTTTAATGTTTATTTTTTAATCAATAATCTTCTTCGGTGAAATAAATTTGGAAACTTAAATTTTTAAAAAATTAACTTATTAGCATAACGATCTCTGAAACTCACTCTTATCTCAAAGTTTAGTTCACAACTCAAAGCAAAAAAAATCGACTCGTATCGACAGCTCGTAACTCGGAAAACTCGTATGTTGGGGCACTCGTAAGTCAAGATACCACTGTAAATTGAGCTACTTAAATAATCGCATCCTGCAGACTCCTTGAGGACTGTAGGACCTGGATACTTTTTGGGGTGTACAGATCCTGAAGACTACTTGAGAAGAATAGACCCTGAAAACTACTAGGGACCGAATACTATTTGAAGAGTTGTAATGACAAATGAAAACACAGATAGACTTTGGAAAGCTTTATTCTACTTAGAATAATTATTATTATTTGGAGAACTCTCCAGTGAATACTAGACTATATAAACTCTCAATAAGTGTACCAATTAATAAAATAGAGGAGGTAACCCTCAATTACTTATTAAAGGAGTACAAAGAGTGAATGGTACTTAAAAGAGATAGCTGTATAATAAATAATTCAGAATTGTTCAACCGAGTTGCTATTGAATAATTGAATATGCAGCGTGTAATAACACAACCAAACAGCTTATCCAATTCATTCTGGAGGTTGGGTGATGTAATAAGTAATTAAGAGTTACCTCCCCTACTTTATGATTACCTCCCCTTTGGAGAACTATCTTGTGAATATTAGACTATATAAATGTATAATACATTTTCCTGTGTTTGTATATACATGTCCTAAACAAAATGGCATTACTTTTTACTCACCCTCGTACTTAAAGTCTTGAAATCAAATCATATTTGTACTTATGGGATGTTCCGAATATGTTGTATTTATTTGCTATCAATATGTGTTTCACTCCAGGTTCAGTTGAATTTGTAGCGGATAGTTAAAAATTTTTGGGTTTAGTTGAACTGTAAGACTTTGTCCATTAAATTGTTGAAATCCGAGAGAAGTACTCGGAGAGTATCAGGCGAGCTTGGCATTTCACAGCTCAGTGTGTTCGTCACCTTTACAACCTCAGCAAAAGCTTCCGAATTGTTTCACATTACCAAAACATTGCAAAACTTTTGGCTCACCTAATTATTAAACTATATGTTTACTTTGCTTGATTGCATGTCAACCTCCATGTGTTATTTAAGCCAAAACTGCACTGTAGAAGAACAGAAAAATCGTGCTATTCAAGACATAGCTAGGATATTGTTTATAACATTTCCAAAAAGCATCAGCCCGAAAGTAACGTTATAGTGCGCTGGTTCAAACTTGCTTAATAATAAAGATGTCTCAGTCAGCCACGTTAGCCATTACACTACGACGACTCCCTCAGTATTAACCAAATTTCAAAATAGTAAAAAACATGGATATTGTTCAAGCCTTTTGGTGAGACTACAATTTGGAATTCGTTCGTTAATGCGCTATCCAGCTGCACCCTGTGGGAGATTTGTTGCTGAATCTGCGAAAAACAAATGAAAAAAAGTGGGTGGGGCATTCGAAGTGTGTTTTATGAAATGTGATCTGTGCTTACAATGAATAAAAACAAGGGAAATATTTTGAATGCAAAAGATTTTTTTTAAGCAGAAGTTTTGCTCTTAGCTTATCATCTACGCCAGTCATTAAAGATTTGTTTATAATTTCGAACATTTGTAAAAATATCAAAATGATGGAACGAAGAAAATACAACGACAGTCACCCCCCCCCAATCCAGAAAGTCGGAGTCAAACGAAAAGAAAAAAAAAGAATAATAATCGAAATATCTGTAAAAGAGGCAGCAAGTAATAACTTTATTCTATCGTAGCACGTGTAATTCAGTAAAGGAGTGTTCGAACCTTTCTTTAGGGATACACTATATTTGTTCAAGTAATCCAGGCAAATAAATGCTACATTTGCTGCTTATAAATGTATACTCGTTCAAACTCGTATATAAGAGAGAGTAAGAGAGGAGAGATATATATATTATGAGAATGAGAGAGTAGAGATATATTATATGAAATTAGTTGATAGTTTTACTTTCATTCTGTATCTCCTATCTTCTATCTTGACGCCATGTTCTCTGGTTATGGCTTTTTATAAGTTGTCTTATTCGTTTATTTTTCGGGTTTTTTTATGGTCATTCTTTAATAATTTAATAACATGACAAACTTCTTGACAATCTTTTATTCAACCTTCCCAATCCCCCGTAATCACATCAGAGCCACAATCTCTTCTGCACACTAAACTAAAACCTATTCCCACCGCGTCCAATCGCGTGTGATTCAAGGGGCAAGCAAAATGTCATTACTCGTCACAAGTGTCGGTATATCTCTCTATGATCCCGTCATTTTATATTATATCGGACTCTCTATCTATATATCTAACACAATACATTCATAATTATTAACTGCTCATAATATGTAACACTAAATTCGCTATTAATAGGAGCTTATTTGGATCATATAAGACGCATATTTGTCATGTATCTATGCGATCATATATTAAATATATTTATAAAGACTATATGGGATCACCACAAAAACTTTATATATCTATTTGGAATATTTGGGATCATATAAGAAGCATATGATAAGCATATTTGACAAGTGTTATATTGTGGTCATATAAAATAGCCATATTTGACGAGGTGCATATTCCACCATATAATAAACATATTGACCGAGGCAATTTGGGATCATATGATAACAATTTGAGAGGGCGATATTTGGGATCATAAAATAGCCCCTGATAGGATCGGCTATAATCACATTGAAAACAAGCCGCTGAAATGAAATAGAAATTAATACATCATATATATTATAATCAATGTTTAACATAATACTAGAAGCGGCTACACAGCATCGTTGGGCTAGATGGGGATAAAAAAGTCTTGCACGATCCCTTTATTACTAATTGCCGAGTTGGATCCTCTTCTGTATCTCTTTATAAACATCCCCGTAAAAAAGACCTGGTTGGATGTCAGGAATTTTTCCCCAAAATATAATAAAAATTCTTCATTATTTTTGCACAAAAAAAGTAAAGCTCTTTTAGAAGTGAATGTGTATATATATTTAACCCTCGTTAATTGTTTTATTTTCGTATCCTCCGGACATTAATACATACATACAACCCCGTTTTTTTTATATATGTATAAATAGATAGATATTAAACAAAAAACAAAAAAGTTAAACAATATGTACCTGACTGACAAGTTTTAGGGTCACCCTGTATTTGTTTTGTGTGTCCCCTTGTATTATTTGGTTTTTTATAGGCAGAAAAATAAGAAAATGCAGGAGAACATTAGAAGGCAACCCGATTATATTAGTGGGTAATGGCAGGGGAGGGAGGGGAAGAATAAATTCTCTATCTCTCTAGATCCGGATAATTTCTCCAGTGGTTTATAGAAATAGTCATCACAATGATCGAAAACGCACCCTCCCGAACTGTCCCTTTCTGAACGTCCTAAAAAACAATCATTCCCCGCGTACAAGTAGGGTCATCATCACATCATCATCATCATCCAATCGTGCTAACAGTCACGGATTCTCATGCACCCCCCTCTCTCTCTCTTCTCCTACTCCTCTCTTTTCTCTCTCTCACCCCCCCCCCCTCATCTATATCGGTCATCGCTCTGGTAAGTCCTTTCGCACGCATTCTCAGTATCCGCCACCAATATAATTAATATATATTCTTTTTTTGCTGGTCGCCTATCTTTTGGGTAATCCATGTAGGTGTTCACGTTGTTGAGAACGTCACTTATGAGTTCGTCCGTTAACTTCTCAAACATATCCAACATATGTCTTGTTCGCCTTACTTGGATGCGTTATTGCGATTGGAGCATATTCTCGTACAACTGCTTTTTATGCGGGTGCTGCTTCAGTTTATATATACTATACTCGCAACACCCATCCAGTGTTTTTCTCTCCAAGCGTTTGTTAGAATCCAAACGATGCAGCTGTACCAGAATCTGTCACGGGTTCTTCTATATTCCTGGTGGGGTGATAAGGTGTTATCATACCTATTCCCAAAGGTATAGCGTTATATGAAATGCAACCAGTCTCGTCCGATTTAAATCGGTTCGCCGGGGCCCATTTCCTTCTGACTTATATAACCATACACATCGAGCCCCTGGTAATAACATGTACTGCCAAAGCCAATGCTGCCAAACTTACTCATATCTATATATATGAATAAATGCACACACACACACACACACAACACACACAACACACCTATTATTGTGAACTTATAATGCCGGGAAAATTAGTCCGCCAATTCCTAAATTATGAAAACGTTGATATCTCTATGAACAATTAAACAGTTAATTATTCAATGCTTTTTTTATTCACCTGACCCTTTGTGGTTCACTACGTTTAGAAAAAATCCCAAAACCAAAAAACAAAACTTAAAGCTGAATAGTTTATCTTTATTATAAACATAATGTTCAGGCACTGAACATTTGGATTCCTGTTTTTGGTAGTTGTAATGACAAAAGATAACACCGATCTTCTCTCT
>CM042144.1:33506478-33579795 GCA_023376005.1 Doryteuthis pealeii
TCCCCATGTTTCATAAATTATGAGGGTCATTCAGTAAAAGTTAAACCAAGGCCATTTTCAGGTCATACATATGACATTTCATTTGGCCAAGCCATTTATCAGATCAGTCATACCGCATTCACTTGGCCAGCTATGTAATTAAATTTGCTGAAGAATTTTCAAAATAAATCTACTAAATGGACTAAAAACGCGCGCTTCTCCTCAATGAAAAGTCTTACCAAAGTGAGATTATTTCTTACCAATAAACATTAAGTGAGCGGTTCTTTTTTGAAGTTTTCGATCGTTAATATTTTCCGGTAGACCTAACATGTTCGACTCTCAACTCGGTGAATTTCAGGATTTCTTCCGGGACGTGCATGTGACATTTCGCTTTTAAACTTCGCTATTCTATCAAAAGCTCTTTCTTCAGCTTCTTTTTTTTTTTTTCACAGTGAGAAGCCAACGTTGGTGATTCGGTCAATATCCAAAAAAACAGGAATTATAAGGAATAAGAGGTTTTAGATGATTCCAATAAAACTCTCCTAATTCTGAGAAAAAAAAAGAAGATATAAAGACAAATATCTGGGTGGGAAACCGAGAATTATTGGCTTGTATGATTATGGTCGTACTCGTAATCCGTGGAGCACTTCTTGAACTCTTCTGAAAATAGGCCTCAAAACAATTGACTCAGAAGTTTGTGATAGATTTTAAAAAATGTGAATTGTCAGGTAAGTTTAAACTATTTGGACAAAAGTGCTATAATTTTCTATGACCCTTCGGTCACTTTAGTCTCTACACCAATAGCAATAAAATACCCTTAGGGCGCCCCATCGTGGGTTAATTGTTAAACAAGCCTTCACAGATCATTACAACTGAAAAGCGAGTTCATCATTTACTGGATGCCTCATACTTGCGAACGGGTTGGCATACATATTAAGAGCGTCCTATCCATAGTGTAATTGTTAGCAAGACAGTCTCGCAGATTCATTACAACTGAAAGTGAGTTTCGATCCTTGCTGAATGCCTCATTACTTGTTTACATTCCGACCCGTGGCAAACATATCTCCGTAAATATCTACATGAGGATATTATTAACAATATAATAATATTAACTTACAGAGTATATCCCCCTTTTCCTATAAGTTTTTATTTTTTTTATTTTGATGACTAAATTTATTTATTTCCATAAAGTTTCATTCACTTACAGATTACTGAGGATCGAAAAAGAGAAGGTTATTGATAATGAAAACCTGTAGGGACTTCTTATTTCAGTAGCACAGAGGGCTCGCACCCACTTCAATTTTTTCATTTATTTCGGAAATGAGTTACATCAAATGTGCACACGACTCGGCATATAGACGAGTTTGGAGTTTGGAGGCGTTGATAAAAAACTGGTCATAACACTACACGATCTATTCTAGCAAGGTTCACTCGCCGACTGATTTATATCAAACATAAAATAAAATCTTGCATTCTTCCTTGTGCAGCCCCCTTCCACCAAAAATACCCATTCGCTCTATGCCATCTATCTACTTAAAACATTTTCCCAATACCGTTTGATGATTGAGATGGAAGGGGTGGGGAAAAATTGAACAAAGCCCCAAGAAACTGAAAACACTATGTAAACAACAAAACAAATTGTGGGTCTTTGGTTACCCTTCTCCTCAGCTAGTATTGAAGGGCTCCGCGACTTGTCTTCTTCCGCACTTTATTGATTGAAAGCAAGCGGTCAGTGCCTCTAATATGGGAGTTGAGGTGTCCTTAGTTGGGTTGTGGAGTAAAAAATTGGGATTCTGTAGGCCGGTGGTTTGGGTTATAGAAAAGTTTGGACTTTCCAGGAAAAGATTAGGGTGATCGGGTGGTTTTATAAAAACTTGGGATTGGGGTTCTGGACTATGTCCTACGAGAAAAAAAAACTTGGTTTGATGATCATTCAGCTCCCTAAACTAAAGGATTATGGGTATGCAGTTTGGGTTTTTTCTTTTGTTTTGTCTTTTGTTTTAATTTAAAATTTAGGGAACTCGTATATTATCAATACAAATTAAATAAGGTATTAATATACAAGAAATATTTGAAAACTTAAAACTTCAGAAGATTGTCTTATTCTATTCATTGTTTGTTGTGGAATTTTAGAAAGGACTCTCTTTTCTCAAAACGTGCTGCAAGTAGAGATTCTAGTTGTTATATCAGTATTAACTATACTAACCACACAACTTTCGCGTTCCTGAGATATTTGATATTTAAAGAAGCTGAAAAAATAAACTTACCATATTGTAGAGAATAGCTAAGTTTTAAACCAAATGTTACATCCATCTTAAATAAAAATCTCGTTTTATTCATTTTCAACATTCAATCCTGTACCATTGGCAATTCAGAAAAAAGAATTGTCATTGTTCAGGAAATTATGAAATATTACCTATATAATAACTATATGGTGAGTAATTCACAACAAGCTGATTGTGAAGAGTGCGAAAACAAAAACAAAGTGAAACACAAAAATGTGATGTATTAAATCTTACCAAATATAAAGCAGATGCGGCCGGTATGAGGAATGACACCGTTTAGAGCGAGTAAAATGTCAATTTCGTATGATAATAAGCTAATAGCCCAGAGTACAAAATCAACAGTGAAATCATGTTATTGCAATGGCGGCCCAATAGTTCCTTTTTTTCATTGAAGAAATCTCAGAGTCCTGTCAAATATAAAGTGAAATAAGACATTTTGGACCTTGAAAAACTAATTATGACACCTTGACTTACGACGTTGCCCCGACCTTACGAGTTTTTCCGAGTATACGAGCTGTTAAATAGGTTAGATTTTTTTTGGCTTTGTGCTAAGAGCAAACAATTTTTAAGATGAGCTTCTGTTAATAAGTTCACCAAAACATTTAAGTTGTCCAAATTTATTAGCAAAAGAAAAATATTAATTTATAAAATAATAAATGCGAAAATATATACAGCTTAATTCATTAACATTCTATTTTATTAGTGTGTATTAATACAATGATATTAAAAGTTTAAAATATCCTAACAAAATTAAGGTGGTAAGCGCGGGCTGGGACGGATTGAATGGCATTTTATTTATTCAATGTAAAATGTGATTTGATAAGAGGAAATGAAGTTACGATGGGAATGATTAAAACTTCGATGTTCAAGGTAACATTTACTACCTTGAGATTAATCATTGCTTAATGTGTACGAAACTTTTAAAAGCATTCAACTTGCATTTAAGGATGTCTAAGTATAGCTTTACTTACCAGACAATTTCGATTTTCATACTGCTCCAAATTGTTGGACCTGGAGCCAGATAGGAAATTAGCATGGTAAACATTTACTCTTTATAAGATTTAGGATTTTGAAAGGACATGTTCTTCACATTTGGAGGCGCATCACATCTCCTAATATCCAGTTCTCCATTCGAATTCCAATCTGAATCAATTTCAATCCATAAGAGAAAAAGCTATTATCGTAGTTGTTTATTTTCACACACAAATTGAAACACATTAACTCATTTTAGATCGGCGTTTTCCAACCATTTTTTTTTTGCCATGACCCACATATCTATTTTCTCTGAATTTTTAAAACGTGGTTGATGATTAGTATTTATTTTTCGTATTATTGCGGTAACCATTTATCCTCATCTCATTGTATCTGTTACAACGCTTGGTGATGTACCCTCCGAAGAAGGCTGGAGGTTACATCGTCCGAAACGTTGTACAGATACACAAGGAGATGAGGAAATCGGTCCGAATAATACAAATAATACTTACCACAATCTTGTTGCATACTCTTCTGTGCGGATACGGATTCTGCGCAGAGGATCACCGGGAGAATGAATGATAGGATGGCTGGCGAGGATTTAGTCATTGTTATGATCATGCAGCTAGCATGAAATGATGCTGATATGATGATGATTATTCTATCGTTCTCAGCTTCGTCGCTGGTTCGTGCTTGAGACCCTCTCCATCTCGACATCGCGTGTCGTCTCGGGTCGTTTCACTCCGTTTCCCATAATCAATGAACACAGATTATATAATCATTTATTATTGAGATTCGGATATCTTAACATGCCCATGGAGAAGAATCGGAGGACGCCATTATGCGTCTTGTTTCTCGGTAACGCCACCGAGCTACTAACTTTTCCCACAGTTTTGTCATGTCACGTGACATCCCTTACCAATGAAATATCCCGTCACAGGCCTTACTGGGGATTCACGTTCTGCCTGTTTACCTTATCTGACGTTCTGTAACTTCTCCATGACTCTCCACAGTTGAATGTTAATTTTGATTCTTACACTGCATAAACCAAAATGAATAGGGCCACGAATCATTATGCAATCTATTCTAAAACGCTGATAACCCCCTTCCCGTGACATATCATTTATTATTCAGGAAGGTGAACTCCGATTCATAGTACATAGTAATTACACATATGAATTTACATATACACAAATAATTTTATTGTGTATACTGTATTATGTTACTATATGTATCATGCCCCCCTCTCTCTCTCTCTCTCTCTCTCTCACACACACACACACACATACACACACACATACCGCGTGCACGACGCACACGGCAACACTCATACTCACACCTAACGGCAAGTAAAGCGCTGAAAGCACCGGTTCTTCGCTAAATCCCCGAAGAGGTGACCACTTAAGCAACAGCACGGTACCGTAAGCAGCCTTGAGTCTTTGTTTGTCAAAAAAGAACTTGATGCGGCATTAAATGCTCCCATAAAGTGTTGATAGCCGTAAAACAAACAAACAACCAACCATACTTTTCTCAGACTCACTAGAAAAAAAAACAAACAGTTAACACTCATTCTCGAATTCCTCCCCATCAAAATTACCTTGCCTCATGTGGGGCGTCCACAGCACATTGAAAATATTTTATGACAATCAGTTTATTACTGACTAAGAGAAAAACATCTTACCAAAGACTAACGGTTTGGAATTATTAAGACCCCGGCACCACCGAATGACTTTCAAGAAGCGCGAGGATGAGAATCGCAGAAGATGTTCATATTTGTTGATGATAGAATCCAAGCAGAACCTTGGAGCAATAGAAAAATATGATGACTTCTATTTAGCCTTCATATTACTAACCGATGACAAAAACATTCGGATTTCAACCTTATCTTTTATAGACAATGTCCGGGGCTGCGCGCCTTTCACACCAAAAGTACTTTCCTTTGTTTCATTGGATCGAATTGAGAGAAAGGTCTATGGAAATTAATACACACACCACACACACACACACACACACACACACCACACAAATATATATATTATATAAACTTATAGTATAATATATATATATATGGGTGAAGGATCAGAGGAAATTAATCCGACGTATGTGCGAGAGGTATTACAAACACGGGATGTTGTAGAAATGGATGTTATTTCGTAGGTAACGATGTCGACGTAGTAACGTTTCGGTCTGTTAGAGTTTTCTTCAGGACATTGGATTGAGTTCCTATTCAATGGTGAACATTTTCATAAGACAGCGTAATTTTTGTTTTAGTCCGAAAATTGTTTCACCATTGAAGCAGAACTCAATCCCAAATATATATAGACTGTCTAACAGACCGAAATGTTATAACGTCGACATTCGCTTACCTACAATAAACATCCACTTTGTTACACATCCTGTGTTTGTCTACCTTTCTCACACACACACACACACACACACCCACACCACACACAGATATATATATACTATAATATATTAGTAATATATATCTATATATTATAGTATATATAACACAAATATACATGAAAGGGAAAATTACAGTTACACAATCGATTCAATTAATATTTGTCTCTATTTGTTCAGACATTTCTTCCAGAATGATTTATGAATTACAGAAAATGAAATATTAAATAATTAAGTGAATCGGACTATTTGTTGTTGGTTATTCCCGTAAAAAAATAAAGTGCGGATGACCTAATTTATAATAATGGATTTAATTGTGTCCGTGCTCAGCGTGCACCACAACTTCATCAAAGTCTCATGTCAGTACACAGCGAATAATGTATTAGTTTCAAGCGAACATTGGACAGTGTGACAGTAATTTTATTCTCTGTATGTGTGCGCGTGCGTGAATAGTGAGTGGAAGGTCATCGGTATTCAGGGTATAGTGTTGGCGGACTACAGGAAGTATGAGAGGCCTTGAAAGATACACTTGTTTCGGCAGCCCACGACTGACAAGGGCAGCTTTATTCATGCCTCGGCAATTCTTGAGCGTTGAAAAAAATAGATATATACAGAGTGCATGTCAATGCTGTTTTTCTGACTTTGTAGGCATGCCCACATGTTTAGAAACATGGAGATCAAAAAAAGTTCTGCTCAAGGTTGCTGTTGTTAAAGATGCATAATGCCTTATGAGCGTTTACAGTTCAGTTGGCCAGACACCGAAGTTTCAACGAATCCATTCAAGGAGGCAGCAAGACGTAATCTATTTGTTTGTGAATCTATTTTGTTTTGAAAAAATACCTTACATGATCGTGTGACACCTACCAAGCACAGGGTTGCTATTTGCGAAATTCAGTATGGGAGCAACCCAGGTTCGTTCAGCTTGTCCAGGTGACACTCTGAAGAACTGGATATAATCACATTTTCCCGGTGTTTTGCTGGTATTGCAGCGATAGTAAATAATTACCTAGCGTTTAGGTTTTTGGTTCCTTATTTCAATTTACAATGACTCTGCATTACGTTTTGCATTCTATGCAAGTGCAAAATGAAATATATTGCTCTACGGTGTGCCCCTTTCGCAAGTTCACAATTACTTTTCTTTTTCTTTTTTTTTCTTGTATGCAGAGAAACTGATATATTTTAACTGAAAATACTTTGGTTTTTTACCTCCCCCCCCGGCTACCTGGTCGGATATCACCTTCTTTTTGTTCCTTGACCAGGGCTATAGAGATCACTAAGGAGAAGCAAGAAGAAACACCCAACCTGAAACTATCAATCGCCTGCCGATCTTACCATGATGGCATTAAACTGGGACGTTGATGACTCTACAGGGTTTATTGAGAAAGAGAAGAAGGTCGTTGAACGCGAGGCTATTTGGCTGGTCATTTAGGGGTCAAGAAAAACCCTCAAAAGATTAATGTTTAGTTGCTCTTGGGGTTGGATTCAGAGTAGCTTTCGAGTGAATTGCCGCCATTACTATTGACCACATAGTTGTAAATAATGGAATACACGTACGTGTGTGTGTGTGTGTGTGTGTGTGTGTGTGTGTGTGTGTTCGGTTGGTTGGTTCGTTTTTAGGGCATGTCAACCCTTGCTGGGTTAATGCATTGATGTTGTTGAGATATGAGACGTGATTCTATCTCTACTTCTCCACATAGTCATAAAGTTTGCCTCTCAAACCATCTTTCATGGGTCTGAAAAGAAGCAAACATTATTCCAGTGACGAGGAAGTTAAATCTGTAATGGAAGAAGTTTACTTTTATGGAGCAGGGATACATGTTCTCATTCGAAGGTGGAATATACTATTGAGAGAAAGGGTGATATGTGGAGAAGTAGGGGTGTGATCCACAGAGGACCAGCTTCATTTTGATGTATGATACATGTTCCTGTGTTGGTAATTATGCCTGTCCTAAACAAAATGACATTACTTTTTGACACACCCTTGTATTTACCTGGCTTTCTGGCATTGTGTCCAATGGCTTCAGCCTCTGGACCGGTAAGATGTATAATATTAGCGTATATACATTAGCGTATATATATATATATATATATATATATATATATAAGTAAAAAAAAGTAAAGTTGTCGGGGTGGCCTAAAGTCGGTATCAGCCAATCAGTCTATCCACTTTTCACTAGCGCTAGACCAAGGAAATTGTTTTTGCGTCTGAGGTAGAGCGCCACACCTACCACCAGCTCCTTACTTTACCACACGGATTCCTGTGTTACTCATACGTGAGATGGCGAGGGCCGGTATCAAACTAGGAATCTTGTGGTTTATAGCCGAACGCTCTACCGACTGAGCTAACCGATTCGAGTTTATTTCTGTATCAAACGAACTTCTCTCTCGACCACCATTTTAGTTGGCAGCTTCTGGACATGGCGTGAGCATCCGAATAAACACCTTAGCTAATGTTTATTCTGGTTTTATCCAATTTATATGGAATAGTAAACAACTGATCCGGCTAAATGGACGTTCTGCACATTCTTTTTATTGCCAGCTTCTGCGTATATAAATTGGTGTTAGCTTAATGGTTAACATACTGGTCGAAAAACGCCAAGTATATAGTTTTAAAATCCTGTGCAGTGGTACCTTGGCTTACGACTTTTATTCGTAACTCAATTCCCTCATATATCAGATAAGTTTTCTCCATTGAAATAAATTGAAATGTCATTAATCCGTTCCAGCACACCAAAACCTTCTAAATTTTTGTTAATTTAAAAAAAAAAGATATAGCTCTGTATTGTATGAAAAAACACACTGAAATAGAATGTAATGAATTATGTGCTGTAATATGTTTTAATGTTTATTTTTTAATCAATAATCTTCTTCGGTGAAATAAATTTGGAAACTTAAATTTTTAAAAAATTAACTTATTAGCATAACGATCTCTGAAACTCACTCTTATCTCAAAGTTTAGTTCACAACTCAAAGCAAAAAAAATCGACTCGTATCGACAGCTCGTAACTCGGAAAACTCGTATGTTGGGGCACTCGTAAGTCAAGATACCACTGTAAATTGAGCTACTTAAATAATCGCATCCTGCAGACTCCTTGAGGACTGTAGGACCTGGATACTTTTTGGGGTGTACAGATCCTGAAGACTACTTGAGAAGAATAGACCCTGAAAACTACTAGGGACCGAATACTATTTGAAGAGTTGTAATGACAAATGAAAACACAGATAGACTTTGGAAAGCTTTATTCTACTTAGAATAATTATTATTATTTGGAGAACTCTCCAGTGAATACTAGACTATATAAACTCTCAATAAGTGTACCAATTAATAAAATAGAGGAGGTAACCCTCAATTACTTATTAAAGGAGTACAAAGAGTGAATGGTACTTAAAAGAGATAGCTGTATAATAAATAATTCAGAATTGTTCAACCGAGTTGCTATTGAATAATTGAATATGCAGCGTGTAATAACACAACCAAACAGCTTATCCAATTCATTCTGGAGGTTGGGTGATGTAATAAGTAATTAAGAGTTACCTCCCCTACTTTATGATTACCTCCCCTTTGGAGAACTATCTTGTGAATATTAGACTATATAAATGTATAATACATTTTCCTGTGTTGGTAATTATACATGTCCTAAACAAAATGGCATTACTTTTTTTACTCACCCTCGTACTTAAAGTCTTGAAATCAAATCATATTTGTACTTATGGGATGTTCCGAATATGTTGTATTTATTTGCTATCAATATGTGTTTCACTCCAGGTTCAGTTGAATTTGTAGCGGATAGTTAAAAATTTTTGGGGTTTAGTTGAACTGTGGGCTGTAAGACTTTGTCCATTAAATTGTTGAAATCCGGAGAGAAGTACTCGGAGAGTATCAGGCGAGCTTGGCATTTCACAGCTCAGTGTGGTTCGTCACCTTTACAACCTCAGCAAAAGCTTCCGAATTGTTTCACATTACCAAAACATTGCAAAACTTTTGGCTCACCTAATTATTAAACTAAGATTTGTTTACTTTGCTTGATGGCATGTCAACCTCCATGTGTTATTTAATGCCAAAACTGCACTGTAGAAGAACAGAAATCGTGCTATTCAAGACATAGCTAGAGGGATGTGGGTGTTTATACATTTCCAAAAAGCATCAGCCCGAAAGTGAACGTTATAGTGCGACTGGGGTTCAAACTTGCTTAATAATAAAGATGTCTCAGTCCAGCACGTTAGCCATTACACTACGACGACTCCCTCAGTATTAACCAAAGTTCAAAATAGTAATAAAACATGGATATTGGTTTCAAGCCTTTTTGTGAGACTACAATTTGGAATTCGTTCGTTAATGCGCTATCCAGCTGCACCCTGTGGGAGATTTGTTGTTCTGAATCTGGAAAAACAAAGGGAAAAAAAGTTGGGGGGTGGGGCATTCGAAGTGTGTTTATGAAATGTGATCTGTGCTTACAATGAATAAAAAACAAGGGAAATATTTTGAATGCAAAAGATTTTTTTAAGCAGAAGTTTTGCTCTTAGCTTACATCTACGCCAGTCATTAAAGATTTGTAATTCGAACATTTGTAAAAATATCAAAATGATGGAAACGAAGAAAATAACGACATTCACCCCCCCCCCCAATCCAGGAAAGTCGGAGTCAAACGAAAAGAAAAAAAGAATAATAATCGAAATATCTGTAAAAGAGGCAGCAGTAATAACTATTCTATCGTAGCACGGTGTAATTCAGTAAAGGAGTGTTCGAACCTTTCTTTAGGATGTACACTGATATTTTTTGTTCAAGTAATCCAGGCAAATAAATGCTACATTTGCTGACTTATAAATGTTATATACTCGTTCAATATCTCGTATATTCGAGAGAGAGAGAGAGAGAGAGAGAGAGAGAGAGAGAGAGAGAGAGAGAGATGATAATAGTTGATAGTTTTACTTTACATTCTGTTTACTTCGTCTACTCATCTGGACGCCATGTTCTCTGGTTATGCTTATTAAAGGTTGGTCTTATTCGTTGATTCTTTTTCGGGTTGGGATGGTCATTGCTTTTAATAATTTAATTAACATGACAAGACTTTTCTTGATCAATCTTTTATTTTCAACCCTGCCCATTTGATTCCGCCGCGGGGAGATCGACCCATCAGAGCCGACAATCGCGTCTGCACACTAAACTAAAACCTATTCCCACGCGTCCAATCGCGTGTGTTCAAGGGGTCAAGCAAATGGTCATTACTCGTCACAAGTGTCGGGTAACTTTCCATGGATCCCGTCATTTTAAGTTAACGGACCCTAATTCAAAATTCTAACTACAAGTACATTCATAATTTATAACTGCTCATAAATTATGTAACATAAAGCGCATGATTAATAGGAGCTTATTTGGGATCATATAAGACGCATATTTGTCATGGACGTATTGGGATCATATATTAAATATATTTGATAAAGACCTATATGGGATCACACAAAAAACATATTTGACTAGGGAATATTTGGGATCATATAAGAAGCATATGATAAGCATATTTGACAAGTGTATATTTGGGGTCATATAATAGCCATATTTGACGAGGTCATATTTGCCACCATATAATAAACATATTTGACCGAGGCATATTTGGGATCATATGATAACCATATTTGAGAGGGGCATATTTGGGATCATAAAATAGCCCCTGATGGATCGGCTATAATCACATGAAACAAGCCGCTGGAAATGAAATAGAAATTATATTATCATCATTATATATTATAATCAATGTTATACATAATACTAGAAGCGGCTACACAGCATCGTCTGGGTAGAGGGGGGATAAAAAAGTCTTGCAGATCCCTTATTACTAATTGCGAGTTGGATCCTCGCTGGATGCCCCATAAACATCCCCCCGTAAAAAAGACCTGGTGGGATGTCAGGAATTTTTTCCCCAAATATAAATAAAATCTTCATTATTTTTGCACAAAAAGTAAGCTCTGTAGATAGTGAATGTGTATATATATTTAACCTCTCGTTAATTGTTTTATTTTCGTAGTTTCCTCCGGACATACATACATACATACAACTGCCCTTTATATATGTATAAATAGATAGATTATTAAAACAAAAAATAAAAAAGTTAAACAATATGTAGGACTGACAAGTTTTTAGGGTCACCCTGTATTTGTTTTTTGTTGTCCTTTTTTTTTAGTATGTCTTATAGGCAGAAAAATAAGAAAATGAGGAGTAAAACATTAGAGGCAACCCGATTATATTAGTGGGTAATGGAGGGGGGGAGGGGGAAGAATAAATGCCACTCGCAGGATCCGGGATAATTTCTCCAGTGGTTTATAGAAATAGTCATTCACAATGACCGAACGCCCCCTCCCCCGAATGTCCCTTTCCTTGAACGTCCTAAAAAACAAATCATCCCGCGTACAAGTAGGGTCATCATCATCATCATCATCATCATCAAGTCGTGCTAACAGCACGGATTCTCATGACCCCCCTCTCTCTCTCTTTCTCTCTCTCTCTCTTTCTCTCTCTCACCCCCCCTCATCTATATCGGTCATCGCTCCTGGCAAGTCCTTCGCACGGCATTCGTTCAGTATCCGCACAGATATAATTAATATATATTTTTCTTTTTGCTGGTCGACCTATCTTGGTGTATCCATGTGTAGGTGTTCACGTGAGAACGTCACTTATGAGTTCGTCCTTACTTCTCAAACAGTATCCAACATGTCTTGTTCGCCTTACTTGGATGGTTATTGCGATTGGAGGCAAGTGGCCGTACAACTGCTTTTTTATGGGGTGCTGCTTCCAGGATTTGTTCAAGACAACTCGCAACACCCATCCAGTGTTTTTTCTCCAAGCGTTTCGTTAGAATCCAAACGATGCAGCTGTACCAGAATACTGTCACGGGTTGCCAATAGCTGGGTGGGGGTGATAATGGTTGGATTCATACCTTTCCCAAAGGTATTAGCGTTATATGAAATGCAACCAGTCTCGTCCGGGATTTAAACTCGGTTCGCCGGGCCCATTTCCTTCGATAATAACCATTACACATCGAGCCCCTGGGTAATAACATGTACTGCAAGCCAATGTGCCAAAACGAGGCCAATAGTAGTAAATAGGAATTTAAAAGGGCACACACACACACACACACACACACACACACCTAATTGTGAACTTATAATGCCGGGAAAATTGCCGCCAATTCCTAATTATGAAAACGTTGATATGCCAGGAACAATAAAACAGTTAATTATTCAATGCTTATTCACCTTTGACCCGTGGTCACTACGTTAGAAAAAAATCCCAAAACCAAAAAACAAACTTAAAGCTGAATAGTTTTGATCTTTATTGTATATAAACATAATGTTCAGGCCACTGTAACATTGGATTCTGTTTAGGTGTTTGTAATGACAAAAGATAACACCGATAGACTTTGGAAAGCTTTATTCTGCTTAGAATAATTTGTACACTTACTAAGAGTTTATATAGTCTAGTATTACCTAGAGAGTTCTCCAAATGGGAGGTAATCATACAGTAGGCGAGGTAACTCTCAATTATTTATTACAGTGTTTTTTTCTAATTACCTTAAAATACGTCACCTTCAGATGATTACTGTGAATTCAAATGTGGTTTCGGGGCTGAAATCGTTACCATTAGTTCAAGGGGAATCCAAGCAGCATAAATGTTACCAGACCTATTGACAGAAGTTTGATTAGATATAGAAAAATAAAATGGAAGAAAATGATTTATTCTAAAACAGAAATTTCAAAATATAATGAACTCTATTACTTACCTAACCGGTTCAATTTCAAGTCCCAAGTCAAATTAAAATAGTTAGGTAAGTTTACGACATTTTGAAATTTCTGTTTTAGAATAAATAATGGCTCTTTAATCTTGGTATATCAACCAGCCTAGGAGAAGGGAAGCTCTGAATTCAAACCTGTAAAATTCCGCTTAAAATTTGATATTGTGTCACATCCTGCCTGTGCAGATGGGTTGGGTAAATACATGCATACATTTTTGGATACATAACATATAGACGATGACGTCCCATGGTGGGGTAATGGTCAGCGGGCTAATCTCGATCCATTACAACTGAATAGTTTGATCCTCATTGGATGCCCCATTCTTGTGACCTTGTGGCTAACGTTTCGTAAATACCTATATACTTGAATATATCAAAATGCCCATAATATTGCATGAGGGGTTGGTTAAATACGTACAATTAAGGGACTAAAAACTACGTGAATTAAGGGAGTTGATACAAAGGAGTAGAAGGTGTAGGAGTACACAAAGTAATTTTTTTCTAACGAGAAAAGAGGCCCTTTGGTTTGAATTCAGAATGTACCTTCTGCTAGATCGGTTGCCATACCAAGGTTAAAGTGCCCAGTCTGCCCTACTATTCATCCATAGCTGGAGAAAGAATAGTTGGATTCGTACCTTTCTCAAATTTATTAGTGCTATGTGAAATGCAAACAGCCGCGTCCAGGAATTGAACTCGTCTCGCCGAGTCCATTTCCTACGATGGTAACCATTACACCACGCGCCTCTTTACACCACATGACTCCGAAACATCCTGTATATCATATACGAATATGTCAGAATGCACATGATATTGCATGAGGGTTTCGGTAAATATATGCATACATTCATTTTTGAGTGCATAACATATATGTGAATATGTCAGAATACACATGATATTGTATCTATCTTATCAACACATTTTGTATGCGTTTGTTCTTGGGTATCTTAGACAATTCATAAATTCTTCAGGAACGTTGTGCAGAAATTAAAGAATGCGAAATAAAGACAAATAGGAATTTAGCAGTCGTTGTAATCTTATTAAAAACTATCATTTTACTCAATCCAAGAAGTTTGGCTGCTTTTTGGTTTGAACTGAAACTCTGGAGAAGTCAACAATTTTGTCTTATTTTTCGGCAACGTGAAACCCTCACTGAAAGGTAAGAAGAAAACATAAATAACAATGAAAACGGCAACTAATTAACTTAGAGATCAACAAATACAAAATAATAAGGCAAGACGTAGGAATTTAATACTGACATTTTCAAGCTTCTCTTTTGCAGGAAACTCATTTTTCTCTCACGGAAAAAAGAAAAGAAAAAAAAAAAAGAAAGAAAAACGACTAAAAAACCAAAAAAAAAACAACAACAACAACAAAAAACAAAAACAAACTTGTTGAGTGATTGAATATTTTATTTGATGTTCAGTCTAGCCTCATGTGGCTTTCGAGTAATGTGTCGTGGCACAGTGGTGGGTCTCAAAATGTAGATATTTTATACTTGCTAATTTGATGTGTTGCAATTTTACTTTTCTTTACAGAGGGGTGGCAATTTTAATCTACTTGCAGAAGGGTTGCAATTTTGTTTTTGCTTATAGAAGGTTCAGTTTTTTTTTGCTTACAGGAGGGGGGGGGGGCAATTTAATTTGACTTGCAGAAAAGTTGCAGAAAAGTTGCAATTTTTGTTTTGTTCTTAGAAGGTTCAATTTTTTTATTTTGCTTACGGGGGGAGAGGGTTTACATTTGCTTTCAGGGGTATTGGTGTTTTATCTATTTTATTTTTTTACTTGTAGAAGTGTTACAATTTTGTTTTTGCTTATAGAGGGGAGGGATAGATTTTATTTCTGCTTATGGACATGCTGCAATTTTATATTTGATTACAGAGGGGTTGCAATTTTATATTTGATTACAGAGGGGTTGCAATTTTATATTTGATTACAGAGGGGTTGCAATTTTATATTTGATTACAGAGGGGTTGCAATTTTACACTTGTTTTCAGTGCTGTCGCAATTTTATTATTGCTTAAGACGGTGGTGCTTTTTTTAATTTTTTTTTTGCTTATAGAAGAGGTGCAATTTCATTTTTGTTTATAGAGGAGGGGTGCAATTTTCTTTTCGCTTCCAGAGTGGGTACAATTACAAATAGGTTGCAATTTTAAAACGGCCTCCCACAAAAAGTTCCCCACCACAAAAAGCTCCTTATTAGAATGCCTCTACTAAAAACGCTGCCCACCAGAATGTTCCCCCATCACAAAAAACGCCCTCTTAAAAAACAACTCCTAACTTAAAACGCTTCCTCTCAAAAGGTTTCCCCACCACAAACAGCTCCTCACTAAAAACGCCCCCACAAAAAAGGTTTCCCAAACAAAAAGGCTCCCTATAAAAAGACACACTCACCACTAAAAACACTTCCCACAAACATTGCTCTCTACTAAAAATGCATCCTACCTAAAAGTTTCCCAACACAAAAAGGCTCCCTATAAAAAAGACACACTCACCACTAAAAACACTTCCCACAAACATTGCTCTCTACTAAAAATGCATCCTACCTAAAAGTTTCCCAACACAAAAAGCTCCCTAAAAAAGACACACTCACCACTAAAAACACTTCCCACAAACATTGCTCTCTACTAAAATGCATCCTACCTAAAAGTTTCCCAACACAAAAAGCTCCCTATAAAAAGACACACTCACCACTAAAAACACTTCCCACAAACATTGCTCTCTACTAAAAATGCATCCTACCTAAAAGTTTCCCAACACAAAAAAGCTCCCTATAAAAAAGACACACTCACCACTAAAAACACTTCCCACAAACATTGCTCTCTACTAAAAATGCATCCTACCTAAAAGTTTCCCAACACAAAAAGCTCCCTATAAAAAAGACACACTCACCACTAAAAACACTTCCCACAAACATTGCTCTCTACTAAAAATGCATCCTACCTAAAAGTTTCCCAACACAAAAAGCTCCCTATAAAAAAGACACACTCACCACTAAAAACACTTCCCACAAACATTGCTCTCTACTAAAAATGCATCCTACCTAAAAGTTTCCCAACACAAAAAGCTCCCTATAAAAAAGACACACTCACCACTAAAAACACTTCCACAAACATTGCTCTCTACTAAAAATGCATCCTACCTAAAAGTTTCCCAACACAAAAAGCTCCCTATAAAAAAGACACACTCACCACTAAAAACACTTCCCACAAACATTGCTCTCTACTAAAAATGCATCCTACCTAAAAGTTTCCCAACACAAAAAGCTCCCTATAAAAAAGACACACTCACCACTAAAAACACTTCCCACAAACATTGCTCTCTACTAAAAATGCATCCTACCTAAAAGTTTCCCAACACAAAAAGCTCCCTATAAAAAAGACACACTCACCACTAAAAACACTTCCCACAAACATTGCTCTCTACTAAAAATGCATCCTACCTAAAAGTTTCCCAACACAAAAAGGCTCCCTATAAAAAAGACACACTCACCACTAAAAACACTTCCCACAAACATTGCTCTCTACTAAAAATGCATCCTACCTAAAAGTTTCCCAACACAAAAAGCTCCCTATAAAAAAGACACACTCACCACTAAAAACACTTCCCACAAACATTGCTCTCTACTAAAAATGCATCCTACCTAAAAGTTTCCCAACACAAAAAGCTCCCTATAAAAAAGACACACTCACCACTAAAAACACTTCCCACAAACATTGCTCTCTACTAAAAATGCATCCTACCTAAAAGTTTCCCAACACAAAAAAGCTCCCTATAAAAAAGACACACTCACCACTAAAAACACTTCCCACAAACATTGCTCTCTACTAAAAATGCATCCTACCTAAAAGTTTCCCAACACAAAAAGGCTCCCTATAAAAAAGACACACTCACCACTAAAAACACTTCCCACAAACATTGCTCTCTACTAAAAATGCATCCTACCTAAAAGTTTCCCAACACAAAAAGCTCCCTATAAAAAAGACACACTCACCACTAAAAACACTTCCCACAAACATTGCTCTCTACTAAAAATGCATCCTACCTAAAAGTTTCCCAACACAAAAAGCTCCCTATAAAAAAGACACACTCACCACTAAAAACACTTCCACAAACATTGCTCTCTACTAAAAATGCATCCTACCTAAAAGTTTCCCAACACAAAAAGCTCCCTATAAAAAAGACACACTCACCACTAAAAACACTTCCCACAAACATTGCTCTCTACTAAAAATGCATCCTACCTAAAAGTTTCCCAACACAAAAAGGCTCCCTATAAAAAAAGACACACTCACCACTAAAAACACTTCCCACAAACATTGCTCTCTACTAAAAATGCATCCTACCTAAAAGTTTCCCAACACAAAAAGCTCCCTATAAAAAAGACACACTCACCACTAAAAACACTTCCACAAACATTGCTCTCTACTAAAAATGCATCCTACCTAAAAGTTTCCCAACACAAAAAGGCTCCCTATAAAAAAGACACACTCACCACTAAAAACACTTCCCACAAACATTGCTCTCTACTAAAAATGCATCCTACCTAAAAGTTTCCCAACACAAAAAAGCTCCCTATAAAAAAGACACACTCACCACTAAAAACACTTCCCACAAACATTGCTCTCTACTAAAAATGCATCCTACCTAAAAGTTTCCCAACACAAAAAGGCTCCCTATAAAAAAGACACACTCACCACTAAAAACACTTCCCACAAACATTGCTCTCTACTAAAAATGCATCCTACCTAAAAGTTTCCCAACACAAAAAGGCTCCCTATAAAAAAGACACACTCACCACTAAAAACACTTCCCACAAACATTGCTCTCTACTAAAAATGCATCCTACCTAAAAGTTTCCCAACACAAAAAGGCTCCCTATAAAAAAGACACACTCACCACTAAAAACACTTCCCACAAACATTGCTCTCTACTAAAAATGCATCCTACCTAAAAGTTTCCCAACACAAAAAGGCTCCCTATAAAAAAGACACACTCACCACTAAAAACACTTCCCACAAACATTGCTCTCTACTAAAAATGCATCCTACCTAAAAGTTTCCCAACACAAAAAGGCTCCCTATAAAAAAGACACACTCACCACTAAAAACACTTCCACAAAACATTGCTCTCTACTAAAAATGCATCCTACCTAAAAGTTTCCCAACACAAAAAGGCTCCCTATAAAAAAGACACACTCACCACTAAAAACACTTCCCACAAACATTGCTCTCTACTAAAAATGCATCCTACCTAAAAGTTTCCCAACACAAAAAGGCTCCCTATAAAAAAGACACACTCACCACTAAAAACACTTCCCACAAACATTGCTCTCTACTAAAAATGCATCCTACCTAAAAGTTTCCCAACACAAAAAGGCTCCCTATAAAAAAGACACACTCACCACTAAAAACACTTCCACAAACATTGCTCTCTACTAAAAATGCATCCTACCTAAAAGTTTCCCAACACAAAAAGGCTCCCTATAAAAAAGACACACTCACCACTAAAAACACTTCCCACAAACATTGCTCTCTACTAAAAATGCATCCTACCTAAAAGTTTCCCAACACAAAAAGGCTCCCTATAAAAAAGACACACTCACCACTAAAAACACTTCCCACAAACATTGCTCTCTACTAAAAATGCATCCTACCTAAAAGTTTCCCAACACAAAAAGGCTCCCTATAAAAAAGACACACTCACCACTAAAAACACTTCCCACAAACATTGCTCTCTACTAAAAATGCATCCTACCTAAAAGTTTCCCAACACAAAAAGGCTCCCTATAAAAAAGACACACTCACCACTAAAAACACTTCCCACAAACATTGCTCTCTACTAAAAATGCATCCTACCTAAAAGTTTCCCAACACAAAAAGCTCCCTATAAAAAAGACACACTCACCACTAAAAACACTTCCCACAAACATTGCTCTCTACTAAAAATGCATCCTACCTAAAAGTTTCCCAACACAAAAAGGCTCCCTATAAAAAAGACACACTCACCACTAAAAACACTTCCCACAAACATTGCTCTCTACTAAAAATGCATCCTACCTAAAAGTTTCCCAACACAAAAAGGCTCCCTATAAAAAAGACACACTCACCACTAAAAACACTTCCCACAAACATTGCTCTCTACTAAAAATGCATCCTACCTAAAAGTTTCCCAACACAAAAAGGCTCCCTATAAAAAAGACACACTCACCACTAAAAACACTTCCACAAACATTGCTCTCTACTAAAAATGCATCCTACCTAAAAGTTTCCCAACACAAAAAGCTCCCTATAAAAAGACACACTCACCACTAAAAACACTTCCCACAAACATTGCTCTCTACTAAAAATGCATCCTACCTAAAAGTTTCCCAACACAAAAAGGCTCCCTATAAAAAAGACACACTCACCACTAAAAACACTTCCCACAAACATTGCTCTCTACTAAAAATGCATCCTACCTAAAAGTTTCCCAACACAAAAAGGCTCCCTATAAAAAAGACACACTCACCACTAAAAACACTTCCCACAAACATTGCTCTCTACTAAAAATGCATCCTACCTAAAAGTTTCCCAACACAAAAAGCTCCCTATAAAAAAGACACACTCACCACTAAAAACACTTCCCACAAACATTGCTCTCTACTAAAAATGCATCCTACCTAAAAGTTTCCCAACACAAAAAGGCTCCCTATAAAAAAGACACACTCACCACTAAAAACACTTCCCACAAACATTGCTCTCTACTAAAAATGCATCCTACCTAAAAGTTTCCCAACACAAAAAGCTCCCTATAAAAAAGACACACTCACCACTAAAAACACTTCCCACAAACATTGCTCTCTACTAAAAATGCATCCTACCTAAAAGTTTCCCAACACAAAAAGGCTCCCTATAAAAAAGACACACTCACCACTAAAAACACTTCCCACAAACATTGCTCTCTACTAAAAATGCATCCTACCTAAAAGTTTCCCAACACAAAAAAGCTCCCTATAAAAAAGACACACTCACCACTAAAAACACTTCCCACAAACATTGCTCTCTACTAAAAATGCATCCTACCTAAAAGTTTCCCAACACAAAAAGGCTCCCTATAAAAAAGACACACTCACCACTAAAAACACTTCCACAAACATTGCTCTCTACTAAAAATGCATCCTACCTAAAAGTTTCCCAACACAAAAAGCTCCCTATAAAAAAGACACACTCACCACTAAAAACACTTCCCACAAACATTGCTCTCTACTAAAAATGCATCCTACCTAAAAGTTTCCCAACACAAAAAGGCTCCTATAAAAAAGACACACTCACCACTAAAAACACTTCCCACAAACATTGCTCTCTACTAAAAATGCATCCTACCTAAAAGTTTCCCACACAAAAAAAGCTCCCTATAAAAAAGACACACTCACCACTAAAAACACTTCCCACAAACATTGCTCTCTACTAAAAATGCATCCTACCTAAAAGTTTCCCAACACAAAAAGCTCCCTATAAAAAAGACACACTCACCACTAAAAAACACTTCCCACAAACATTGCTCTCTACTAAAAATGCATCCTACCTAAAAGTTTCCCAACACAAAAAGGCTCCCTATAAAAAAGACACACTCACCACTAAAAACACTTCCCACAAACATTGCTCTCTACTAAAAATGCATCCTACCTAAAAGTTTCCCAACACAAAAAGCTCCCTATAAAAAAGACACACTCACCACTAAAAACACTTCCCACAAACATTGCTCTCTACTAAAAATGCATCCTACCTAAAAGTTTCCCAACACAAAAAGCTCCCTATAAAAAAGACACACTCACCACTAAAAACACTTCCCACAAACATTGCTCTCTACTAAAAATGCATCCTACCTAAAAGTTTCCCAACACAAAAAGGCTCCCTATAAAAAAGACACACTCACCACTAAAAACACTTCCCACAAACATTGCTCTCTACTAAAAATGCATCCTACCTAAAAGTTTCCCAACACAAAAAGCTCCCTATAAAAAAGACACACTCACCACTAAAAACACTTCCCACAAACATTGCTCTCTACTAAAAATGCATCCTACCTAAAAGTTTCCCAACACAAAAAGCTCCCTATAAAAAGACACACTCACCACTAAAAACACTTCCCACAAACATTGCTCTCTACTAAAAATGCATCCTACCTAAAAGTTTCCCAACACAAAAAGCTCCCTAAAAAAAGACACACTCACCACAAAAACACTTCCCACAAACATTGCTCTCTACTAAAAATGCATCCTACCTAAAAGTTTCCCAACACAAAAAAGCTCCCTATAAAAAAACACACTCACCACTAAAAACACTTCCCACAAACATTGCTCTCTACTAAAAATGCATCCTACCTAAAAGTTTCCCAACACAAAAAAGCTCCCTATAAAAAAGACACACTCACCACTAAAAACACTTCCCACAAACATTGCTCTCTACTAAAAATGCATCCTACCTAAAAGTTTCCCAACACAAAAAGGCTCCCTATAAAAAAGACACACTCACCACTAAAAACACTTCCCACAAACATTGCTCTCTACTAAAAATGCATCCTACCTAAAAGTTTCCCAACACAAAAAGCTCCCTATAAAAAAGACACACTCACCACTAAAAACACTTCCCACAAACATTGCTCTCTACTAAAAATGCATCCTACCTAAAAGTTTCCCAACACAAAAAGCTCCCTATAAAAAAGACACACTCACCACTAAAAACACTTCCCACAAACATTGCTCTCTACTAAAAATGCATCCTACCTAAAAGTTTCCCAACACAAAAAAGCTCCCTATAAAAAAGACACACTCACCACTAAAAACACTTCCCACAAACATTGCTCTCTACTAAAAATGCATCCTACCTAAAAGTTTCCCAACACAAAAAGCTCCCTATAAAAAAGACACACTCACCACTAAAAAACACTTCCCACAAACATTGCTCTCTACTAAAAATGCATCCTACCTAAAAGTTTCCCAACACAAAAAGCTCCCTATAAAAAGACACACTCACCACTAAAAACACTTCCCACAAACATTGCTCTCTACTAAAAATGCATCCTACCTAAAAGTTTCCCAACACAAAAAGCTCCCTATAAAAAAGACACACTCACCACTAAAAACACTTCCCACAAACATTGCTCTCTACTAAAAATGCATCCTACCTAAAAGTTTCCCAACACAAAAAGCTCCCTATAAAAAAGACACACTCACCACTAAAAACACTTCCCACAAACATTGCTCTCTACTAAAAATGCATCCTACCTAAAAGTTTCCCAACACAAAAAGGCTCCCTATAAAAAAGACACACTCACCACTAAAAACACTTCCACAAAACATTGCTCTCTACTAAAAATGCATCCTACCTAAAAGTTTCCCAACACAAAAAGCTCCCTATAAAAAAGACACACTCACCACTAAAAACACTTCCACAAACATTGCTCTCTACTAAAAATGCATCCTACCTAAAAGTTTCCCAACACAAAAAGGCTCCCTATAAAAAAGACACACTCACCACTAAAAACACTTCCCACAAACATTGCTCTCTACTAAAAATGCATCCTACCTAAAAGTTTCCCAACACAAAAAGGCTCCCTATAAAAAAGACACACTCACCACTAAAAACACTTCCCACAAACATTGCTCTCTACTAAAAATGCATCCTACCTAAAAGTTTCCCAACACAAAAAGCTCCCTATAAAAAAGACACACTCACCACTAAAACACTTCCCACAAACATTGCTCTCTACTAAAAATGCATCCTACCTAAAAGTTTCCCAACACAAAAAGGCTCCCTATAAAAAAGACACACTCACCACTAAAAACACTTCCCACAAACATTGCTCTCTACTAAAAATGCATCCTACCTAAAAGTTTCCCAACACAAAAAGGCTCCCTATAAAAAAGACACACTCACCACTAAAAACACTTCCCACAAACATTGCTCTCTACTAAAAATGCATCCTACCTAAAAGTTTCCCAACACAAAAAGGCTCCCTATAAAAAAGACACACTCACCACTAAAAACACTTCCCACAAACATTGCTCTCTACTAAAAATGCATCCTACCTAAAAGTTTCCCAACACAAAAAGGCTCCCTATAAAAAAGACACACTCACCACTAAAAACACTTCCACAAACATTGCTCTCTACTAAAAATGCATCCTACCTAAAAGTTCCCAACACAAAAAGCTCCCTATAAAAAAGACACACTCACCACTAAAAACACTTCCACAAACATTGCTCTCTACTAAAAATGCATCCTACCTAAAAGTTTCCCAACACAAAAAGGCTCCCTATAAAAAAGACACACTCACCACTAAAAACACTTCCCACAAACATTGCTCTCTACTAAAAATGCATCCTACCTAAAAGTTTCCCAACACAAAAAGGCTCCCTATAAAAAAGACACACTCACCACTAAAAACACTTCCCACAAACATTGCTCTCTACTAAAAATGCATCCTACCTAAAAGTTTCCCAACACAAAAAGGCTCCCTATAAAAAAGACACACTCACCACTAAAAACACTTCCCACAAACATTGCTCTCTACTAAAAATGCATCCTACCTAAAAGTTTCCCAACACAAAAAGCTCCCTATAAAAAAGACACACTCACCACTAAAAACACTTCCCACAAACATTGCTCTCTACTAAAAATGCATCCTACCTAAAAGTTTCCCAAACAAAAAAGGCTCCCTATAAAAAAGACACACTCACCACTAAAAACACTTCCCACAAACATTGCTCTCTACTAAAAATGCATCCTACCTAAAAGTTTCCCAACACAAAAAGCTCCCTATAAAAAGACACACTCACCACTAAAAACACTTCCCACAAACATTGCTCTCTACTAAAAATGCATCCTACCTAAAAGTTTCCCAACACAAAAAGGCTCCCTATAAAAAAGACACACTCACCACTAAAAACACTTCCCACAAACATTGCTCTCTACTAAAAATGCATCCTACCTAAAAGTTTCCCAACACAAAAAGGCTCCCTATAAAAAAGACACACTCACCACTAAAAACACTTCCCACAAACATTGCTCTCTACTAAAAATGCATCCTACCTAAAAGTTTCCCAACACAAAAAGGCTCCCTATAAAAAAGACACACTCACCACTAAAAACACTTCCCACAAACATTGCTCTCTACTAAAAATGCATCCTACCTAAAAGTTTCCCAACACAAAAAGGCTCCCTATAAAAAAGACACACTCACCACTAAAAACACTTCCCACAAACATTGCTCTCTACTAAAAATGCATCCTACCTAAAAGTTTCCCAACACAAAAAGGCTCCCTATAAAAAAGACACACTCACCACTAAAAACACTTCCCACAAACATTGCTCTCTACTAAAAATGCATCCTACCTAAAAGTTTCCCAACACAAAAAGGCTCCCTATAAAAAAGACACACTCACCACTAAAAACACTTCCCACAAACATTGCTCTCTACTAAAAATGCATCCTACCTAAAAGTTTCCCAACACAAAAAGGCTCCCTATAAAAAAGACACACTCACCACTAAAAACACTTCCCACAAACATTGCTCTCTACTAAAAATGCATCCTACCTAAAAGTTTCCCAACACAAAAAAGCTCCCTATAAAAAAGACACACTCACCACTAAAAACACTTCCCACAAACATTGCTCTCTACTAAAAATGCATCCTACCTAAAAGTTTCCCAACACAAAAAGCTCCCTATAAAAAAGACACACTCACCACTAAAAACACTTTCCACAAACATTGCTCTCTACTAAAAATGCATCCTACCTAAAAGTTTCCCAACACAAAAAGTTTCCACCCAAATGTTCCCTATCACAAAATGTCCCCCTCTTAAAAAACGCGTCCTCTCAAAAGGGTCCCCACCACAAAAAATTCCTTTAAAAAACATGCTCTCCACTAAAAACACATCCCATCAGAAGTTCCCCAACACAAAAAAGCTCCCCAATTAAAAAATGCTCCCCACTAAAAACGCTCACTCAAAAAATTCACCACAACAAGTTACATAGTACAAAAATGCTCACGTTAAAAAATGTTCCCTATTAACCCCCCCCCCAAAAAAAAAACGCTTCCGACCACAAAAAGATTGTTTCCTCTTTTTCTCTCTTTCTCTCTCTCTTCCCTCTCTCCCTCTCTCTCTCTCTGTCTCTCTCTCATACACACACACACACTCACACACACACAAATCAAAACGAAACCAAAACAATAATATTGATCGCCACGAATCCCCTCGGTTGGACACCCGGTCCCGGCAAACCAGCAGAAAAGTCATATTTTGTTGATTTTTCTTTAATTCCTCTGAGGAAATACTCTAAAAGACTTTCTCTACCACCCCCGTCACTTGCAATTCAGAGGAATTTTGTCTGTAAATTTCACATCCTCTTTTCATTCTGGTCAAAACCAAAATGTATTTATCTTTAACGCTGTCACGTGTTCCTTAAAGTCTGTTATTACCATTTCTTTAGAAAGTTATGCAACTTTACTCAGAGACGTTCTTCTTCTTCAACCGAAGACAGTTGGCCATTGAAGGTTGGTATTAGCTATTGAGCGAGAATTGAAGAATCTATGAAATGTCAAATTGCCTAGTTCCAACTGAAAATCAAAAGTTGTCAGATCAGCATTTTATAGGTGTAATATGTAATTGAGAATTACCTCCCCTATTTTATGAATACCCCCTTTAGATAACTCTCTAGGGAATACTAGACTATATAAACTCTCAATAAATGTACCAATTATTCTAAGTAGAATAAAGCTTTCCAAAGTCTATCGGTGTTATCATTTGTCATTACAATAGAATATATATTAAATAAACATTTTATTCACTTTTAGTAACTGCTATGCCATATTAGAATGAATCTGGGGCAGATCTCAGTATAGTCCAAATGGATACCATTATCTGACTTAAAATGAAACTCCCGAGATGAACATATGTTATAGTTTCTTCTCTTTGTTGTTCTAGGATGTATGAAGTTTTTTGTAGACGAGAAGTTTCCTTACTTCCAAGAACGAAACGCGTCCGTATATGTCTGACCTGCACGTTGTTCCGTAAAAAAAGTTTCGTAAAACAATTAAATGAACTAGCGGTTATTTCAAAATGGCGACTCTTTAGAGCGCGGAAGATGAAATGCTTTATCTTCACAGGGGTTTAAAATAAATCTATAATTTCGAAATAAAGGCGGGAAGTGACGACCGAAAGCAACCACGATAATCACTTTCGCCAATAAAACCGCCAATGTACACTAGTCTCTAGTTCGACGTAAATGTTCATTGGTTTCTAGTCCAACGTACTTCTCTGGTTAGGAAGATGAAACACAACTGCCCTATGGTGTGGGAAGGTAGACCTTAAATAATAATTGACAGACCACGGCACTCACCAAGATCTTACATTCGAGCCAATTATGCTTGGCGCTGCCTGACCTGTGCGAAATTTTCATACGCACCAACACAATCTCGAAATCTATCTATCTATCTATCTATCTATCTATCGGAGTAAAATAGGGAAACCAATCTGACAGTATGTGGAAAAAGAAAGACGCGAAGTGTTTTAAAGAATGAATATTTTTTCTTAATTGTAATGTCGACGCTATAACGTTTCGGTTTTTGCAAACTTCTACAGGACACACGGTGAGATTTTATGTGAGAGACGTTTCTGCGTCTCTCTCTCTCTCTCTCTCTCTCTCTCTCTATCTATATATATATATATATATATATATATATATATATATATATATATAACACCTTGATAAAGGGTGAAGGTCACTATAAATATCGGAATAAATTGAACTTGGGACAGAACAACGGCTGGATATTGAAACTGTTTTTTTTTTCTCTTTTTTTTTTCTTTTTTGTTCACTTGTTCATTTTCCATACCTCATGATATCAAAAATCAACGTTCACAAGAACAAGGTTCATATGCATATATATATATATATATATATATATATATATATATATATATATATATATATATATCGACACTTAGTGTTGATTAGTAATTTAAAATATTGAACATATTAAAAAAAATGTTCGATACTATAAATCAACAATCAAATACCTAACTGTTGCTGAATATGTTTTTTCAAATATATTGATAAAATCATCCTCACTTTTCCTATTTTTCACTCCAACTTATCATTCTTCAATATGTTGTCAGATTCATTTACATTTTTCACACACACACACACACACACACACACACACACACACACACACACACACATGTATATATATATTCATATATACATATATATATATAGACACGCGCGCGAGCGCTTGTGTGTGTGTGTGTGTGTGTGTGTGTGTGTGTGTGTGTGTGTGGTATACATAAAAGACCATACTGAGATCTGTCCCAAATCCATTCTAATACGAGAAAGCATTTGCTGAAAGTTACTAAAATGTTTATTTAATATGAATGATCTTCAATGGGTACCGTTATATATATATATATATATATATATATATATATATATATATATATATATATATACCGATAATATATATATATATATATATATATATGTATATATTATATATATATATATATATATATATAGCGATGTCCATTAGTGACTATACTGAGATCTGCCCCAGATTCATTATAATACGAGAATGCAGTTGCTAAAAGTTAATAGAATGTTTATTTAATATATATATTAAAAAAATGCCTTAAAATGCTGATCAGACAAATTTTGATTTGTATTTACTTCAAATCAGACAAGGCAATTTTATTTTTCTGAGATTCATCCATTAGTCTCACAAGCAAAACTATGCGCCCTCCATCGACACAAGTATAGAAGCTTTAATGCTAAATTATATTGTATTTAAATTTAAATTATGTCGTATTTAAGCTTTAATGTTAAATTATGTTGTATTTAAATTTAAATTACGTCGTATTTAAGCTTTAATGTTAAATTATGTTGTATTTAAATTTAAATTACGTCGTATTTAAGCTTTAATGTTAAATTATATTGTTATTATGTTAAATTAGAAAGACCAAATAAGAACGTACATAAGATGATTACACCTATTTTAATTTCATTTCAATTTATTACTATATAAAATTACACATAGCTTTTAATACGTTTAATAATAAAACAATAATATTAGAAATCAATAACACTATGTCAGTAATTATTAAAAATATTAATTTTGGGCAAAGTAAAAGAAAAAAATATAATTTATTATTACGTTAAATTTATTTTAAACAGAAGGGTTTTCATAAAAAATAGACAAACTTTGGTGCTAGCTCTTCCTATCACCCCCGGCTTTCTTTGCTATATTTTCCTAATTCAACTAGATTAGACAGTAAAGAAATATAATTACAGTTAGTCGTTTTTCGAAACGGACTTTTTAAAGATTAATCGACGAGATTTTTGCTAATATTTATCAGAATAAAACCATTAGAAATTAATAATTCTAAGCAATTCAATTTTTAAAGATCAATATGCAAATAAACCTACCCGTTTAAACTATAAACCGCTATTTTGTTGTATATATGAATAAAATTGCATGTTGTTAGTGCATTGATGAAGATAACAGTATTAATAATGTGAAACACTTTTAAATATTTGAGATTTAAATCTGAAAAAATCTTAATGTGACGTAAATAACTAAGGGAACTGTGACGTCGCTAATGACGTAGTTTCGGTTACAAATAGACACTCGATCTCGATTATAATAAGGGCTTATGTTGATAAGTTCACTAAAATCATTTAAGTTTCAAATTTATTGCATAAAACAAATAAAAAATAATTGAAAAAAGAAACATTAAAACATCTTATAGCACATAATTTAGGATATTCTATTTTATTATTATTATTACACAATACAGTGTAATTTTCTTATAAAAAAAACCCCAAGCAAAACGACAAACGTTATTTTGGGGTTGGTGGAACGGATCAATAATATTTCAGTTTATTTAAATGCGAAAATTGATTTGATATACGAGGAAATTGAGTTACAAGCAGAACAATTTCAAATCGTAAGTCATGGTATCAATGTATATGTATATATATATATAACGCCGTTGACTTGATCTCCACATCTAACTATATATCAGCGCGTGGTATAATGGTTAGAGTCGAAAGGTATGGATACAACTATTCTCCCCTCAGCTATGGCTAAATAGTTGGCCAGACTGGGCTCTTTAACTTTGGTTATATAACCAGAGTAGGAGAAGGAAAACTCTGAAATCAAACCTGTTAAACTCCGCTTAAGAAATTGACTTTGTGTCGCATCCTACTCATGAGGAGGAGTTGGTATATATATATATATATATATATATATATATATATATATATATATATATATATATATATATATATATATATATATAGTTGGTATATATATATATATATATATATATATATATATATATATATATATATATATTATACTAAAGCTGAGTTTATCAACCTTTGCCATCTAAAGGATTTTTTTCTAGATACAGTAATGATATAGAAAATATCCCAAAATATTACCTAATGATAAATCTAATTAATGTTTGAAAAAAATTCCCATTTATTTGATTCTAATTAGTCATAATTTACAATTAAGTCAAAAACCGACCAATCTCTGTCTGTAAGTATAGCATTTCTCTACCCCTCTCTCAAAACATGTAGAACGCCTTAGTATGAGGAGCTAAAATAGGTAATAGGACGGGGCATTTCTCTGACTGATGACTGATAACTTTGCACCCTCTCTCTCTCTATCTATTTCTCTCTCTCTCTCTTAGCTTTGTAATAACTATACTTACAATTTTATGAGGGAACGAAAACATAAGAAATAAAATTGTTTTCTTGCAGTAAAAAAAGAAATAAAATTAATGTGATGTTTTAAAATAGATTTAAAAAAATACTTTAATCATTAATTTTTAAAACTTATAGGGTCAATAATTGTGAGTGAAAATGTAGGAAGAGTATTGTTAACACAAACCTAATTTTATGCTTATTTTACCAGCTCCGTAAATATTCTTCATGTGAATGCAAGTAATGTTAAAATAACAACTCAGATTTAACACAAAAAGTTTATTTATATTCATTTATAGGCTGACTTCTGATTTAGGTCGGAAAATTAAAACGTAAAGGTTTTAGTGTTACCCAATGACAGTTTAACTACAGCCTATGAATTAACATTTTGCGAATTGGGTTACGGTTTTAGGGGATTAAGGTTGTTTTTAATTACGTATTGCTTAAAAAATAAACAATAAAAACCAAAATTACTATACATTTAATGTTGAAAAGTATTTTTTTTAAACTAAGTTTAATTGAAATTATACATTGCAATATTAACACAAACAACTGTCTCAATAATAGATTCGATAATTAATTTCAATGGTTAAGTATAATAAGAAAAATATCAGGCACTGGCAAAGTTGCCGTAAAATCCATATTTAGCAAAATAAATTTACCCCCACCCCGCGCCGATTGAAAAAAAATGACCAACAATCAGGTAATTATCTAGGGACTGGCAAAATGAGCCTAAAATGCGTTTTTGACAAAATGACTTTTTTCCCCCTACAGAAAATAATTTACTAAATTAAAGTTTTGAAATAAAATAACTAATGCATTATAAAATCCATTAATTGATAAATCAATACTAAAAAATTCATTAAAATCGGATAATTACCTGATTTTTGGTAAAATTTTTTGCAATCGCGAATGTTATATAAAAATTGTAAACAAGCGCTTAAAACCATTGAAAAAGAGGCTGAATGGCGGATCGCGTCGATATGGACCAAAAACAAATAGTTTAAAATCTATTAAAAATAAACTGCATATCTAATGATATTTTTCTTTTTTTAATGATGGTTATTATGTTACTACTTATCGATTTAGACAAAGTTTGACCAGAAATAATAGATTTGATTATTTTTAATTCGCTTTTAAAATTCGTAGCAGATGACAGAATTATCTGATTTTAATGAAATTTTCAGTGTTGATTTATCAATGAATGAATTTTATAATGCATCATTTATTTTATTTCAAAACTTTCTGATTTTTTCAGGTCACTTAACTTTGACCCCCCCCCTCATGTTTTTTGGTAGGGCGCAAAATATCGGTGGGGGGTATGTAAAGTTGAAACTAATTACAGTATAAGTAAAAAGACAAAATACTGAAGGTGTAAATAGAAGGGAAAAAATTAAGGGAGCTATCCTGGTAGAAAATAAATACTGAAAATCGAAAAATAAAATGTAAAATATAAACTAAAAAAAGTAATTTTTGTAGATCGATTTTTTTACTTTTTTGGATTTAATTGACTATTATCTTATAAAAGAAAAGTATACATTGATATTTGTTCTGTTTAAAAGGAGGGGGCCTAAATTTTCAATATAGTGTTCCTAAAAAATTATTAGATAACAATAATAAACTAAAGTAGTTATTAAATGATTATTTGTTTTTAGAATCTAAAAATAGGAAATTTGAAACTTAAAATTAGACGTTTCATATTATAAATGAATTCTAGATATTAATTTACCCTAGCAGAAATACCTAATTAAGTCAGAAAGTTGCATTATAAAATTCATTCATTGATAAATCAACACTGAAAATTTCATTAAAATTGGAAAATTCCCTGATTTTTGGTAATTTTTTTTCAGTCGAAAAAAAATTATTTTGTAAAAATACAGATTTATTTTGTAAAATACAGATTTCACGTCGTCTTAGACAGTGTTGAGAGTCATGTTTACGGTAAGTTTGTGCAAATATAGTTTAAAATGTATCAAAAATTAATTACATTATTTTTTAACAAAATAACTCGAGCTCAATGGGTGACCCAACGGGTCACGTAATTTCTAGTATATATATATATATATATATATATATATATATATATATATATATATACCAACACACCCGCACGAGTAGGATATATATATTCAGTATTTACCTAAAAAAATAATTATGGTTTCTCAAAAGAAACAGCGTGTGTTTGAGTGTATACTGCGGTCCGGACGTACCATCAACACATCTCCTTCAACGGATCCAGCAGCAAGTCCGGGTTTTGGACAGCTGGCTGGGAAAAGGTTTCTGTGAATGGCAAGCCCAAGTTACTATGCATGCTTTTCCCGTGCTCCACATCACGTATATGCTAAATTGCCGTTGACCTTACAGGGGAGCTCATTTATTATTTGACAGGTGGCATTACTTCTATACTACTGAATGTCTAATCCTTAACCTCAGCAGGTAGCCTATTGGATAAACCAGTTTCGTTGCGGTCCACTCAAAACTAAGCTCCGGGTTACATTTCGTGTGGTGTAATGGTTAACAAGCTAGACTTGTTAAATTCAGTAAACAATTAAAGGTATATATATATATATATATATATATATATATATATATACAGATGTATGTATTTAAAACAGTTAAAACATCGGTCCTTAAACGGCAGTTGGATCGGACAGGCGTAAAGTTAGTAGGGGTTCGCTTCTGGTCGGAGTTAATTGTTGTGTCTAGCCATATATATATATAATCAGTTATACATTTGGGCGCATCTAGTCAAAAATGGTTTATGTTGTATGAAATAGCACAACGAATTAGTTCATACTATTTGAATTTTTCGGACTGTTGTTTACATCTTTATTGTTACTAGCAAGAATGTGCGCCCTTCGAGTGTGCCTATTAATGTAATGAAATATATCAAATTAGAAAGATTACCGAAATTAAATAACGCATATAAAAAGATTACACTTATTTTAATTATATTTCAATTGCTTTCTATATTCATAGGATTGATTTTAATACGTTGGAGAATAAAACTAATATATTACTAAAATATTAGAGATCAATAACACCATGTAATTATTTATTAAACCTGGTTTTGTTAAAACCAATATGCAAATTAACCACGCCATATATTATGTAAATATTTTTTTTTATTGGAGGATTTTAAACACATTAATAACATGGGCTCTTCGGGGCCTGTGTATATTAATGAAATTAACAGCGTCGATCCCAGGGGGCTATCCCCCCAGACAATACCTGCCCCCTTGACTTAAAAGGGCTGGAGTGGGTTTATTGCCCAGCGCCTGAGGCGCCCCCGTTGACGGGGAATGCCGAAGGGATCGAAGCAATTTTTGTTCTTTCCCACCTATGAGCTTCGGCTTGTGGTTGGGCCCACGTTAAAACGAAGCTTTGTGCCCAGCCCATACAAGTGGGGTATGAGGCAAATACATCCCAGGGGGCTATCCCCCCCAGGAAACACCTGCCCCCTTGATTTAAAGGGGCAGGGCTGGGTTTATTACCCAGCACCCGAGGCGCCCCCCTCGAGGGGGAATGCCGACGGGATCGATGCATTTTTTGTGTCTACCACCCATGAGCTTTGGCTTGTGGATGGGCCCACATAAAAATATCCTTGTCACGCCCTCATAAGTGGGGTGAGAGGCAAATACCATAACATGGGCTGTTTTGAGGCAAATCTAACTCAGATTTTCATAGAGTTATCATTAATAAATAAGATTTAATCTATTTATCAATAATTTTGACTTTAAATTAAACACTCATTGACAAACTTGACAGACAGACAGATGCCGAATCTTTATTATAATAAGATATACTCAACGTTTCGGCCGGTGTGTCATCCGGCCTTCTTCAGAACATCTACGGAAACGTTGTGCATATAACAATAAAGATGAGAAGAACCGTCCGAAAATTCCAAATGATACAAATTACCAAGCCTCATCTAAAAAAATTCAGACAAATTAGTTTATATATTTACAGGGAAATAGGAGTAATTGATTTTTAGGAGGGCAGGTATTCTTGCTTCCCTTTAACGACTGGACCACTTAAGTATAGTTGTGCTGATTCAAAGTAATCTGATGAAGGGAAGATGTGAAGAACCATATTTCTAATTTCGTTCTCTTGTTTTAAATGGAATTTAAAAAAAAAATTATTTGTTTTATTTCTTCGAAATATGGTCCAATTTCTGTCTCTGCTCCTCATATTTTTTCGCAGTTAGTGCTTGACGGTTTCAAAAGCGGAAGAGGGGTAAGTTAATCCCCACCCTCGTCAGCCCATCTGTATCTCAGCTGGACTCCCTACTTTAATAACTAATCAAACTTTCATAACGTCATTCAGTCCGGATGATGTATGGGATCTACAGATTCATTTTACTTTACACTAATTAAATACATGCAAGCTAGTTGGGGATCAGAGAGAAAAAAGGGGTTATTGCAAGCAATAACCCATGTCTTTTCACCTTTTGGCGCCAAATTTTCGCGCCAAATAAATCAGTTTCCAGGAAGAATTTTAAGGAACTTTCGTGTGTTAATTACATTGATTGTTTCCTTTAGTTGTTTCCTCTCGTAGTTTTTTTATGTTTTAAAAGTCTGTATAAAGATTTGCTTGGTAATGTAGCAGAAAGGAAATGGTCGGAGTAATAAAAAAACAAAAAACAAAAAAAAAACACCAAACAAACCAAAAAAACACACTGATATGATCGTTATCTAAGTACATTTTCGTAGAAGAATTCTTATAAAATATGCCAAAAACTTCAGAATTCTTCAGTTCTGTGAGTTATTGCAGCGTTCACAAAAATCATACACATATGATATCACCCATAAATACCAGACTTACTGTCCAGAATGAAGACAAATGACGTTTATCCTAATTTTGGGATATCTAATTTGCATAAGGATAAAAAAAAACACGTTTTAATAAATAACTCTCACGCGTTATTCATTTTTAATTTGTTTTATACATACAGGGTGTGTAAAAAAACATCGAGATTTTTTGTACATTTTGACACATTATATTCTGAAAAAAAATAACGTTCTATTCATTGTTCATTTCTATCTTGGTAAATACAGCTTTAAACTTGGTACATTTTTTATACACCTTGTATTATGAAAAAACTAACGAATGGAACGTTATTTTTTCAGAATACAAGATGTGACAAAAAGTACAAACATCTTGATATTATTTTGACGTACCTTGTATATAGATATTTACCAACCCCCTAGGATGTGGCACAAGGTCAATTTCTTATGCGGAGTTTAACAGTTTTGAATTCCGAGTTTTCCTTTTCCTGGACCAGAGGTTCTCAAACTTTTAAGTCTGTAGACTCCGACAAAAATTTGATTGACCAATCATGGACCCCTCCTTATATAGCACAGTCCACCTTGCAAAATTAATTATATTATTGGTTGCAACAACCAATAATATAATTAATGAATTCGAAAACGTTTATGTGAAACCGTTAATTGTAAAATACAAAGGAAGCACATTTCCTAATGTGATGGGTGAAGCTGAACACTTTTAATAAGTTCATGAATATATATATATATATATATATATATATATATATATATATATATATATATATATATATATATATATATATCGCAGTTACCATTGAATCCACCAAGCAAATAAGTATACAATCTTATTTACTTCGGGATTTTTTCACTAAAACCGATTAAAAAGTGCTCAATATAAAGAGCTAAATAGACGATTAAAATCGAATGGTTTAAAATAGACCTACTTAAGTTCTCGCAGTAGCGGTACTACGAGAAACTTAAGTAGATAGAATTTAAACCATTCGATTTTAATCGTCTATACACACACACACACACACACACACACACACATATATATATATATATATATATATATATATATATATATATATTATTATTATCGAGTAGGTTATTACCGTGTACCTTTATGCTAATATATATATATATATATATATATATATATATATATATATATATATATATATATATATGGCTAAAAGAAGCAACACTCCACAATATATTTTGTCTAATTTTTAATTGTAATGTTGGAGTTAATTTCAGGAATCAGAACAATATCTTTTGAGGTGTTTAAATCTGATATTAAACTTTTGAAAATATATCAACATAAGCATGTTCTCCAGGATTCTTGAGGAATTAATTTCTTCTAATTACTAAGAAGGCTTAGTAGTTTCCATAGACTCTTCGTAGACCCCCGAATACTTACAGACCCGCTGAGTTGTTGTATAGACCCTAGGGGTTTATGTAGACCATTTTGAGAAACCCTGTCCTAGACCGATTGCCTTACCAAGGTTAAAGAGCTCAGTCTGCCCTACTGTTTACCCATAGCTGGAGGGAGAATAGTTGGATTCGTACCTTTCCCCTGCTATGTGAAATGCTAACAGCCTCGTCCAAGATTTGAACTCGTGTATATATATATATATATATATATATATATATATATATATATATATATATATATATCCGTAGGTGGGTTACCAGGTAAATTGGTATTAGGATGATTCTAAGCTGGTCCTTTCTTCCAATGGTGAAATGTTAGAGAGTTTCAATAAATTTAGCGGTCTGATGAAACTCATAGGTATATTCAGATACCCGTGGGCAGCAATAGATCTATAACCACAAAATAGCCGATTTTAATCCTTTTTCTTTACCAATTATATATATATAATTCAACGAGAGTATAACTGCAGCAATACGCAAGGCGATCCGGAAGGAGGGCCTGGACATACAACTCGCCCATTACGGACCTTCACTTCGAAGACAACTCTCCAAGAACCAACATAGGAACACCAATAATTGCACACTAGCGAACTGCTCTATCCGCGACACAGGTATGTGCCATGAAGTTAATGTAGTATACCGCACACAATGCGAAAAAGGCAACCATTTCTACATAGGCAGCACCACCAGACCACTACACATTAGGATCAAAGAACACTTACACACACAAGCATTCACATTCCGCAAACACTTAATTAAGTGCAACAACACGGAGAGAAGCATCACAGTCAAAATAGAGACTAAAGAAAGAAATCTGGGTAACCTCCGAATTAAAGAGGCATTATTAATAGCTAAACTGCACCCAGGGATCAATAGCAGAACCGAACTCAGCGCAGAGTTCATAATACAATAAACCCACAACCAACGCGCACACGTACATGTATATGCACACACACACACACACACACACACACACACACACACACACACAACATACACCCACATATGCAATAGAGAATATATAACGCAACGAATCTACAATGAGAAGACAAATGAAAAACACGCACATCAACAGACCAGTATATACACACTCGAGCTAATGCACTAGTTATTTTACAAATAGGATTTACTCTGATTACTGATATATTTGACTAGATAATTGATTTTACATTAAAGAATATGAATTCCCTAGCTAATCTCCTAATAATTAATTCATGTGACCAGGCTGTGAATGAAACGTATATATGAAATATGTGTAATAATAATAATAATAATAATAATAATAATAATAATAATAATGAAAAAGAAACTCACAATATTAACCGCTTACCTAGCCCCTAAAAACAAATCAACAGAATCGATATTCATAATTCTTGATTGATGTTATTTTCATCCTAACCTTCTAAAATCCAACACTAAAATAATAAAATAATAAAATAAATAAAAATATAATTATATTAAAAAAAATTATTATAATAAATAAATAAATAAATAAAAAATGTAAATAAATAAATAAATAAATAAAAAATGTAAATAAATAAATAAGTAAATAAGATAGATAAAATAAATGTAATATTAACAGACAAAACAAAGTAGAACCAGGCAGGGTCTATAATCACAATTTTAATAAAATTAACTTCATTCTAATCCCCTAAATCCACACACATACACACATATTAACGTATATGAAGAAGGCACCCACACAAACAGAACACACTTGCTCTTAACCTTAACCTTAACCCCTAAAAAAATCAGTGGAATATAAAATCATAATTCTTGATAGATATTAGTTTTATTCTAACCTTTTAAAACTCAACCCAACACACACTAGAAATACATTGACAAGAACAAAACAAGTAAGAGATTAGATATATATATATAAAATAATAATAATAATAATAATAATAATAATAATAATAATAATTAAAAAATAAAATAAATAAATAAATATATAATAAAAACGAATAAATAAATAAATAAAATAAAAAAATATAATATATATATATATATATATATATATATATATATATATATATATATATATATATATATATATAAAATTAATAAAAAAAAAAAATAAGTAAATAAAACAAAATAAATTAAAATGAAATAAGATAAATATAATGCTAAAAATAAAAAAAACAAAGCAAAATAGAATCTAGCAGACTCTATAATCACAATTTTTAATAAAATTAAGTTAATTCTAAGCTCATAAAACAACACACACACACACACACACACACACACACACACACACACACACACACACATATATATATATATTAATGTACATGTACAAAGCACACACACTATAAATAACACACACATACATTAATGTACATGAAAAAGGCACACACGCAAACAAAACACTCCCACAAATAACACACACACACACACACACACACACACACACACACACACACACTCATGGTGTTGAGACTGACCAAATACACCGCACACACACACAACAGGATTACAGGCCACCTGATATACAGTAAATTTACACACCCGCACCCATAAACAATCAAGCAATATCTGGAATGTTAGTCTCAGACACATATCAATAAAAAAGAGATCAGATGATCCTGTTAATAAACAAAAAAAAAAAAAAAAAAACCTTGCTTAGAGGCGAATCAAATCTGGAATAATAATTAAAATAAAATAAAAAGAAATGATCAGACACACAGACATAAGCACCACGCACGCACACATACGCTTACATTTACACACACAAGCACGCACACACACACACTTACACACACATACACACACAGAATTTGGAAGACCCAAGACAGAACGAATTTAGCAGCCGCTAAGACAACTTGAGTTCCAGTATTCTTCTGATGATGGGATTATTCATCCCTAAAAATTAAAAGAATAGAATGACAGGTTAACAAAAAACATCATAGTTACCTTCTTTTTTCTTTACACTCGCATTGTGACAGCCTTCCAAACAAACCAATATATATATATATATATATATATATATATATATATATATATATATATATATATATAAGCAACAGTTTTGCGTATAACGTTTAGAAAATAAGTAAAATTGGCGGAGTGATCTATTGTCGGTATCAGCCGGACAGCGAGGGAGTCTATTCCCCTTTCGCTAGCGCTAGACGAGGAAGATTGTTTTTACTGAGGTGGAGTGCCACACCTACCGTTAGTTCCCCACTTTACCGCACAAATCAGATTACCTAATCTGTGCTACTCATATGCTGAGTTGGCGGGAACCGGTACTCGAACATTGCGATTCCAAGGTGGGTGCTATACCGACAGCTTTATTCATATGAAAGTCAAAATGAGTCCACTCTGAGTTACCTGTTAGTGTCCCATCTATCTGTCAAATAGATATATTTAAAATTATTTGTATTCGATAGGAACGCATGTAAAGAAAAAAAAAAGAAATAACTATACAAAAAATGTAAATATGACTGTACAATAAAAGCGATTTCCTAATATCTAAAAAAATATAACCCTACTAGGGTTGATACGTCGTTAAAATCAATAAATCAATCAGGTTCTATTAGAGAGCGGTGTATTTGTATACAAAAACCTGAAGCCATAATCAATCAGTCGTTTTGTATATTTACTAGCTTTATGTTCCCAGCCTTGCCTGAGTTATATAGTATTCAGTTAAATCTAAGTATACACTTTTAAAATATTTTGTTTACCATTGAATAGCAGTACCTATCGCTCGATGAGCTTATTGTGAAAATGATACAACGGAAAACTGTGTATGTTTACCCCCTATTTACCTATAACGCAATAATACTAATTTTTGAAAGGGTGTGAGATGTAATATCTACAGTGTTATGATTAATGAAAGTGGTCCTAATGAACACAATGCTCGATATGGAAAGTAATCAAATTTGTAAATCTATCGGAGTAATTCCTCTTAGCATATTTATTTTCTTTCCTATTTTCTCATACCACGACGTGTAATTCATAGAAACCAAAAATGAATTCAGGAGTAAATATAAATGCCACCACTGGATTCCTCATAAAATTCTATGTTGCAGAAGAAATGACGTACCTCAGATCTCAATGCGGGTGCGAGCGGGTCTTGTGTGCAAAATGAGAGAAAGAAAAGAAAATATGGCTACCTTTACACCGTAACTTAAGGAAACGTGAGCAAGGAGAATTGGCGAGAATGCACTTACACGTATGCAATTCTTTTCGATATCGAGTTGGAAAGAGTAGAGATGATTTGGAGCGTATTATTGAGCATTCATGTTGGAGATTGCTGTGTCATTGTTGCAAGCGACGATATACTTTGACGTCTGACTTCTTAAGTTGCGAAAGCGATTACGGGATCAGTTTACAAATATCATTCTATCTAATAAAATTTTTGTTTGATTTTGGTACGGTAGGGACCTCCAATTTGACCTGTGAAATTTACCCCCCCCCTATATTTAACACAATGAAACTTGCATAAAGGTTAACATTATCTTTTTGATATTAATTTTTTGTCCATTCAAAAGAAGAAACATTTAAAAAAATGATGATTAAATTTTTCAGCTTACGGAAATGATTAAAATTATGAATGAAAACAATGTTTACATTTTCGCATAGTTAAATCAATTGAAATTTAATGTAGCCAAAAACAAATTACGACTAGAGGCTTTTTAAAATTCTATGAAAAATCAATTAATGGTCCGATTTTCACGAACATTTCCATAATTACTTACCTTTTAATAAAATATATTTGAAATAGATTTTTCCTAAAATATATTAAGGGGGATTTTTTTACGAGGTCTACTCCCACCCTATTTTATTTCATGAAATATGCAAAAATGAACCGACAAAAATGATTTTTACTTTTTTATATAAAGATAAGTGTCTGAATAATTACATCAGAAGATTTTTATAAATTTCTATACGGGATTTCTTTTAGTAAAAGAGCTATGAATACAGAATTCTGTTAAAATTATCAATAAAGAAACTGACCCTGTTGTAAAAACAAAACAGAGTGTTTTACTTATTTTTCAAGATAACGGTGAGTAATTTTCCCCCGATCGGATAATTTGATCTTTGAATTAACTGTCTTTCTTTGTAACAACTCTTTATGTTCGTTTCTTTTTTTGCGAGATTTTAAAAAAGTTCAAAAATATTCATTTCTTCCTTCAATTTTGCCTAAACTGATCACGTGACGTATTTTTGTGGTACCTATAGTACAGGGATTTGTTTTCAATTGCATTCCTGGCCAGAAAGATAGACAGAGACACAATAAATATAATATAATACTTAATTTTTTCCTGGACGCAAATTGAGATTCTTGGAAAAAAATACGGCTCCGAAGTGCGGGTACTACGGCTAGTTTTAACAAGCTAAAATGTATAAATAAATTTTCTTGATTTTTTAATTTACGTAAACAGCAGCAATATATTTTTGTAGACCTCCCCCGCTAACATAATTTTTTGGTGACGACTGTCCTCTAATTCTAAAACACGTTTCTCCAATCTATTCACAAGTTTTTCAGATGGACATGATAAAATTTTAGAATTTAGCCAGAAGATTGACTCCCACTGCCATTTTCTGTTTTTCTTCTTCTTTGATTTCATATTTTGATTGTTTACTGGTGCGAAACGCGATATAACTGTGTAATTCCAGGCATGCATAAAGATTACCGTCTGTTATTTTGGGTAGACGACATTTCTATTCGAGAAAACGAGATGTTAAAACGAAAATTCACAGGAATTGTAATAACTGTGAAATATAGATGGGACTTTAATCTGGCCCACCAGATGTCGCTAAACGCAAACATCAGAAATTAATAGAAGCCAACATGGTTTGCCCAGTTTTTTTTTTCAATCTTTGTTTTTCTTCTTCAAAGTACTTGAGAACATTTGGATTTCCGGTTGTTATTTCCGGGAAGAAATCTTTTAAAAAAATGTCGACGATGGAGCTCAAACGAAGAAAGAATATTTAAGTCAATAAATAAAATGAACAATTCACTTTTCAAATATTCGGCTAGATTTCATTCTTTTCTTTTCTTTCTTCTTTCTTGGCACTCTGTCCTTTCCCTTTTTTATGCTGTATATTTGTTTGTTTGTTTGTTTGTTTTTTGTTTTTTTTTGATTCCCCTTTCTTTTCTCTCTCTTTATTTTTCCTTTATTTTTCCTTTCTTCTTTCTTTCTTTCCTTTCTTCGAAATGTAGTTTAATTTCCTTTTTTCTTTTCCTTTTTTCTTTTCTTCTTTCTTTCTTCGAGTTCCCATTTCTTTCTTTCTTTCTTTCTTTCTTTCTTTCTTTCTTTCTTTCTTTCTTTCTTCGAATTCCCATATCTTTTTACTCTTTTCATTCCTCATTCTTTCTTTCTTTTTCTTTCTTTCTTTCTTTTCTTTAAATTCCCATTTTTTCTTTCTTTCTTATTACTTATGATAATTCGATTTTTGTTTGTACTCAACAAAAATGGTTCATCATAGCGGAATCTTTGTTAGCATAATAACGTTAGAATGTTATAATTTGGATAATAAATCAATTGACAACAGTTAGTAACAATGGTGTGAGGTTCGTATTAATATAATTCTTAAAGAAAGAACTGGAGCCTCACCACCAGATACACTTTAGTGTGATACTCAGGACACAATGAGAATATGAAGTGACTTTGAATGAATTGCATTGAAGGAAATCCTTAAAGGAATACATATAGAAGAAAAGGTTTGAATTTTTCAAGAATTTTCTCTCTCCGAAAAAAAAAAATGCAACCCTCTCCTGAAAAATAAATAAATAAATAAATAAAGGAAGAACTATCAAAAATAAACAAAAACTTTTATTTACTATTACTATGTAGAAAAGGCTTGAATTTTTCTAGGGGTTTTCCCACCGAAAAAAAAATGCAACCCTCTCCTCTAAAAAAACAACAACAAAAAAACAAAACAAAAAAAAACAAAAAACCAAAACTACAACAAAAGCCTACAACAACAACAACAACAAATAAAAGAATAAAGGAAGAACTATAAAAAACAAACAAACACTTTTATTTACTATTACTGTGTAGTTCAGCTTAAAAGTGCGGTAAGAGTAACTCGAAGCTGAACTTTTTAGACCTTATTGTTTCCAATGCAGGTATCATTGGGGAACGCACTTATAACCTGGACTAGGTATTTACCAACCCCTCCACACGAGAAGAATGTAACACAAGATAATTTTAAGCGTAGTATAACAGGTTTTAATTTTAATTTTAATTTTCGTTTCTCCTAGATCAGTTAGATAAAGAATACAGAGCCCCGCCTGGCCATCTATTTACCTATAGTTGGAGGGAGAATACTTAGGTGCATACCTTTCTCATGGGTATTCGTACTATGTGAAATCCAACCAACCCCGGCCAGGATTTGAACTCGGTTCGCTGTATCAATACCTATTACACCCCCGGGACATCAGTGTTTTTTTTACCTGGTCTAATGTTGGAATATTGCAAAAATTGTGCATGAGACAGACTGAAATTCTTTTAAACCAAAATGCTATCTACAATGAAATGACCCAATGAATTGGGTGCCTTATAATAATGTCGCACGGATTCCCACAACCCCTCCCTCTCTCTCTCTCTCTCTCTCTCTCTCTCTCTCTCTCTCTCTCTCTCTGACCCCCTCCGATCAATCGGCTGGTCACGTCAAGCTCTTGCCCCTATATGATTGCAACAACCCTATTGCTCTTATGACAAGCCCCAACCCTTTTTATCATATGGGTGCTATAAGGTGGTGGTTGGGGGTGTTCGTGTCCTGGGAAAGACGTTAACTCTATCTGATGGTGAGGTTCCAGTTCTGGAGGTCTGGGGAATGTGGAGTACTCTTTCATCACCATTGCTCCCTGGTTCACTCTGACCCGGAGTGGTAGTATGTGTTAGGGTCCCTTCTATGGGTTAAATAGAAAAATGTGTTTATAAAAAAATTGAGTATCTATTGAGAATGAATTTATTTCAAAACTTTGTCGGCATTAAATAACCCACTGAGATTGATATGCCGTAAAAATAAAACAAACAAAATCTCTCTCCCCCCTCTCTCTCTCTCTCTCTCTCTCTCTCTCTCTCTCTCTCTCTGTCATCGCCCCTGGAAAGTCCTCCTAACGACATCCAGTATCAGCACAGACTTGATCAATGTAAGTCTTTAAGTGTACCCATGTGTAGAAGTCCACTTAAGAACGTGTGCTAGAACTAGTAGATTGTTTTGCTGAGGTCGAGTGCCGCACCTCCCGTCAGTTACCAGGTGCTTTACCACACAGACCAGATTACTCAAGCTGTGGTATTCATGCGCTGAGTTGGTGAGGACTGGTATCGAACTCGGAACCTTGCGATTCTTAAGTTGATGCTCTACCGACTGAGTTAAACGGAGCCCTCAAGTACAGAAAATTGAATCAAAATCAAGGTTTTTGGTAGATCTTTAAAATCGAAATTCCTCTCTTGATATTTTCCTCTCATCCACGTGGTATATCCACAGCTCCTGCTGTGGATATACCACAGTATGATAATCTAATTATTACCACGTTTGATATGTTTACTTAAGAGCTATTGCAAAAAAGTTCAATATGTAAAAAGTATGATACTTGATTTAACTCTCTCTCTCTCTCTCTCTCTCTCTCTCGCTCTTTTTTTCTTTCTTTCTTCCTTTTTATCTTTTCATTATGTTAAATTGAAACACATTAGCTTTATTGGTTCCGTGCGCTCACCCCTCCCTCTATCGTTCCCCTACCCCCTTTCTTTATTTATTTCTTTCTTTCTTTCCTTTTTTCTTTCCTTCTTATATTTTTTCTGTGTAGCATGTACCTTTTCTCCCATTTCTTTCTTTATAATAAAATGGTATGGTCGGTTATTTAGCTGAGGTGACGACACTCACAAGAAATGAGAATAGGGGGATAGGCAACACCAGATAATCAGGATGTACAATTTTGCATTTCATCTTGGACGATTTGGACGGTTTCATTTTTAACCAGAGGGTGTTGCAAGATGATGATAGTCGTACTTTTAAGGAACACAAATATTAATATATTGATTACGCATTGACTCTAGGACAAAAATGACGTATTTCTTTAAAGTTGAACTGTCGGACATTTCAGTCAGCCAAAAGAAGAGACGCTTGTGTTATGTTCGCCTATCGTTTTTTGAACGTTACACATTGTTCCATCAGAGACCAAAGAAAAGTGAAAGGTGCACATGCAAAAATTGGCAAAGAACAATAAGACATAATATATATTTTTAAAACATAATTTTATTTAAAATTTACATTAAGAAACTCTGTTATTTCGTGGGCATATTAAGAATTCAACATTGGGACAAAATCAAGGAAAGTTGATGATAGCAATTTTTTATGACGTGAGAATTTTTACTTAGCTTTTACGTTGGTTCATCTTCTGTTGGGATTCTTGGGATATGTCTTTCTTCTGGTTAGCTTGAAGACGGAATAAACGATGTTTTCTTTCCTTTCCGATTTGTCGCATGACCTCATTGAGATTGTTATCTCTGGAAGATATCCTAGATTTATCTGGCCAGTATGAAGGTGATATCGGGATTCCGACTGACCATAGTAGTAACATTTTCTTCTAGGCTGCATGAGGACGATTTTCGCCCACCCTCAACGAGGTGAAGCGTCCAACTGTGTTCGCCAAGAGAAACTAAAAAAAAGTTATAGGGATCTCTTTCCCTTACCCCCCAAAAAGAGGTGATGTGTATCCTTTTCTCAGAGACCGGCCTACATAACAATAACTGGTCAAAGAAATTCTGCTCCAGATTGGGGTCATTTACTGGGACACGTACCTCAGCTCTGACGTCACAGAGTTTTAAGAATGTTCTGGGGTGTTCCCTTTTAACTTTCGAGTTTTATTCTATAATCGATTTCGAGTTACTCGTAACACTTGACTATGGTCATCACCTCTCTATCATACAGAACGTCTCCATAACTTCAAATATTACTCTTTGTATTTTAGAAAAAGAAAAAAGAAAAAAAAGAAGTCTTGTAAAATATTTGTGTTGCTCTACTAAAATGAAAGATTTCGAACGAATGATACGTTTTCTTAGAATTGGAACTTAATCTATTTTCCGGCCTGTGAAACGCCCCAATAAAATAAAACGAAGAAGAAGAAGAAGAAGAAGAAGAAGAAGAAAGAGGACAAAAATGGTGAAGAAAGATGACAGGGAGAAGGACAATTACAGGGAAGAAGAGGAGGAGCTTGAAAGGGAGGTGAAGAAGATGGATATACCACAGTATGAGAAAGAAGATAAAGGTGACAGAGAAGAAGAAGAAGAAGAAGAAGAAGAAGAAGAAGAAGAAGAAGAAGAAGAAGAAACCAATAATTTCTAGATATCCTAATCTAATGCAGTGATTCGCAACCTTTTTTTTCTTTTTTTAGTTATGTATCTCTTTGATTCCTATTTTACTCTGGTGGACCCCTTATAACCATTCGATCTTTCAAAAATCAATTGTATTTTTATAAACAAATACTTTTTACTTGACTCGACTACAAAAAGGTTATATGATTCCCCGGGATCATATGACGCCAGGTTGAGAATCACCGATTTAAATCTATGTTTTGTCTCACTGTGTAGTAATCTACAGATGAAGAAATTTGTATCAAACTTATATTTTCAGGCTAGAAAAAGGTTCTGATTTTTTTTAGATCTACCAAAAATCAACTAATTATTTGATTTTGATTAAATGTTTGGCACTTATTTAATAAAAGACGACGAGGCGCGTGGTTCAATGGTATTATAGATGTGTGGTTGAAACCCCAGAAAGTTTGATCATTTTTAATGAACAGAAGTAAGCATGTTATAGTTAGCCAGTTTTAGGATCGTAGAGTTACGATCTTTTCTACTTTGGTATTAACATTCCCTTAGTTCTGGGTTTATTAGAAAATATATTGGTGAGCAGATTAAAAATTAATGAAAAGGTTTAAAATTACTATTTCGTTTCTTACTGGGTTGTGTTTGCAAGTGGAGTACTTCCTGCATTAGATATTAGGAGAGGAACTTCACGAACCACCACCGACACCATCGTAGTCGTCGTCGCCGCCACCACCAGCACCGTCCCCGCCCCCGCCCTCGCCACCATCACCACTACGACAACAGCCACCACCGCAAGAAAAAAAAAGGGAAAAAGAAAGAAAAAAAGAAGCAATATAAAGTCAGAATGGATTGCAATTGGGGGCAAAGTCTGTAAAATTTGGGTTAAGAATGTGTCGGGATTGAACGAAGAGAAAGTGGGTAGCGCGAGAAAGCCGCTAAGAGGAAATGGTTTGCTGGGTATAGAATAAAAACGGGTGTGGGTATAAGTGAGGGGTGGTTCTGATGAAATGTGGGATTGCAATCGCAGACCGAATGTTTCTATTTGATTTAAAGTTGGCCCAGTTAATGTTTTCTCTTCATTTTTTTTTCTTTCGTTTATACGACATCAGCAACAACTTGGATTGAAATTCATTCATATACCACCAGGATATTAATTTATAAAAAAAGACCGGACACATAAATAAGACAAACAAAATATAGTGGTACCTAGTGGTATCTAATCGAAGCAAATCAATTTTTTCCATTGTAATAAACTGAAATGTCATTAATCCATTCCAGCCTCCAACACCCTATTTTTTCGTCACGTTTTTCCTAGACCGGTTGCCATACCAAAATTAATGAGGCCATGCCCTGTTATTTACCCATCGCTGGAAGGAAAGTAGTAAGATCTTAGTGGGTGGGGGTTCTGATGAAATGTGGTGCCTTGACTTACGAGTTTAAACCGTTCTGCTCGTCACTCAATTTCTTCGTAAATCAAATCAATTTTTCCAATTGAAATAAACTGAAATTTCATCAATCCGTTCCAGACATCCCAACACCCTATTTTTTCGTCATGTTTTTCCTAGACCGGTTGCCATACTAAGATTAAAGAGACTAGTCTGCCCTGTTATTTACCCCTCGCTAGAGGGAGAGTAGTTAGATCATAGTGGGTGAGGGTTTCTAATGAAATGTGGGATTGCAATCGCAGACCGAATGTTTCTATTTGATTTAAAGTTGGCCTAGTTTGTGTTTTCTTTATTTCCCTTTTCTTTTCTTTTTTGTTGTTGTTGTATATACGACATGAGCAACAACTTGGAGTGGAATTCATCCATATACCACCAGGATACTAATTTTTAAAATAGGAGGCCGGATACATAAGTGCGATCTATAAATAAGACTAACAAAATATAGTAGCACCTTGACTTACGAATTTATTTCGTTCAGCTCGTAAGTCAGTTTCCTCGTATATCAAATCAATTTTCCCCATTGAAATCAACTGAAATGTCATTAATCCGTTGTAGACCCCCCCTCAACAAACTATTTAAAACATATTTTCTTAGATTGGTTGTCATACCAAGATTGTGTCCTGGGTATGACGTTAAACTACATCTAGTGATGGAAGTTCCAATTCTTGATATCTGGAAAGTGTGGAGTACCCCTTCATCCTCTTGACTCCCAAGTCCTCTCTCTGACCCGGAATGCTAATACCTTTTAGGGTCCCATCTATGTGTTAAATAGATAAAAAGAGTTTTAAAATATTTTCAATACCCAACAAGAATAAATGAAATAAACATCTTCGACATAAAATAACCTAAGGATTGACATGCTGTAAAATCCAACCAACCAACCATACCAAGATTAAAAAAGACGAGTCTGTCCTATTATTTACCCGTTGCTGGGGGGAGAGTAGTTAGATGATAGAAAGTCGTAGGAAATGGACATGGTGACCTGTGTTCAAATTCAGGACAAGGCTGTTTGCATTTCACATAGCGCTAATACCATTGGGAAAAGTATGCATCAAACTATTCTTCTTCCAGTTATGAGTAAATAAATAGGGCAAACTGGCCTCTTTAATCTTGCTATGGCAACCAATTTAGACGAATGGAAATTCTGAATTCAAACCTGTATGGATGGGTTAGGTAAATACATAGTATTGATACGACTACAGATTGGAAGAATTCTCGTTTTATCTGATCAAACACCAGCATTCCTTATGATCGATAACCCGTCAATGCCTTTTCTACGTGCATCGTTTCTGTAAATGAGATATTGCTACCTAGGTATGTGTGCTTATTGACTAATTTCAAGGATTTGCCATCCAGAGTGGAGATCTCCATCTTGTTTAAAACACATGAACTCCGTTTTATTTGAGTTCACGTAGAAGCTAATAATTGTTGCATCCTGCTCAAGGCAGAAGTGATTCGGCTTGGGCATGTGAATTTGCCAGAAACGACATATATCCTCTACGTAGTCTGCATTTGTAAAATGAATAAATAAATAAATAAATAAAATAAAGAAACAAATGTGACTTTAATATTTCTTACTGAACCAACTCACCTTATACCAAAATAGGGGCGTGTTGGATTATTTTGTGATATAAGGTATGCTGGAATCCACCACTTAAACTTAATACTTAAGATATAATGATGTTTGTAGTACGTAGTCTAACCAGATTGCACATAGAAATGGTACTAATGTATTTCCTTGTAGGACTCCAGCGACAATGTCAAAGAGATATGTGTCACCATCAGGTAAGCGAATCATTGCTTTCGTATCTTTGTAGAGCATCATTATAGCGGCAACAGTTTATTCTGGGAGACCATTTATTAGAAATATTTGCTCAATCTTTCCTACGTGTACAGAATCAGATGCCTTTGAGGAGTGTACAAACAAAAGTTTTGCCTCGAGTTTTTGTTCGTACTTCTGTTACGATTTTTGTGGCCATCCTTAGGCTTCAAGCAAGAGCACTCTCCAGCGGAGATCCCTTGTGTTAAGCAGAGCGCGATGCTTAGCGAAGAAACTTTTGCTCCTTGGTGTCCCTCGGTGTTGGGTATGATCCCTTGGGTGTAGGTCCGTTCGTCAATGTCGAATAACGAGCAAATGAACGGCTGTCAATATCAGCGATTAAATAGTTAACTAACCGCGTATTCGGGCTGTTGATTGGCTGGGGTGTAAACCACGTGACATCGCAGAGTCTATAAGTTTAAGTGGTGGATTACAGCACGTCTTATATAACCAAAAATAATCCAACAACTCCTTAGACGATTCGATGAATAGACATAATTTAACAGTTGTGGATGGATTTCTCCGAAATTCGTTTTGAATTTTCCTTATAAACCTTAGCAGCTATGGGAGTGAGAGTTATACCTATGCAGTTCTTAATGATTCCGAGGTCACCTGCATTGCATAATCGAAGGAGAATATCGTCTAATTTCCTTGTCTTTCATACTGCGGGAGGTATTTCGACTGGGTCCGCAGCTTTTCTGCATTTGATTGTTTTTAGAACTTTATCGAGTTTATTATTGCTACTGTACGGTTGCACCACTTGGACCGTAACAAAGCGCCAAGAGAATAAGCTAGATGGGAGCTACACAAGAATGCTGCGTGCGATCTTAAACAAATCGTAGAAACAACACCTCACGAGAGAGCAGCTGTACGGCCACTTGCTCTCTATCACACAAACCACCAGAGTGAGATGAACGAGACATGCTGGACTCAGCTGAAGAAGCAAAGACGAACTCATAAGTGACGTTCTCCCGCAGAAACTAACACATGGCCTCGCCAGTGTAGGTCGTCCTGTAAAGTACCAGCTCTGTGCGGATACTGGATGCTGAGGAGAGGACCTACCGAACGCAATGAATGATGGGGACGGTTAGCGAGAGATTGTCATGGATATCTGTGCTATTAGCACGACATGATGCTACTGCTACTGCTGCTGCTGCTGCTACTGCTGCTGCCCATGATGATCGAGTTTATCCTCGCTAAAGTGTCATAGTTTAATGTCTAGGTCAACTAGACATTAAACTATGACACTTTAGCGTATATTTTGGTTATATAAGACGTGCTGTGGTTTTATGAGGGTTTTCCAAGCAGATACTTGAAGTGTTCTTTCCACATCAGAAGTCTCTCTATCGCTCTGGTAATATCTATGTCTATGTTCTTGTACGCATATGATATCTATATTCTTATCGGTCGCAGACGCCGTAAGCTCGGGTCGTTGATTTATTGTTTTTAATGTTCTAACGTTAAATGTTGCGATGTTGATTTTTTTTGCCTCTTAGGAAGTTTGTTTCGAATATATATATATATATATATATATATATATTATATATATATATATATATATATATATATATATATAATCAATTAAAAATTAAGATGAAAAGAATACATGTGGGAAAGACTAGTGGACAAATAATGTAAAACAATAAATAAAAGAAACTACGAATAGTTAAAAAAAGTGATAAAGTTGCAACAAACATGAAGAGAGAGAGAGAGAGAGAGAGAGAGAGAGAGAGAGAGAGAGAGAGAGAGAGAGAGAGAGAGTATAAAATATTTGATTTGGGCTTTTTCAAAACTGTGGTTTTTTGTAGCTCAGTTAGACCAGCTTGTCTAGCACTCAGTCTGCGTAGCCTGAGACAAAGACTTCGTTCGATTATTTAATAAGCTTTATTTAGTCTGGCACACAGACATCAGACGTGTATGTCATTAAATAATAAAATTGCAGAAATACATTTAAAAAGGTTTCTTTGGTTAATGGCATATCAAACCTTTGTGGATTATTCAATGGCAATGACATCCTTATAGAAGAACGGTAGTGTTACTTTTTAACCCATAGAGGGGGATGAGAGGGTTCATACTATTCCCAAGTGTATCAGTACGAAAGTAAATGTTACAGTTCACCCCATAGGAAGAGTATCTATTTTTGGACTGCAACATATTCATATTTTTGTTTACAGTTTCAATGTTGTAGAGTTTGGTAATAGATAATAACTAATTATATCCCCGCCTTGTCGGTGGTGCGTTAGAATGCACCGATTGCATTCCTGCAGAGGGGTCAGTTTCCCCCAATGAAGTCACCTGTTGGCCGTGGGTGGCGACCCGTGATGCTTAAGGATAGGACGCAGGTGGTTGAGCAGTCCATAACATGCAATATTCCACTTTGGTCCTTACTTGGGCTAGACGGGCGGTCGGAGAGGCCCCCTCCGATCAATCGGCTGGTCACGTCAAGCCCTAGCACCTATATGATTGCCCCAACCTATTGCCCTTATGGCAAGCCCCAGCCCTTTTTATCATATGGGTACTACAAGGCTGTGACTGAGGGTCTACATGTCCCGGGAATTACGTTAAACGCTATCTGATGGCGAGGTTCCAGTTTTGCAGGTTTGAAGAATGTGGAGCACCCCTTCATCACCATTGTTCCCTGGTCCACTCTGACCCGAAGTGGTAGTACCTGTTAGGGTCCCATCTATAGGTTAAATAGTAAAACATGTTTAGAAACAAAACTGATTATCCATTAAGAATGAATTTATTTCCAAACTGTATCGGCATTAAATGACCCACCGAGGTTGATATGCCATAAAACAAAACAACCAACTAATAATATCTATTTTGGTTGTATAAAGTTCCTCTAGAAATAATGAGAAAATAATCCTGATATATTCAAATCAGAAGAAAATTAACTTTTATAAAAGATGAAGGTTATACCTATATATGGGCAATACATATCTACACATACACACACACACACACACACACACACACACACACACACATATATATATATATATATATATATATATATATATATAATAAGGATATCTACTGAGTCAGACGAACCTACTATTAGTTTCGCATAAAGCTCTTCAGGGCTAAAATCTGACTCAGTATTAATATATATATATATATATATTATATATATATATATATGTGTGTGTGTGTGGTTTAATAGGGTATTAGATATGAAAAAAATGATCGTTTCTGTTTCTTGTTTCTCATCTGTTTAGAATATTCGATGTGAAATGACTGATGTAGATGTCGGAAAAAAGATCAAAGGAGGAAAGAGCGGAAAGAAAGAAAGAATGAAGGAAAAAGAGAAAGAAGAGAAAGAAAGAAAGAAACAACATAAAAAGAATAATCAAATAAAATAGGCGCCCTTTTTTCATATTCCTTCACCAAAACTATTTTAGATTTAATTGGATTTGACAGTTGCAAATAATTTTAATCTAAAACCTGGCAAAACCGACTCTTTCTCTTGAACCAAAACTTGAATCACCATTGATCAGCAGCTGAAATGCCGGAAGTGGAAATATTAACATTTAGTATCTAAATCTAATGAAAGTCTTACATAATTCGAGGGTAGCCTATGAATTATGTTAGTAGTGTAGCTAAATTTTGAATCGAAGTTCGTTAAAGATACAAATAACGAGGGTAAATGTTATAGTTGTTGGCAGCATTTAACCTCGCGCTGACCTGCTGACTTCTGATTGGCTGGAGGAAGGCTTGAGAACAGAAATTAGGTTTAGTTAGCAGTTGCCGGTAGAAAGCCAAGGGGAACAAACGTTTAAGGATCGTCGCTCCCAAAATGCTAGCCTCTCATCCGCGCGGTTCGAGATCTCTTTTGTATTTGGGGTTTTATAATAAAGACTACCCCCTAAAAAACAAAAAAACAAAAACAAAACCAAAGTCTTAATCATTAATTATTAAAAAAGAAATGAGCAGACACCCAGCCCAATAGAAGGACTCAACAGAGAAGTAATCATCTCAGAGGATGATGGCGGCCAACAGAAGAACTCATCATCACCCCCCCCTCTCTCTCTCTTTCTCGCCATTTATATACCCAATATTAACGTGGAGTATATAACAGGACGTGGAAATACTAACATTTAGATATCTAAATCCAACTAAAGAGCGTTCTGTCGGTCGGAGCTATAGAATACGCCGATTGCATCTCTACAGATGGGTATGACCCCCCCCACACACACACATCTATTGGCTGTGGGTAGCGATCATGATGCTTAAGGACGGATTCCTGGTGGCTGAGCAGGTTGACTCTACTTTGGCTCTTACTTAGGTTAGACGGTTGGTCTGAGACCTCCCTCTCCGACCAGTCACCTGATCATATCAAGCCCTTGTATCTATATGATTGTCCCGCCCCTATTACTATTATGGAAAACCTACAACCCTTTTCTATATGTGCAAGAAACCGTTGGCTGAGGGTCTTAGTGTCCTGGATATGACGTTAAACTGCATCTAATGGTGAAGTTCCAGTTCTGGAGCTCTGGGTAGTATAGGGTACATCTTCATTGCCATTACTCCCAGGTCCACTGTGGCCTAGAGTGGTAGTACCGTTTAGCTCATATTATATCGAATGCGAATGATTTTTGAACAGATCAATTTGATCTAACTAAGATTAAAGAACTTCTTTGTCCCTTTACCACCGACCAATACGAGTCTCCTTCGTTAGTATCAACCCCTAGATATAATGCGGACTGTAATACATCGCTTCGAAATACAGCCCAAGACGGTGACATTAAAGCAGTACGTCCCTCCACCTTCAAAGGGCACAGATCAGACAACCAAAGCTCCTAATACAATTTGAATCAGACCACGAGAGAACGAGTTATAAGGAATTCAACCAGCGGGTAAACCAAACCAGACCTTACCTAACCAAATCTTTCAAAATTGAACATTGAACATTGAACTATCATTGCTTGTTTTGTACACTATTTCTTCCTAATTATATGTTCTAGTGCTTTTCTATACAGTAAATGTCTTGTACTAGCAAACGGCTATTATTTCCTTTCTTCAAAAGATTCGCCCTTTTTTCTCTGCGGACTTACATACGGTTTATCCCGCTACAGAACTTAAGGTATTAAACGGTGTTTCTTTCGGGGATAAAATTCCACAAATGCATACTTGCATATATTTTCTATAAAGAAACCATTATCATCATTGCTATTTTGAGAAAAAGAATCTATCGTTTCTTCTTGCAATTAAGTCGTGGGATATGAAGTAATCATATAATTCAATATATGAATTAAATATCGTATTAATATTTATATATAAACATTGGAAGCTGTTTATCAGGTTGTGTTGTTTTTTAAAATAATATTCGTTTTATAAAGAAGAAATAACTGTGGCTTAAAGCATTTATAGAATTTGAAGCTAACACATACTGGTTTTGAAAGTTGAAAAGGAAAAAGAAAAGATTCAGAAAAAAGATATTTATAGTGATAAGAATTTTTTTAGAATTAAAAATAGAAAAAAGAAAAAAGAAAAAAAAAGAAAAGGTATAATTGTAAATTAGATACTTACTGTTAGATAAATATTTTAGTGTCATGATAAGCTTGATGTTCGGTTTTATATTCCGGGTAACAGACCCCCCTCTATCTATATCTATCTATATATATCTATCTATCTATCTTGCCTGCGTATTATTATGTTGTATTTGACTGTGTTATTTATATAGAGATAAAAATAAACGAAATTGTTGGTGAACTGGTGTTGAAATTCATTGTGAAATCGGTCGTTGCATTAAACAAATATAATAAATAAAATGACCGCAATATAAAAGAGAGATTTATGAAGCAGATTTTAATCTGATTCGTGTCCATGTTGGGAGAGTGTTGCTTGTTAAACGCGTGCGTATCTCTCTCTCTCTCTCTCTCTCTCTCTCTCTCTCTATATATATATATATATATATATATATATATATATATATATATATATATATATATATTATATATATATATATATATATATATCAGGGTGTTCGGGAGAGATATGACAGTTTTATAAGGAAAAAGAAAAAGTACTTGGTAACTACAAAATTTAATGGATTGTAAAGAAATTCAACAGGCACGGAAATTACATTACTGTCAACAAGTTTCACTCAAAATAACCATCATTAGCGTCGATCCTGCTCTGGAACCTGGAGCAAGCTGATGTTACACTTTCCCTGGGAAGAATCTCAAAAACTACCTTAATTTTGTCGATTAACAGGACTTTTGTTGTACTGGCACGGCGATTGGTGTCTTTCTCAACAATGCCACTTACATAATAATCCATGGGGTTAAGATCTGTGGAATTCAGTGGCCAAACATTGAGACTGGTGTAGTCGTAAAAATTCGCCGACAACCATTTTTGACTTTTCCCAGTGGTGCGGTAGGGGTCCAAATCCTGCTGCCATACATATGGCCTACCATTGGCTACCCTTATTCAGGGCTTGACTACAGTGTTTAACAAATTCACGTAGACATCTAAGGGTCTTCCAACACTTTTTTCTGCAGATTTTCGATGAATTCTGCTATACGAACGCAATCACATCGTCTGTTATGTTGCTTTTCTTCTAGCCACAGCCTCGTAGTTTCCATTACAATTCTCAGTTGATGCCTGATTATTTTTACAGTGTTCAGGGAGCATTGGGCAGCAACCATAATCTCCATATTTTGATGGCCGGTGCAGATCATCATGATACAAGTTATTCTCTTCCCTGATTCAGGTGGGTTCCAATCAACCATTCTATCTGTCATCACGCATATGAATAAAGAAGGGTCAAAGCTTTTAAATTTAGTGTGTGTCAATACTTCCAACGTACGGAGAAAAATAACCAAATATAAATATGTCACTTTATCCCGAACATCCTATATATATATATATATATATATATATATATATATACGGTGTGTCAAAAAAGTATCAAGATTTTTTCTAATTTTTGACATACCTTGTATTCTGAAAAAAAAAACAACAAAAACGTTCCATTCATTATTTTTTCAGAATACAAGTGTGTCAAAAAGTACCAAGTTTAAAGCTGTATTTACCAAGATAGAAATTAACAATGAATGAAATGTTATTTTTTCAGAATACAAGGTATGTCAAAATGTAGAAAAATCTCGATACTTTTTTACACACCTTGTATATACTAGACAAGAGGTGACCCGTTGGGTCACCCATTGAGCTCTGTGTAGATAATTGGGATTAGGGAAAAGTGAGTTTGCAAAGTAAATTAAAGTTTTTATAAAGCGACCAGAGAATTAAAAAAAATCATTTTGTAAGATTTCTAAGAAAGTGATCGTTTGACCTAATTTAAATTTATTAAGAGCTAAGATGTTGGCCCGGCTGGCTGCTTATGAAACTTAACATACAAATACGTTTCATTACTCTCTAATATATCTCTCTCGGTGCTCACTGAAAAAACTAACGTATATGTTCTCAACATATACACAGGGTGAAAATGACAGACAGATTGTGAATTTAAGAGACGGGTCAGTTTTTGACTTAATTGCAAATGACGACTAATTAGAATCATTTAAAATGTTTTTTTTATATAACTTAATCCTAAAACTAATGAATATTTTAGTATAACTTTCGAATCATTAAACTAAACAGTAAAAAGTCTTTAGGAGACAAACATTGATTCGCTCAGCTTTAGTATAATAATAATAATATAATAATAATAATAATAATAATAATAATCCAGAAAGACCCTAAAAAAGGAAACATCCCCAGCAATTATAGACCAATAACTTGTCTACCCATGATGTGGAAATATTGACTGCCGTTATAAAAAGAAGAAATATACTTTTCACTCAATTGGCGAAACCTTTTCACAGAAGAACAGAAAGGATGCCGCAAGGGAAAAAGAGGAACACACGATTTACAGTATATAGACCAATACATTATTAAAGAAGTAAAAAAAAGACGGAAAAATATTGCAATGGCCTGGATCGACTACAGAAAAGCATATGACATGGTCCCACATACCTGGATTTTAGAATGTTTAAAAATGTACAAAATTTCCAAAACATCATAAATTTCATTGAAAAAGCCATGGAAACTGGAGAGTTCAATTAAAAGCCGGAAAACAATCCCTGGCAGAAGTAAAAATCCAAAGAGGTATCTTCCAAGGAGACTCATTATCACCACTACTGTTCATTATAGCAATTATGCCCCTCAGTCATATACTTAAAAATGTACAGGGGGATATAAATTCACTAGCACACAAGAGAAGATAAACCACCTTATGTACATGGATGACATAAAATGTTTGCAAAAAATGAAAAAGAATTAGAAACCCTGGTACAAACTATTATAATATATAGCCAAGATATAGGAATGGAATTTGGAATTGAAAAATGTGCGAAAGAAAATTAATAAATGGAATACAACTACCAAATCAGGACACCATAAATCACTTGATGAAAATGAAAGTTACAAATACTTAGGAATTTTAGAAGCGGACAATATTAAGCAAACAGAAATGAAAGGAAAAGTTAAAAAGAATATCTCAGGAGAACTAGAAAACTTCTAGCAACCAAACTTAACAGCAGAAATCTGATCAAAGGAATCAATACCTGGGCCGTCTCCATTATAAGATACCCAGGACCATTCTTAAAATGGACAAAAGAAGAACTCAGACAGATTGACCAAAGAACGAGAAAGTTAATGACCATGCACAAGGCTCTTCACCCTAGAGACGACAGAGATAGATTATATGTGTCAAGAAAGGACGGGGGAAGAGGTCTTGCCAACATAGAGGACTGCGTAGAAACCACTATCCAACAACTTGAGGATTACACAAGAAGGAGCAAAGACAAATTACTTATGGCGGCCAACAATATGTTGGACAAACAGAAAAACAACAAAGACTAGAAAACAAAAATGGGAAGAAAAACAATTATATGGACACTTCAAACGACAAATACAAGAGGTTGCACATGGAAAGACTTGGACATGGTTAAGTAAAGGAAACCTCAAAAGAGAAACAGAATCATTAATAATTGCTGCACAAAATAATGCCATAAGGACAAACTATATCAAAGCGAAAATTGATAAGACCCAACAAAATAGTAAATGTAGACTTTGTGGTAATAGAGATGAGACTGTAAACCATATACTCTGCGAATGTAGCAAACTAGCACAGCGAGAATACAAAACTAGACACGACTGGGTTAGGAAAGTGATCCACTGGGAATTATGCAAAAATTAAATTTTGACCATACAACAAAATGGTATATGCATAAACCAGAATCTGTTCTTGAGAACGAAACGCATAAAATTCTCCGGGACTTTGAAATAAAAACGGATCACCCTATCCCAGCAAGAAGACCAGACCTAGTGTTGAAAAAAAAAGAAAGAACTGTCAACTGGTGGATTTTGCAGTGCCAGCAGATCACAGGGTGAAGCTAAAGGAAAATGAAAAAATGGACAAATATCTGGATCTTGCCAGAGAACTGAAAAAGTTATGGAACATGAAAGTGATACCAATTGTGGTTGGTGCACTTGGAACAGTCTCAAAAGGATTAGAAAGGGTTTGGAAAGTTTGGATCAAAGGAAGGATTGAAACCATTCAGAACACTGCACTGCTGCAATCTGCCAGAATACTCAGAAGAGTCCTGGAGACTGAGGAGACTTGCTGTCACTCAGACTCCAATGAAATACCATCAGCTAAAACTGGTGTGAAACTCAAAAGGAGATAATATATATATATATATATATATATATTATATTCATTTCAACACAACACACACACACACACGTATATATTATATATATATATATAATATATATATATATGTGTGTGTGTGGTGTGTGTGTGTTGAAATGAAATATATGTATATATATTTCATTTCAAACACACACACACACACACAACACACACCTATATATATAATATATATATATATATATATATATATATATATATATATATAAAAGATGGGGGGAAGAGATAGATAGATATACTAAAAAACACACTTCATTTAATTAATAAGTTACCTATCAATTGTGTACGGTACTGTACTTAAATAAAACCAACGGTTTAATGGACAGATACAGGGAATTTGATTGACCACATTTAGCCTGTATTGACCTCTCTTTTTGATTGGATGAGCCAAAGTGAGAAGTTAGTTTAGAGAAATCAGATTTGGCTGGGTGACTGGATGAGACGGACCGCAAGATAGCAACTCTCGTCCAAATAGCCAATTTCTCATGTACATTTTATTTGAACTGGGTTTTATAAAATAAGATATGAGCTCTAAGTAAAACAAGAAAATCTTGTGTTCGTTAGTTAAATACTAAGCAACGACACAATACACCAGAAGATCAAGTCAAGAAGAATCTCAAACCAGAAGAACAGATACTCAGAGATAGATCATGCTAGAAAGCCAGCTAAGAAGCCAGCTACTAAGCTCAGACCCAGATAACAGATCTAGCTTCAAAGATAAAGATAACAGCTACCCGTATCTATACATTAGGACACTATATATAGAAGAAGATAAGTATATGCCCATTGGTATACTCTAATATACTACAATATAAGTATGGGTACGTAATAACTGTGGCCATGCCTTTCCTATGGGTGCATTAACATCGGATTCTGTAGATGGATATTGCTACCATGGTACATTAACTGGTCCAACGATTTTAGGTGCCTGCCATCTAGTGTGGAGATACCTCCATCTTCTTTGTAACATGAACTTAATTTTATTTGCTTTCACATAGTGGCCAATATCCCTTGCTGCCTTTTTCAGGATATTTAGTAGTGATTGTGCTTGTGCATGTGTACTTGCGAGAAGCGCCAGATCATCTGCGTTGTCCGCATTCGTAATAGTCTCTACGGGATACCACCTGCTTCTTGCCCTTTTTTTAAAAAAAGGTGAAGCTTTTTTTTATATGGGACCTAATGACGTTCGAAGTACGTGATATAGGTAAATTATGAATATATATGGGGCTATTTTATCTCTTGCAGCATTCCAGTGACAAAGCAATCTGTGTCACCATCTGGTGAACGAACCATTGTTTAGTGTATTTGCAGAGCACCATTATAGCGGTTTACTGTTTCTCTAAGGACGCCGTATGCTAGTAATATTTTCTTCATTTTTCTTCTGGAGAAATCTCAAACATTCATGTTACCACGAGATTCTTTGCCCGAACCCTTCTACGATTCGGCAGATAATCATGATCTGAGAAATTGTGGATCGATTTCTGAGAAACGTGTTTTGATTTTTCCTAAGGATTTTCTTTACTTCAGGTAGGATACGATTAAGAAGAAGGATATTATATATGTTAGCAACTATCCTCTATAGTTCTTAGCGATTCCGAGGTCACCTTTCTTGGGGGAATGGGAGAATGCAACCTTTCGTCCAATTCTCTATTGTATTTTGTTTATACACTGCATTGCATATTCAAGAGGGTATGTCGTCATAAATCAGGTATATATATAATATATATATATATATTATTATATATATATATATGTTTGTTTTTTGTGCTTTTCTAATATATATATATATTATATATATGTGTGTGTGTGTGTGTGTGTGTGTGTGTGTGTGTGTGTACTACCAGTGCTCTATATACGAGGAATTACAACTACTCTCTATGTTACACTGGGTGCTATAATATGATGGGATTACAAGTGCGGTGGCCGTTAGTGACGATGGCGATGGAGAGACGGAGAGACAGTCAGACAGACAGACACACTAGCAGAGGCGAGAGAACAAACGGATCAATCCCCTTAGCACGCCTTGACGACGACGATGATGATGATGATCTGTATAGTAAATAGTGCTCAGCCCGAAATATCGGGTTCATAGGGTTAAACAGATGCTATCATCTAACAACTATACACCGGGAAACCCGTTTTTTTCTTCTGTTTGTTGTTCATTGTTCTCTTGTTGCATTGAACTAATTGAAGAATTAGATTAAACGTAATTACCATAATTTTATTGGCTTCAGTTGGAATTTGAAAGTCTGTTAGGGAAAGCAACATCAAATTTTAAAGTCTATCCATCAAACAATTTAAAGTGCAGACAAATAAATAAGTAAAGTTGGCGGAATGTCGGTATCAGCTGGACAGCGAGGGAGTCTATTCCATATTTGCTAGCGTTAGACTGTGTGTGTGATATTAGGGAACCGAGGACATAGAGTCAACAGTGCTTGTCAGTTTAATGCCTATGCGATTTTCAATTCAATTTGGTTTGAAAACATCTTTTTTTTTCTGAGGTGGAACACAACTAAACCATCAACTCCCCATTTGCCGCCAGATCAGATAAACCAAGATGTGGCCACTCATGCGCTGAGTTGTCAGGGACTGGTATCGAACCCGAAACCTTACGTTGCTCTACTGATGAGCTAAAAACAATAAACCCATTTATATATTACTAAGCTATATCTATTAACTGAGTTATTACAATACTTTAATTTTTTTTAGTGCTTTATATGTACGTCATTTAACACAATCTTTACTTATCAAACTCGTATATTTTCCATCATCAGTGGAGGAATCCCTATGGAGTAATGGCTAAGGTGTTTGGTCTGCGACAACGTAGTAAGCGAGATTCGAACTCCAGTCGAAATATTACGTTCACTTTTTTGACTAATATCCTTGGGAAAAGTATGAGCACCTCACCTGGCCAGCTATGGGTTAAATAGTACCATTATTGTTCTTTTACAATGATGGTTTTGGATTAGATAACCCAAGGTTGATATGGCATTAACAAAGGGTCGGTTTAGCTCAGTTGGTAGAGTATCCGCCTCGGAACCACTTAGCACATAAGCAGCAAGCTTGGATTTGTGCAGAAAAGTGGGAAGCTGATGGTAGGTGAGGCAATCAAAAGCCGTATGTATTCTAAACCATAGAGGCAAATCCGGCGAATAGCACTTGGGAGAGTATGAAGAGCGGCATAGCCTCTCACAGTCCAGTGTGGTTTGTCACCTTCCGACGCATATCCGGGCTCAGATATCCAGAACGGGTACCTCTCCATCATTGCAGTTTAGTTTCCTACACAGGAACACTTTCTTTAGGGGGTATACTGTCGCATATTCTAAGCCCCACCGATAGGGCAGTCAACACACACACACACACACTATATATATATATATATATATATATATATGTATATATTATAAAAAGGATAGGCCAACCTGGAATCATATCAAGACATTGTTGGACAGACAACACACATAAACACATATAAATATGCACATACACAAGACTTATACAGACACACACGCAGAGAATTTAGAAGATACCACCAGAATGGACATATACTAGCAGCAAGCTAACAGCTCAGACTTAGCTTCTGGCGAGAGATCTTTATCTCGAAATATAAGAATAAATCAATGGTAAACTAACAACATCATAGTTACTTCCTTTTTCTTTGCACTTTCATGGTAATAGCCTTCAAACCAACCACCAAACCAATTATATATTATTATTATTAGTATATATATATATATATATATATAGTGTTGTGTGTGTGTGTGTGTTGTGTGTGTGTGTGATACTAGGGAACCGAAACATAGAGTCAACAGCGTTGGCATCTGTCAGTTTATTGCCTAAGCGATTTTCAATGCAAGTTAGTTTGAAAACATCTTGGGCGAGAAACTAACTATTACCAAGCGATGTTCACTTTATATATTTGCTACTCTTACTGGGGTATACATGATCTATAATGATACTGGACACACTTTACTCATAAATATAAAGCAAACACTATCAATATTAATATCTTGCTAGGCTCTCATCTACATTAATGGTTTGGTTCCCTTGTTTATGACATATCAACCATCGTGGGTTATTTAATGCCAAAGTCATTCTTTAGAAGAAAGAAGTAGTAGTATTTAAACCGGGTTGGGGAGATGTGGGGGTTCATACTTTCCCAAGAGTATGTCCGAAAGGCAAATGAATGTAATAGCACGACTGGGGTTCTAACTGACTTTACTACGAAGTCTAAGTCCCTCTCGTTAACCACTGCACCACGGGAATCCCCTCCCCACTACATTAATACATTGACTCTTAAAACACTGATATTCTAAGTATGAAAATATTACCTATTTTAAGGATTGCGTAGATTTTTTGTACCGTAATGTTAATTTGTTAAACTGACTTTTGAAATAAGCCAACGTAGGGTTAATGGGCCACAAACAACCAACTAATCTTTCCTGGGTTAGTCTACCAACATACATTGAGTTATCTTACCTTAATCTCGTCAGTGTTAATTAATCTACATTAATAAATGTCCCGATGAGAGTCACAAGTGTTTTATCTCGAAACATTCCAGACACACAAATGCACGAAAATAGTTCCGACTATTTCTCATATAGTATTAATACGTTTAGTGTTATATTAAATTTCCTATATATTACTCCTCGGTGGAGATGTAACGCAAAAGAAACTTTTCCTCCGACGATTTTCATTTGCTACGACGAGATATTATGAAGTTAGCCGTGCTACAATTCATTTTTCATTGCTATCTTTGTAAATACAACTTTAGTCTCGATACTTTTAGAACGCCCTGGTGTGGCAATAAAAGAAAGATCTGAATCATAATACTCATCTTGAAGTTCAATACATTTCGGGCATTGTTTCCCAAGTTTCATTGCCTTAAAAAGAAAGAAAGAAAGATATATAATATACTTTATAGTTTATTTATATAAACTATATATACCCATGTTTTGCTCTGTTTGTGACAACCTGAGCTTGTTGAGTTGAAATGAATTATTACATTGTAGCGATTGTCTGCCCCGTTTTGATCGATGTGGGGTACCAGAAGAGTTATCTTCACTTACTGCAGGTTTTCGCAGTAGACGACTAGAGTATTTAAGTAGTAGCCCGGGAAATTTTTAATTCTCTCTCTCTCGGGCCAGCAAAGACTTCACATGGTTTGTATATTTGTGCCTTTTACACTTAAGTGGGTGGGCTTTGTGCGAGGAGTAATTTAATGTACACACATGTACCAGTTGGAAGGTTACTCTGAGCCTTCCAACTTATTAAAGAACTTTTAATCTTATATGGTGATTGACCATTCTTCAGAATAAAGCTATTTCCTACAAGTTCGGCGGTGAGCGCGCTATAACACTATGGTGGTGTTATTGAGTGACTGGCGTATTCTTATAGATAGTTGAAAAAAAAAACAATTTTGGATATAAAAATAACAATTGTTTTGAGTGTTACAAGCGACTTAGATCAGAGTACAAGTCAGTGGTGGGGTAAAGTCAAACTCAGATAAGAACAATTTTTATTACTCGGCAGGGAAGATTTTAAGGCTAAAAATTCGGTTGATATAAAGCAAATGTCTGTTTCAATACAATGTCATATTCATATCTTATTGTCGTTCTTGGTGAGGACTGCATAAGATAAGAGAATTTACTCAACGAAGTTAGTTTAAAGATTAAATCTTAAAAATGTTATTTTATTAGGAATAACAATTGCGAGTAATCCGTGACCATTTTGAGGAATTATAATAGCAACTGAAAGATAGTCTGGCACAAGACATTTATACATAAAAAAATTATCAGAGTGCTCACATCCGGAAAACTGTGGCGGAGACTTGTTGCCCCTTCCAAGTGAGTAACCAAGGCATGATTTGATTGGCCATCCAATCAAATACGATCGCGTTTGGTGGGTTTTTGTACACCCCCTGATGTTTACACTGTAGAGCCATTGGTCCGCGTTTCTATTGGCTGACAATCAGAGCCCTGAATTCAGGGGTTTGGAACCCATAAAAGAGGTCCAAATGGGTTCCAGGCAGATTGGAGAGCTGGTTCTTGACCAGATTGGAGAGCTGGTTCTTGACCAGATCGGACAGCTGGTTCTTGACCAGATTGGACAACTGCTTTTCCATAGCAGAATGATAGCTCCGTCTCATAGCCCTTGTCCACCGTCTTTGCTTTGTCATCTTGGTTATTCAAAGTATGATTTGAATCAGAACCACATATATCGCCAGTCAGTCACAAAATTCCGACCCAACTTCAACTCGATACCCCTTTGTGGTTGTACATGATGTTTCTTATGTATGTAATAATTAATAAAGGTCTTTTATTGTTAAAAACGCGTTCGTATTAATTTGGAACAACATTTGGTGAATTTGGTCACTTTCAGGTACAGCCGGAACAAGCACTTCAACTTTCCTGTGGGTCAAATCCACCCTCGTGTTAGATTCGGCGCAGCGACAGCATAGTGTTACATTTGGTCCCGTGACCAGATCATAGTATTATTTGGCTTAAATGTAGGAATGTGTCCATGACGTTCGTCATGTGCCGTTTGCGTAGGGACACCGCTTCAGGATGGAGTGTTCCAGCCGTTTTACCTCAAACCCTTGCAACTAATTAGACAGTTTTTCTTCATACTGCACGATTTGTAGCTATTCTCCTCGCCCCTCATGAACGTTTATGTTGAGAGTTTTGATGTTGTTTTTGATAGACCCTGAACGTTTTGGGGTTTTGCCTGCGGATGCTTCACATTGCAGTTATCGTAGAACAATTGCTTCGGGGTCTGTCGTTTGCATTCTGGAAGATGCAGCCAGCGCATCTGGTTACGTATAATGCGCATTTTTGCTGGACGTATTGGCTTTTTGCCGGACTTCAGCATCTGAAGGTGGAGGGATTGCCACCTGAGTGTTTATATTTTCTGAACATGTCTGATGAATCTCTTCAACGCTATTGATGTGTGACGATGTGTAGTCCACATTTTCCGAGGAGTACAGGAGTAAGATAGACACATAAATTCGTACCAGTGAGCTTGTCCTGAGGGTAATATTCTTATACGAATTACTCGTCTTTTTAGAGTCATGAGGTCCTGCTTGCTCTTGATTCCTTAGGAAACTTAGTCGAGGGTTCCACATCTGAGGGAGTGTGCTGCAAGATAGAAAAACGAATAACTACGTTCAATCATGGTTCCTTAACGTAGATTGTTGGGCTCACATCTTTGTCCGGTGGTGGAGTGAGGCATAACCTCGACTGAAGTTTTTCCTAAGGATGGAGAGGCAAGCAGGAATTCGATGACTCGAAAAACGAGTATGGTCGTATAGAAGTATTACTCAGTTGACGAAGCTCACTGTGTACGAACTTATGTGTCTTACTATACTCTGTACTCCTCGAAATGTTGACTCCACATCGTCGACACATCAAAGCGTTGAGAGATTTATCATGCATGTGTCAGAAGATATTAACAGCAGGGGTGGGCATCCTCCCGTCAGATGCTGAAGTCCTGCAAAAGCCATACGTCCGCAATAGAATGCGGCTTTACGTAAAGATGCGCTGGGCTGGGCATCTTGGCCAGAAATGGCAGTACGAGCAGACTGCCGAAGGAATTGTTCTACGGAGAACTGAATTGCTGGGAAGCATCCGAGGCACAAACCCAAAGCGGTTTCAAGGGATGCTTCAAAACAACATCAAACTCTCACATAACGTTCATGAGTGGGAGAGAATAGCTACAATCGTGCAGTATGGAGGAAAACTTGTCTATGATAGTTGCAAGGGTTTGAGGTAAAACGGCTGGAACATGCATCCTGAGGGGTCCCTACGCAAACGCAACATGAAGAACGTCAGGGTGGAACAATTTCCTACTTTAAGGCAAATGTAATTATGATTGGTACGGGACAATGGTACACTATGCTTCGCTGCGCGAATCTAACGATGGGTGTTATTTGACCCACAGGAAAGTTGAAGTGCTTGTTCCGGAGCTGTACCTGAAAGTGACAAATTCCACCAATTGTTGTTCCACAATTAAACGAGCGTTTTTAACAATAAAGACTTTATTAATTATACAGTGATAAACATCATGTACACCACCAAGGGTATCGAGTTGAAGTTGAGGTCGGAATTTTGTGGATGACTGGCGATATATGTTGGGTTCTGATTCAAATTCAGGACTTTGATAAAGATGAACAAGCAAAGACGGTGACAAGGGCTATGGAAGCGGAGCTATCATTCTGCTTAATGGAAGCAGTTGTCCAATCTGGTCAGAACGCTGTTCCGATCTGGTCGAACCAGCTCTCATTGGTCAAGAACCAGCTTCCAATCTGCCTGAACGCATTTGGGACGCCTTCATTTATGGGTTCAAACCCTGAATTCAGGGCTTGATTGGTCAGCCAATAGAACGCGGACAATGGCTTACAGTTGTAACATAAGGGGGTGTAGCAAAAACCACAGGTCGTATTTGATTGGATGGGCAATCGAAATATGGCTTGGGTTCTCGATCTTGGAGGGGGGGCACAAGTCTCGCCACAGTTTCCTGATTGGTGAGGACTGATAATATTGTTGTTATTGTAATAAATGGTCTTGTGCATGACTTATTGTCCAGTTGCTATGATAATTCCCAGAAATTGTCCACGGATTACCGAGAATTGGTTATTCTATAATAATAACATTTTTACGATTTAATCTTTAAAAACTAACTTCGTTGAGTAAATTCTCTTTTTATGCAGTCTCACAAAAGACAATAGATATGAATAATGAATTTGTATGAAACAGACATTTTGCTTTATATAACGAATTTTTAGCCTTTAAAATTCTTTCCTGTCGAGTATAAATTGTTCTTATCTAGTGGTTGATTTACCACCACTGAATTTGTACTCTGATATAAGTCGTTGTACGACTCTAAAGCAATGTGTTATTTTATAATCCAAAATTGGTTTTTTTTTTCAACTATTAATAAGATATCGCCAGTTCAGCTCATACAACCATAGTGTTTATAAGGGCTACGCGAAACTTGTAGAAATAGCTTATTGTGAAGAGTTGGCAATCATGAGACATATACAGATTAGAAGGTTCCTTTAATAGTTGGAAGGGTCAGAGTACCCTTCAACGTGGGTACATGTGTGTACATAAATTACTCCGACAAAGCACCCACTTAATGTGTAAAGGAAGAATATCTAAACATGTGAAGTCGTTGCTGCCCGAGGAGAGAGAGAATTAAAATTTCCCGGGCTATATTAAATACTCTTAAGTGTCTATGGCGCAAACCTGCAGAAGTGAAGATAACTCTTCTGGACCCACATGCGATCGGAACGGGGGCAGACAAATGCTACATGTAATAATTCATTTCAACTGCAACAAGCTTCAGGTTGTCAAACAGAGCAAAACATGGGTATATATTAGTTGTATATAATATAACTTAAGGTATATTTATGATTTTTTATTTCTTTCTTTTAAGTTGGCATGAACTTGGGAACAATGCCGAAATGGTATTGAATTCAAGATGAGTATATGATCTCAAGATCTTTCTTTATTCGGCACACCGAGGTGCGTATCTAAAAAGTATCGAGACTAAAGTTGTATTTAACAAAGATAGCATGACAAAATGAATTGTAGCACGGCTAACTTCATAATTAATCGTCGTAGCAAATGAAATGTCGAGAAAGTTTCTTTTGCGATATACATTCTCACCGAGGAGTAATATATAGGAAATTTAATATATATCATTAAGTATTAATTTATGAGGTAAATAGTCGGACTATTTTTCGTGCATTTGTGTGTTGGAATGTTTCGGATAAAACACTTGTGATTTCATGGGACTTTTGATTAATGTGAGATTTAATTAACTGAGAGAGTTAAGGTAAGATAACTCTAATGTAATGTTGGTAGACTCCGGAAGATATAGTTGGTTTGGTTTGTGGCTCATTAACCCTAGGTGGCTTATTTCAAATCAGTTTAACAAATTAAACATTAGGGTAAAAAAATATACGCAATCCTTTTAAAATAGGTAATTTTTTCATACTTAGACATATCAGTGGTTTTATAGAGTCTTATGTTTAATGTAGTGCGGGAGGGGATTGCCGTGGTGCAAGTGGTTACGAGAGGGACTAGACTTGTAAAGTAGTCAGTTAGACCCAGTCGTGCTATTACATTCATTTGGCTTCGGAATACTCTTGGGAACGGGTTGGGAAGAGGTATGAACCGCCCACTTCAACGGGTTTAAATACTAGTATTTGTTCTTTCTAAAAGAATGACTTTGCATTAAATCCACGATGGTTGATATGTCATTAAAAGCAAGGGAACCACATTATGTAGTGAGAGCCTAGAAGATATTAATATTGATAGTGTTTGTCTATATTTTGAGTAAAGTGTGTCAGTATCATTGATAGATTCATGTTACAGTAAGAGTTAGCAAATATAATCAAGTGAACAGATTCGCTTGGTAATAGTTAGTTTTCTGCAAGAATGTTTTCAACTAACTTGCATTGAAAATCGGCTTGGCAATAAACTGAACAGATGCTTCAAACGCTGTTGACTCTATGTTTTTCGGTTTCCTAAGTATCACCACGCAGTGTACAACAACACACACACACACACATATACTATATATAATATATTATATATATATATAGATATATATATATAATATTGGTTTTGGTGGTTGGTTTGGTTAAGGCTATTACCATGAAGTGCAAAGAAAAGGAAGTAAGGTATGATGTTGTTAGTTTACATTGATTTATTTTAATATTTCGAGATAAAGATTCTTCGCAGAAGCTAAGTCTGGAGCTGTTAGCTTGCTGCTAGTATATGTCATTCTGGTGGTATCTTCTAAATTTTCTGCGTGTGTGTCTGTATAAGTTGTGTGTATGGTGCATATTTTATATGTGTGTTATGTGGTGTGATGTCTGTCCAACAATGTCTTGATATGATTCAGGTTTGGCTATCTTTTTATTAATATAATACATATATATATATATATGATATTATATAAGTATATGTGTGTGTGGTGTGTGGTGTGTTTGATGCTTCGGTGGGGCTTTAGAATATGCTACAGTATACCCCTAAGAAAGTGTCCTTTTAGTAGGAAACTAAACTGATTGATGGAGAGGTAACCGTTCTGGATAATCTGGGGAGCCGATATGGTCGTGAAGGTGAGCAAACACACTGGATGTGATGAGGCTATGCTCGCTCTACTCTCAAGTGCTATTCGCCGGTTTGCTCTATGGTTTAGAATAATACGGCTTTTGATTGCCTCACGCTACATCAGCTTCCCACTTTGCTGCAACAATCAAGCTGTGCTGCTTATGTTGCTAAGTGGTTGCGAGGCGGGATACTCTACCAACTGAGAGCTAAACCGACCTTTGTTTATGCCAGTGTCTACCTTTGTGGGGTATCTAATGCGCGAAAACCATATTGTAAACGAACAATAATGGTACTATTGTAACCATAGTGGCAGGTGAGGTGGCTCATACTTTTCCCAGGATATTAGTCAAAAGTGAACGTAATATTTTCGATGGAGTTGAACCTCGCTTAGCTTACGTTGTGCAGACAAACCTTAGCCATTACTCCATAGGGATTCTCACTGATGAATGAAAATACGAGTTGAATAAGTAAGATTGTGTTAAATAGAGATATATAAGATAAAATGTATTGATAAGATAATCTATGTAAAGGTATAGTTAGTAATTATATAAATGGGTTTTTTATTGTCTGAAGGGGCGGTTTTAGCTCAGTCAGTAGAGCAACGTAAGGGTTTCGGGTTCGATACCAGTCCTGAAACTAGCGCATGAGTGGCACATTTGGTTTATCTGTCTGTGCGGCAAAGTGGGGAGTTGATGTTTGTAGTTTGTGTTCCACCTGCAGAAAAAAAAAGATGGTTTTCCACCAAATTGAGATTGGAAAATCGCATAGGCAATTAAATTGACGGCACTGTTGACTCTATGTCCTCGGTTGCCTAATATAACACACAGTCTAACGCTAGCAGAATATGGAATAGACTCGCGATCGTCTGTCAGCTGATACGACATTCCGCCAACTTTTGAAACTTATTTATTGTCTGACTTAAATTGTTTTGATGGATTAGACTTTAAAATTTTGAGTGTTGCTTTCGCTAACGTTTCAAATTCAACTGGAGCCATAAATTATGGTAAATTACGTTAATCTAATTCATATCAATTAGTTCATGGCAACAAGAGACATGACCACAAACAGAAGAAAAAAGGGTTTCCGGTGTATAGTTGTTCGATGATACAATCTGTTTAACCTATGAACGGCCGATATTTCGGGTGAGCATATTTTATATACAGATATGATTGCATCATGTTGTCGTCAGGCGGCTAGGGGATTGATGCGTTGTTCTGTCTGCCTCTGTAGTGTGTCTGTCTGTCTGAATGTCTTCGTCTCTCGCATCCGCCATTCGGTCACTAACGGCACGCATTGGTAATCCTAATTAGGTCAAGCACCAGTGTACTGAGAGTAGTTGGTAATTCGTGTATTAGAGCACTGGGTAGTAACAGGCACACACAGCAACACCACACACAACAACCATATTATATAATATTATTATATATATTTAGAAAAAAAGCCACAAAAACAAAACATAGTAATATATATGATATATATATATAATTATATATTTATATAAGTATCCTGATTTATGAACGACTACTCTTTTGAATATATGCAATGCAGTGTTTAAACAAAATACAATAGAGAATTGGCCGAAGGTTTGCATTCTCCATTCCACAAGAAAGGTGACCTCGAATCGCTAAGAGATATCAGAGGATAGTTGCTAACATATATATATATCCTTCTTTCTTAATCGTATCCTCCTGAAGTAAAAGTAAAATCATTAGGAAAAATAAAACACGTTTCTCAAGGCAATCGATCCACAATATTCTCAGATCATGATTATCTGCCGAAATGTAGAAGGGTTCGGGAAAGAATCTCGTGGTAAATGATGTTTGAGATTTCTCCAGAAGGAAAAAGGACGAAAATATTAACTGAGCATCGGCGTCTTAGAGAAACAGTAACCGCTATAATGGTGTTGCAAATACATAAGGGCAATGGTTCGTTCACAGATGGTGAAACAGATTGTTTGTTCACTGGAATGCTGGCAGGAAGATAAAATAGCCATATATTATTATAATTTAACTATATAGTACTTCGACGTCATTAGGGTCCATAAAAAAAAGCTTCACCTTTTTTTAAAAAAAAGGGCAAGAAGAGGTGGTATGCCGTAGAGACTATTAGAATGCGGACAACGCAGATGATTGGCGCTTTCGAAGTACACTATGCAGCAGCAAATCACACTAATATCCTGAAAAGGCGCAAGGATATTGGCCACTATGTGAAGAATAAAATTAAGTTCATGTTACAAAGAAGATGGAGGTATCTCCACACTAGATGGAGGCACTAATCGTTGGACCAGTTAATGTACCATGGTAGCAATATTACTACAGAATCGCGATGTTTAAATGCACCGATAGGAAAGGCATGGCCACAAGTTATTACGTACGATACTTAAATTGTGTATATTGTAAGAGTATACCATGGGATATACTTATCTTCTTCTATATATAGTGTCCTAATGTATGATAGCGGGTAGCTGTTATCTGTTATTTTGAAGCTAGAGTTGTTATGCTGGGGGTTCTGAGCTTATGT
>CM042144.1:33579895-33629895 GCA_023376005.1 Doryteuthis pealeii
TACATTTACTTATCGAAAAAGACTGGAGCGGGGGTAAGAATATCGCATTACCTTTTCGGGCCGCAAAAAACACCTCAAGCGCATGCCCGTTATAGTTTTTCCAGCAGCCCATCGCTTCACTATTAAAGACATTCATTCGTTAGATGGCTCCGTTGTTTTTTTCGGCTATCACGCCTGTTCGATTTTTTATTAGCGCCGCGGCGCCCAATTCCGGCTGAATAGCCCACCGTAGTTATAACCCTCCGAATGTTTATACGCCCCCAAAATAAGAGGCCGCGTGCCCTAAAGTTGCAATGACATGAAAAAATCAGTTTGAAATAAAATAAGCAAATAGCCCATTATTAAAGTTTCATATCATGCAGTGAATTAACATTGCAAAATTTCATTTAAAATCGCGAAATACCCAGATTCTTTGGTAATTTTAATCATCTTCAAGGGGGGGGCTAATATATATTTTTTTTTAATTATGCCGATTTTTGACACTTTAGCACGCAGCTGCCCTAGTATAAAGTGTATATAAAAATGAATTATATGTGTAATATATTTAAGCTTTTTTAATACTAAGGCATCAGGCATAAACAAAAAAAATAAATAGAAAATCAAAAATTACATTCTATTATTTTATAGTACACTTTTAAACAATTAAATTACTCCCAAGGCCGTTTTAATTAAGTTGATGACCCTTAAACTATAGCCCCACAATGACCTTATTAATCAAATCATATCTTTGAAGCTTGACAGATTATGTTTTATTTGCTTCTATAATTTTATATATAGCATGCCTGAAATTAAATGAGCAACAAACCGCCTTAAAAAAAAAAAAAAAAAAATCAATATAAAATTTCGGCAAAGCCATGTCTGATTATACCATGCATTATTAAACTTTCTTTATTTTGAATAACAGTTTCAGATGCAATCTTTTTAAAAATATTCTATGTCGAGTAAAAAGGTAGTTAATGTGTTTTCATAGATATTTCTAAAAATTATGGAAATTTTCTTTTTCAAGTGAGCAAACGGTGAACTAAGCTTTTCAAGTGAAAAGGGTTTTCTTACGGCACCTTAGTCTGTAGCATATGCCCTACTGCAACTACGGAAGTAACATTTTTCATATGGAAACCATGCCTACAGCTGTGTATTGGTTTCAGCAGCACCGCTACCGCTATTAGCGTTTTTTAGAGCAGGAGCCGCCCAGCGCACGCATTTATGTGACACGGCACCACGGATAAAAATAATCGATTTAATATACTTAATTCAATTTTTAAAAATAAAAAGAACAACATATGCCGCAGTACCTCGGAATTAGCGGGAAAAAAGCAAGCTTTGCAAAAATGAATTAAATTAAAAAATAGATAAGTAAAGTCGTCGGGTGCGATCGCTAGCCAGCGGCTAGTCCGGCATACAGCCTGAGAGCCCAGTCATATCCTGCTTTTACACTTCACGCTATACAAGAACGCCACACCTACAGTCATGCATCCCTCACATATACACAGATCCCCGCTTTCGTACTCATAGGCATGCTGACGCCGCAGGCGCGTGTTAAAAATACGACTATGCTTTAAAAAAAACAACAAAAAATACAACAAAAAAACCCTACTTTTATTTAAAATCATTCGTTAAGATTTAATAAAAAAGACATACGGTTATGACTGAATTTAAATGGTGAAATAGATAAGGTTCACTCAATAGCAGTAACGCATTTACAAACTACTTTTACCGAAAAAAAAACTGTTAGCCTAGAACAGACGAGATTCACAACAACAAGCGTTACCTAGCTACAAACTGCTTCCCCCTGACCCAGACGTCAGCCAAAAAAAACAAAACAAAAAAAACTCCTTTTTATGCTGACTGGAGTCAGACGTTTTCGGAAGAACCTAGTCCACTTCTTAGCACCACTTGCCGCTAGCTATGTCTTACCAGCTTACACCCCTATATTAAATTGAATTTTAAAACATAGTTACAATGCTCAGTTTCAGCAACAAATAACTTCTCCCCGTTCAACCTTTACTCTCTCATCTTAACTCGTACAAGAGAGGCGTGAGAGAGTAATTTTAGACCTGCATAGTGAGGGCGGACGGGCCAGTTGTCTTACTTTAATTGCTAATTACGGGACTAATTAAAACAATTAATGGCATGTATAAATTTATCGAGGTGCTGAATTTATTTCAAACATTAGTAGTCCTAAAACAAGGAATATCTGATATAAATATGTGTCTTAGTATAAATAGGAAAAAGCCTTTAGGAAATGAAAGTTGACTATCTCATCTTTAGAATAATTAATAGAAGACTACACATATATGTAATAATTATTATAATATATATATAATATATATATTATATATATTTATATATGTGTCGTGTGTTGTGTTGTGTGTTGCGCCGCACAGCGTGAGTGCAAGAGGGAGCTTAAATCCACAAAATGTAGTGAAATTGCCAGGAATAAGTGCGATATAACTAACACAAGGCAAACTAAATTCAATTGATATGTTCGTCTCACTATATATATATATATAAATAACTAATATAATATCATTAAGCAGCGGCTACCCGGCGAAAGCCCGGACGTAAATAGGAATGAAAACCCATTGTGCGTTGAATTAATCTGTTGATGGCCAAACGTTCGAATTACACCTGAATACCGAGTTTCTCGTCTCGAAGGAATGACCATAAAAAGATCAACAAGTAAAAATGATCTTATGGCTAAACCTTACGAATCGCTCCGCGAAAATGAAAACATATTCACTAGGGTACCTAGAACAAAACAGAACCCAAATTATTTATCGATTTTCCCATTGAAACTAACCCTATTATCATATTTATATAGATACTATATATATATATATATATATATATAAATTATATATATATTTGTGTGTGTGCGTGTGTGTGTGTTGATGTGTGTTGTGTCGGTCTGTCTAAGTCGGTCTGCCTGGTCTGTCGTTCAGTAGTTCTTAGGTGTTACTTACCGCCCACATTTTCATTACTACATTTTTATTGCCATGGCTGGGCATTTTAGTGTTCACTGTTAAGTCCGAATAGATGATAACTTTTTTATTTTCTTAATCCATCTGTATTTTATGATTTTCGATTACAGATTTAAATTGGTGTCTTTCCAATTCTTGCAACGATTGGGAATTTCGCCATCTCTGTTGACCGGAAATGTGTTTTACTGGTTATTAAATTTAGCTGTGAATCCATGCAGATTATATACGTAATACTTAGTATATATAGGATATTAATATATAATTGGGGGACTATATATATATATATATTAGTATAGATATATATATATATAGTATATAATAATATATATATATATAATATAGTTCGCTATATTTTAAGTAAAGTGGCCCTCAATAATCATGATAGATTATGTATATCTAAGTTGGGTACAAGACCTTGAAGTCAATGCGCCCTTGCATAAACTAAACAATTTCTCGCTTATGCATTATTATTAGAGGCCAGTATCGCTCATGTCGAATTCAACTGAATAAATCTTCCTGTTACATCGATGTAGTCGTTTAAGTCAGTCAAAGATTATCATTTTATCATGGCGACAGTGCTAGGCTAACCACATTCTGACCTTTAATCTGCAGATTATTGAATCCAGAAAACTGATAAGACATTTTTCCTCTACAACCACAATTTAACAATCTTCGAGTCCCTTCTTGACAAAGCATACACCTTTTCTAAACCCCTTACCCTTCTTTATTCTTCGTCCGATAACTTGTCCAGACTGACTGTAGACAGGTCTTGTGCGATTTCTGTAATGTTTCTTAAAGAAGCTATGAGATTATTTGCATCTTCCTTCCACAACGGCCCTGTCGCAGTCCGTATATATGTCGTAAACTATTACATCCTTTAAATGGTACTGAGTTATCAAAAGTAACAACATTGAAAATCTGGAAGAAATATCAACATAGTTTGGTCTTAACTTTGGCTACAAAAGCATACAAATAAGTAGAGTCCAACGCCCAAAGCTTTCCACAACAAAATTCAATTTTCTGTAGCAAAACTAGCTACTAATCGATAATACCTTTCATGTTAGTCCGTATTCATCTATGATCTTTCGTTGGACGAGTCCAATTTCCTATAGGGAAATATATTCCTTTACAATAACATTACTATATATACGGGTCATTATTTTTTCAGAATTTGTCAGTCAAATTAAACTCGGCATTGTTTGGAATTGGTTTATACAACAAAAAATTATCTTAATCTCGCTATAATTATTTATTTTTGGGTTAATTCAAAATGGTGACAAACTCAGAGTTCCTTAAGTCTTGAACAAGAGGTCAAATCACCAAATGGTTTTTGGGTGGCTTGAAAAATTGAAAAAACCATTGTGAAATTTACAGGAAAAGGTATGATGTGTTACGGAGAAACTTGTTTTGGTAAAAAACAATCTGTATAAATGGATGGCCTATGGGCTGCCCACTACGAGCCTAAAGAGTGAAAACGAGGATGGGTAGCAAACACAACCGACTCTCCCAGTTTTAATAAAAAAAATTTTTTTTTTTTTTGCTGGGGGTTTTTTGGGGGGGGCGGGCAAAGCCTTTCAGTAAAGTTAGGATCATGCTGACAATATTATAGGACATGAAAGGTTCAGGTATTTTTTCTTTGAAAAAAGCATACAACCTGTAAACAGTCTTCCTATTGTCAAACTCCTTAAGAAAAAAAAGTTCCTAAGTTCTAGAAAGGCTCCGGCCGGACAATAAATACCTGAAGAGGCCGGAAGGGCACATCGAGCGAAAAATGTTGAATCAGATAACAATAAAGATGACAATAGTCCGAATAAATCTCAAATAATCAATATCCGTTAAGTAAAATTCACCTAATTTATTGATTGAGACTTCGGAACTCAGCAGCAATTAATCCAGGTTAAGCAAATTCGGACAATCTTTTGCAGCCGTAAACTATCCACTGAAAGACAGAAAATGGAAAAGAGTTTTGGAACTAGGTATATGATAAGATTATATCTTGAAATTATGCTCTAGGACAAAGCACATAGGGTCTATCAGAATAAGCCAATGAATTTGGTGGGGTTCCAGAAACACCGAGGCCACAATGGATATATTTTTCATGGGACCAATTTCGAACCATTCTAATCGAATAACCTTCACTGGATATATAATATCTATACGCATCCTATGCTAGAAGATCTGAAAAGTGTTGATGACAACTAAGAGAAAAGACACCACACCAGACATACAAGTAACACAACACACACACAACACACTCAGACCGGACACACTGACAGAAAGCAGAGAGAACAAGGAACACCACACTCACATACACACATAATTTTTCTGGAACGAGAAAAAGAGCGAAGCTAGATACAAACCGTCGTATAGAAGTAAGACCAAAGAACTCCATATAGTTTCAAAGTGAAAGATTTTAGACCAACCAAATGATATACAATGGATCCAAGTGATGCGTGGACCTATGCGCTACAGAAAAATTTCCGGGTGCTACAAGGATTAGCTTCAGCGCAAAAACACCTAAATACTTAAATCGGAAATATTCAGAGCTTGTCCCACACAGAAAGAATTTTTTATTTAAACTCTTGCGACTAAAAATAACAACACAAAATCAAACCATCTTAAGAAAAAATCTTTTTAAGTGTATTTTAACATCACACAGACACGAGGGTGACACGCGGTCAAATAAAGCGAGAATAATGTTTGGCACACTTCTTGGACTTCCGTGGATCATAACGCAATATTCATTTGATGTCATTTACAAGGCGCATTTGTCTGACGATAACATATAATGCTTTGAATACAAGCGGTAATTAATCAGCCATGAAATGTAGTAGATAATAATAATAATAATAATAATACTTATAATACATAATAATATTTATATATATATAATATTATATATTATATATTATATATACTATATATAGATTTATCGTCCCAGTTCAACCATCGGTGACTCTGTCAAAACGGTAAATATTATCTGAGAGTGAAAGACGCGTCCAGATAAGTAATACTTTAACATTAATATTTCTGAAGCCTGTAGAAACGTATATTTTCCTTAACACATGTTTTTTGGCTTTTACCATAATTGGCACTGCTTTAATAGTCCTGAACTCAGCCGTCACTTGAAAAACTACTTAATTTGTATCATGCTTACTGATCTGCTTGTCGATAATTTAAAAATGGTAACCGTGGATCTTATACTCAAGTAAAAACGGTGCGGGTCGCTCAAGCGGACCAATGTCAACATGTTGCAGATAATTTCTAAAGTTCTTACGCGTTGGAGGAATGGCGACATATGTGGCGTTTGACATGTTTGAAGCACATAGTGTGAATCTGCACATGACGCGGTCATGACCCAACTAATATCCGCTTCATCGTTGATCGAATAGCAATGTGCCTCGCGCAGTTTGGAGACATTTGGAGAGGTCTGATAAGTGGCTGACTTAAACAAATTACCCGTTCACTATATCAGATTGAAAACAAAAATACTTACAAACAAAATACCTAGGCTTACAATAGCCACCTGGAATGTTTGGGACACTTCTGACTTCCGCGGATCAGGAAACCCGAACGTCAAATCTGTCATTGTGGCAAAGAACTGTCTCGATACGGTTATACATCGCGGCACTCTCGGAAGTCCGCTTCAGCGATGGAGGATCAACTGGACAGAGTACGGGACTGGGTACACCTTCTTCTGAAAGGTAGGCCAATCGGAGAGAGGCGGGACTGGCGGAGTGGGCTTTGCAATGAACAGAAACTGGTTCAAAACATATCGAGCAGCCAACACGTGTTAATGACAGGATCATGCCACTTTCGGGCCTCATACCAGGCAACCGCCTTTAATGACTTGCTATCTCAGCCTATGCTCCCACTCTTGATTAGCGACGAAGAGATAATTCTTGACCTTCTACCAGATTCTTTAGGTCAGCTTCATAACATCCATCGCAAAAGGCTGGAATTAAAATCCTACTGCTATGGCGATTTTAACGCCAGAGTGGGACAGGATACGGGAACCTGGACGGCCTCTAGCGTAAGTATGGACTGGAGACATAAATACAAATGGACTCACCTCCTCCCAGCTTCTGCTTTACTGAACTCGCGACTTGTTTATCTGTAACACATTCTTCGCACAAAAGCTATCTCACCAAGGCGACCTGCGATTCGATCCACGTCAAAAACATGGCCATATGTTCGATTTTATTTGTGTTCAATAAAAAAAAAAAAAAAAAAACCCGGGCGGGCCCCCCAAACGTGACCTCCAGGATGTATTGCAGCGTAAGGGCCATTTGCGGCGGCGCAGGGTGTGGCTCGGATCGCAAAGCTTGTGTGCGGTAAACTAAAATTCGCAAGTTTTTCGCGCGCCGGAGTGAAAGTCCCTAAACGCACTCGCATGTATCTAAACTTAAAGACATGTATGTACGGCAGAATCGCAGAAGGCTTTCGAAGAGGGCAGTTCAACGCGTACATGGTAACTTCAAAGAGAAACGCGCCTATGAGACAAAGCGTACAAGTCCTGGCCCCTCAAGAAACCGGAAAATCGTGACTGGTTGATGAAAACGATAAAGAAATCCAAACAAACTTCTGCGCAAGAGAAAGACAAGTTACATCAAGAAATTCTCCGGTGCATCATATAAAGACTGTGACCCTCACGATAGGGCATCAGAAGTGCACGATCGTCACTTCAACAGAAGGCCTACGAAGAATGAAAAACAGTGGTGGTTTAGGCATATCAGAGAGATACAGAAGGGCTTTACGATAGCAAGCGACACGAAAACAACGGCCCACAACGTCAACAATAGGCATTCATGAAACGATGGACAGAGCACTCACAGAACTCTTCTTCAACCCCTCAGTAGTCTACGACAGCCCATCAAACCAGTTCTACCTCAAAGGAAACGATCCACGAGATTGATGGATCACCCCCACCATCGTGAAGGTCCGTGTAACAATCAAGGAAATAAATACGAAAGGCACCCGGCCTTGATGCATACCGTTGTGGCTCTCTGCTACGTTGATGACAAGATCGCCGCGCGAGCGTTCCATCATCTTACTCTGATGTATGGTTCGATGTGCCTGTACCACAGGACTGGTCGATGCCAATCTGCGTCTTCGCTAGACAAAGGCAAAGGTGTGCGCGTCGGTATGTGGCAATAACCGCGGGGCATATAGTCTTTTCTCGAGCGCAGTGGGCAAGATTTTTTGGCCAAGGTCCTACTCAACCGGCTCACTAAGTGGATCTGTTCCTGTGAACTATCCCAGAATGCCAAAGCTGCTTCAGACCTGGTCGTGGAACGATGGACATGATCTTTTCGCTCGGCACTTCAGGAGAAATGGTCACCGAACAGCAGATAGCACTCTACCAGGTCTTCGTGGAACCTAACGAAAGCCCTTTACAAGATGAATAGAAACCGCGCTATGGATTTATTCTCAGGAAAACTCGGATGCCCTTCGAGGATTTCGTTCAGATGTTTGAACAACTCCATCAAGGCATTGAAGGCACGCTTTCACTTTAACGGTCCCTCTCGGAGTCAATATCACCGGACAACGTGTTAAGCAGCGATATCCCTGCACCAAACACTCTTCTCTATTACTTTGCGATGACTCTATCCTACGCTTCCAGAACTGGTGGCTCCGGTATCCTTATACGATTCCATACCACTGGGCAAAGTTTTCAATCTTGCCCGTTTTAGCCTTCCAGACCCTCATCCGTGAGCTGCTCTATGCTGACGATACAGATTCGTTGCCCACACTGAAGGAAGACCTACAGGAAATGAATCACTTTTCTCTGAAGCATGTACTGCCTTTAGGACTTTACCATCAGTCTGGAGAAAAACCAAAAGGTTATTGCAATCACTCCACCCACCTGGACAAAGGTATGTGGAAGCCCAACCATCTACGTTAAGGGAACCAGATTGAAGTAGATTGTGCGTTTGTTCTATCTTGGCAGCACACTCTCCAGATGGTGGAACCCTCGACTGAAGTTTTTCCTAAGGAGCGAGAGAGCAAGCAGGAACCTCGATGACTCGAAAAACGAGTATGGTCGATAGAAGTATTACCTCCTCAGGACGAAGGCTACACTGTGTACGAATTATGTGTCTTATCTTATACTCCTGTACTCCTCGGAAATGTGGACTACCACATTCGTCGACACATCAAAGCGTTGAAGAGATTTCATCAAGACATGTCTCAGAAAGATAGTAAACACAGGGGGCAATCCCTCACGGTCAGATGGCTGAAGTCCTGCAAAAAAAGCCAAAAACGGTCCAGCATAGGAAAATGCCGGCATTATTACGTAACCAGATGCGCTGGGCTGGGCATACTTGCACAGAATGCAAGACGCAGCATGTTCTACGGAGAACTGCAATGTGGAATATCCGAGGCACAAACCCCAAAGCGTTTCAGGATGCTAATCAAAAAACAACATCAAAACCTCTCACATAAACGTGGGCATGCATGGAGAGAATAGCTACAAATCGCTGCAGTATGGAGAAAAACATTGTCCTATGAATAGTTGCAAGGGTTTTTTGCAGGTAAAACGGCTGGAACACTCATCCTGAAGCGCGTCCACTACGCCAAACGGCACCATGACGAACTCATGGACACATTTCCAACACGGGACCAGATGTAACACTTATTGCTGTCGCTGCGCCGAATCTAAACACGATGGTTTATTTGACCCACAGGAAGTTGCAAAGTGCTTGTTCGGGCTGTACCTGAAAGTGACCAAATTCACCAATGTTGTTCCCACAATTTAATACGAACGCGTTTTTTAACAATAAAACGACTTTATTAATTTTATACAGTTGATAAAAACATTCATGTACAACCACAAAGGGTATCGAGTTGAAGTTGCCGGCGGAATTTTTGTGGACTGACTGGCGATTTATGTTGAGTCTGATTGCAAATTCAGGACTTTGAGTAACAAGATTGACAAAGCAAAGACGTGACAAGGGTATGAGACGGAGCTATCAATCTGCTATGAAGCAGTGTCCCAATCTGTCAAGAACAGCTGTCGATCTGCGTCAGAACCAGCTCTCCAATCTGGTCAAAAGAACCAGCTCTCCAATCTGCCTGGAAACCCATTTGCGGACCTCTTTTATGGTTCCAAAACCCCTGAATTCAGGGCTCTTGATTGGCCAGCCAAGAAACGCCGGACCAATGGCCTCTACAGTGTAAACATCAGGGGGTTACAAAAACCCACCACGCGATCGCATTTGATTGGACGGCCAATCGAAATCATGGCCTTGGGCTTACTCATCTTGGAGGGGGCAACAGTCTCCGCCACAGTTCCTGATTGGTGAGGCACCTGATAAATATTTTTGTTATTGGATAAATGCGTCTTGTGCCAGACTTATCTTTTATTTGTCAGTTGCTATGATAATTCCCAGAAATTGGTCACGGATTACTCGCGAATTGTTATTCCTATATAAAATAACATTTTTAGATTTATTCTTTAACTAACTTCGTTGAGTAAAATTCTCTTATCTTATGCATCCTCGCAAGAACGACAATAGATATGAATATGACATTTGTATGAAAAGAACATTTGCTTATATCAACCGAATTTTTAGCCTTGAAAATCTCCCCGGTCGAGTAATAAATTGTTCTTATCTAGTGTTGACTTTACCCCACCACTGACTGTACTCTGATCTAAAGTCGCTTGTACGACTCTAAAAGACAATTGTATTTTATATATCCAAAATTGTTTTGTTTTTTTTCAACTATCTAATAGATATTCGCCAGTTACTCAATAACACCACCATAGTGTTATAGCGCGCTCACCGCCGAACTTGTAGAAATAGCTTTTATTCTGTGAATAAAGTGGCAATCACCATATTAAGATTAAAAGTTCTTTAATAAGTGGAAGGCTCAGAGTAACCTTCCAACGTGCGGTATATGGTGGTTACATAAATACTCCGACAAAGCCCCCCACTAAAGTGTAAAAGGCACAAAGATATCTAAACCATGTAAAGTTGTTGCTGGCCCGAGAGAGAGAGAATTTAAATTTCCCGGGCTACTACTTAATACTCTAGTCGTCTAACTGGCGGAAAAAACCTGCAGTAATGAAGATAACTCTTCTGGACCCCACATCGATCGAAACAGGGCAGACAATCGCTACAATTAATAATTCTTTCAAACTGCAACAAGCTCAGGTTGCACAAACAGAGCAAAACATGGGTATATATTAGTTGTAATAATATAACTATAAAGGTATTATTATTGATTTCTTTCTTTCTTTTCTTTTTAAGTGTCAATTGAAACTTGGGAAAACAATGCCCGAAATGTATTGAACTTCAAGATGAGTATATGATTCAAGATCTTTCTTTTATTGGGCCACACCGCGGTTGCGTTTCTAAAAGTATCGAGACTAAAGTTGTATTACAAAGATAGCAATGAAAAATGAATTGTAGCACGGCTAACTTCATAATTATCGTCTTTGGCAAATGAAAATCGTCGGAGAAAAGTTTCTTTTGCGTTACATTCTCACCGAGGAGTAATTATATAGGAAATTTAATATATACACTTAAACGTATTAATCTTATGAGGTAATATCGCGGAAACATATTTTCGTGCATTTGTGTGTCTGGAATGTTTCGAGATAAAACACTTGTGACTTTCTCATCGGGACATTTGATTAATGTGAGATTAATTAACACTGACGGGAGTTAAGGTAAGATAACTCTAATGTATGTTGGTAGACTAACCCAGGAAAGATTAGTTGGTTGGTTTTGTAGCTCATTAACCCTACGGTGGCTTACTTTTCAAAAGTCAGTTTAACAAATTAACATTACGGTACAAAAAATCTACGCAATCCTTTAAAAAGGTAAATATTTCATACTTAGAATATCAGTGTTTAAGAGTCAATATTTAATGTAGTGGGGAGGGGGTTTCCCGGGTGCAGTGGTTAACGAGAGCGGACTTAGACTTCGTAGTAAGGTCAGTTAGAACCCCAGTCGTGCTATTACATTCATTTTGGCTTTCGACATACTCTTGGGAAAGTATGAACCCCCCACATCTCCCCAACCCGGGTTTAAATACTACACTTTCTGTTCTTCTAAAAGAATGACTTTGGCATTAAAAACCCACGATGCGTGATATGTCATTAAACAAGGGAACCAAACCATTAATGTAGATGAGAGCCTAGCAAGGATATTATATTGATAGTGTTTGCTATATTTATGAGTTAAAGTGGTCCAGTATCATTGATTAGATCATGTATACCCCAGTAAGAGTAGCAAATATTAAAGTGAACATCGCTTGGTAATAGTAGTTTCTCGCCCAAGATGTTTCAAACTAACTTGCATTTGAAAATCGCTTAGGCAATTAACTGACAGATGCCAAGCGCTGTTGACTTCTATGTTCGGTTCCCTAGTATCACACACACACACACACACACAACAAACACCAATATAATATATATATATATATATATATATAATATATATATAATATATTATTGGGTGGTGGTTGGTTTGAAGGCTATTACCATGAAATGCAAAGAAAAAAGGAATAACTATGATGTTGTTAGTTTACCATTGATTTACTTAATATTCGAGATAAAGATCGCTTCGCCAGAAAGCTAAGTCTGGAGCTGTTAGCTTGCTGCTAGTATATATCCATTCTGGTGTATCTTCTAAATTCTCTGCGTGTGTGTCTGTATAAGTCTGTGTGTATGTGCATATTTATATGTTTTTATGTGTGTGTGTCTGTCCAACAATGTCTTGATATGATTCCAGGTTTGCCTATCCTTTTTTATAATATAAACATATATATACGATATATATATATATATATATAATATATTATATATATATGTGTGGGGTGTGTGGTGTGTGGTGTGTGTTTGACTGCCCTATCGGTTGGGCTTAGAATACGCTGACAGTATACCCCCTAAAGAAAGTGTCCTGTGTAGAAACTAAACTGCAATTTGATGGAGAGGTACCCGTTCTGGATATCTGGGGAGCCCGATATGGTCGGTGAAGGTGACAAACCACACTGGACTGTGAGAGGCTTATGCTCGCCTCATACTCTCCAAGTGCTATTCGCCGATATTGCCTCTATTGTTTAGATACATACGGCTTTTGATTGCCTCACCACCATCAGCTTCCCACTTTGCTGCACAAATCCAAGCTGTGCTGCTTATGTGCTAAGTGGTTCCGAGGCGGATACTCTACCAACTGAGCTAAACCGACCCTTTGTTTAATGCCATATCAACCTTTGTTGGTTATCTAATGCCAAAACCCATCATTGTAAAAGAACAATAATGGTTACTATTTAACCCATAAGCTGGCCAGGTGAGTGGCTCATACTTTTTCCCAAGGAATTAGTAAAAAAGGAACGTAATATTTCGACTGGAGTTCGAACTCGCTTACTACGTTGTCGCTGACCAACACCTTAGCCATTTACTCCATACTGGAGGATTCCTCCACTGATGATGGAAAATACGATTTGATAAGTAAATATTTGTGTTAAATGACGTACATATAAAAGCACTAAAAAAAATAAAAGTAGTGATAAATAACTCTATGTTAAAGGTATAGCTTAGTAATATATAAATGGGTTTATGTGTGAAGGGCGGTTAGCTCAGTCAGTAGAGCAACGTTAAGTTTCGGGTTCGATACCAGTCCCTGACAAACTCAGCGCGCATGAGTGGCACATCTTGGTTTATCTGATCTGTGCGGCAAAGTGGGGGGAGTGATGGTTGTAGTTGTGTTCCACCTCAGAAAAAAAAAGATGTTTTCAAACCAAATTGAATTGAAATCGCATACATTAAACTTGACAAGCACTGTTGACTCTATGTCCTCGGTTCCCTAATATCACACACACAGTCTAACGCTAGCAAATATGAATAGACTCCCTCGCTGTCCAGCTGATACCGACATTTCCGCCCAACTTTTTACTTATTTATTGTCGTTGCACTTAAATTGTTTGATGGATAGACTTTAAAATTTTTATGTTGCTTTCCCTAACAGACTTTCAAATTCCAACTGGAGCAATAAATTATGGTAATTACGTTAATTCTAATTCTTCAATTAGTCAATGCCCAACAAGAGAACAATGACTATGTACAACACACCAGAAGAAAAAACGGTTTCCCGGGTGTATTTAGTGTTAGATGATAGCATCTGTTTAACCCTATGAACCCATATCGCGGCTGGAGCCCACTATTTTACTATACACAATCATCATCATCATCGTCGTCGTCAAGGCGCTGCTAAGGGATTGATCCTTTTGTTTCTCTCTGCTCTGCTAGTGTGTCTGTCTGTCTGACTGTCTCTCCGTCTCTCCATCGCCATTCGTCACTATCGGCCACCGCACTTGGTAATCCATCCTATATATAGCACCCAGTGTAACATAGAGGTAGGGTAATTCCTTCCTATATAGAGGCACTGGGTAGTCACACACACACACACACACACACACACCACACACCACACAATATATATATATATATTAATATATTAGAAAAGCACAAAAAACAAACATATATATATAGTATATATATATATATATATATATATATATTATACCCTGATTTATGACGACATACCTCTTTGAATATGCAATGCAGTGTATAAACAAAATACAAATAGAGAATTGGACGGAAAGGTTGCATTCCTCCCATTCCCCCAAGAAAGGTGACCTCGGAATCGCTAAGAACTGTAGAGGATAGTTGCTAACATATATAATATCCTTCTTCTTAATCGTATCCTACCTGAAGTAAAGAAAATCCTTAGGAAAAAATCAAAACACGTTTCTCAGAAATCGATCCACAATTTCTCAGATCATGATTATCTGCGAATCGTAGAAGGGTTCGAGCAAAGAAATCTCGTGGTAACTGAATTGAGATTTCTCCAGAAGAAAATGAAGAAAATTATTACTAGCATACGGCGTCCTTAGAGAAACAGTAACCCTATTAATGGTGACTCTGCAAATACACTAAACCAATGGTTCGTTCACCAGATGGTGACACAGATTGCTTTGTCACTGGAATGCTGCAAGGAGATAAAATAGGCCCCATATATATTCATAATTTACCTATTCACGTACTTCGAACGTCAGTAGGTCCCATAAAAAAAAAAGCTTCACCTTTTTTTAAAAAAAGGGCAAGAAGCAGGTGGTATCCCGTAGAGACTATTACGAATGCGGACAACGCAGATGATCTGGCGCTCTCGCAATACACATGCACAAAGCACAATCACTACTAAATATCCTGAAAAAGGCAGACAAGGGATAATTGGCACTATGTGCAAACAAATAAAATTAAGTTCATGTTACAAGAAGATGGAGGTATCTCCACACTAGATGGCAGGCACCTAAAATCGTTGGACCAGTTAATGGTACCATGGTAGCAATATCTCATCATACAGAATCCGATGTTTAATGCACCCATAGGAAAGGCATGGCCACAAGTTATTACGTACCCATACTTATATTGTAGTATATTGTAGAGTATACCAATGGGCATATACTTATCTTCTTCTATATATAGTGTCCTAATGATAGATACGGTAGCTGTTATCTGTTATCTCTTGAAGCTAGATCTGTTATCTGGTCTGGCTTAGTAGCTGGCTTCTTTAGCTGGCTTCTTAGGCATGATCTATCTCTGAGGTATCTGTTCTTCTGGTTTGAGATTCTTCTTGACTTGATCTTTCGGTGTATTGTGTCGTTGCTTTAGTATTTTAAACTAACGAACACAAGATTTTCTTGATTTACTTAGAGCTCATATCTTATTGTATAAACCCAGTTCAAATAAAATGCTACAGAAATTGGCTATTTGGACGAGAGTTGCTATCTTCGGGTTTCCGTCTCATCCAGTCACCCAGCCAAATCTGATTTCTTCTAAAACTAACTTCTCACTTGGCTCATCCATCAAAGAAGAAGAGGCAATACAGGGCTAAATGTGGTCAATCCAATTTTTTTCCCTGTATCTTTGGGTCGATTTTTAAAAAACGTTGGTTTTATTTAAGTACAGTAACCGTACACAACTTGATAGGTAACTCTATTAATTAAATGAAAGTGTGTTTTAGTATATCTATCTATCTCTTCCCCCCATCTTTATATATATATATACCTATATATATATATATATATATTATGTGTGTGTGTGTGTGTGTGTGTGTGTTGAAATGGAAAATATAAATATACATATATTTCATTTCAACACACACACACTACACACCACACACATATATATAATATATTATATATATATATATAATATACGTGTGTGTGTGTGTGTGTTGAAATGAAATATATATATATATATATATATATATATATTCTCCTTTTGAGTTTTCACACCAGTTTTTAGCTGATGGTATTTCATTGGAGTCTGAGTTGACAGCAAGTCTCCTCAGTCTCCAGGACTCTTCTGAGTATTCTGGCAGATTGCCAGCAGTGCAGTGTCTGAATGGTTTCAATCCTTCCTTTGATATCCAAACTTTCCAAACCCTTTTCTAATCCTTTTGAGGACTGTTCCAAGTGCACCAACACACTTGGTATCACTTTCATGTTCCATAACTTTTCAGTTCTCTGGCAAGGATCCCAATATTTGTCCATTTTTTCATTTTCCTTTAGCTTCACCCTGCTGATCTGCTGGCACTGCAAAAATCACCAGTTTGACAAGTTCTTTCTTTTGTTTATCAACACTAGGTCTGGTCTTCTTGCTGGGATAGGGTGATTCCGTTTTTATTTCAAAAGTCCCGGAGAATTTTATGCGTTTCGTTCTCAAGAACAGATTCTGGTTTATGCATATACCAAAATTTGTTGTATGGTCAAATTTAATTTTTTTGCATAATTCCCAGTGGATCACTTTCCTAAACCCAGTCGTGTCTAGTTTTGATTCTCGCATGTGCTAGTTTGCTACATTCGCAGAGTATATGGTTTACAGTCTCATCTCTATTACCACAAAGTCTACATTTACTATTTTGTGGTCTTATCAATTTTCGCTTTGATATAGTTTGTCCTTATGGCATTATTTGTGCAGCAATTATTAATGATTCTGTTTCTCGTTTGAGGTTTCCTTTACTTAACCATGTCCAAGTCTTTCCATGTGCCAACCTCTTGTATATTGTCGTTTGAAGTGTCCATATAATTGTTTTCTTCCCATTTTTTGTTTCTAGTCTTTGTTGTTTTTCTGTTTGTCCAACATATTTGTTGGCCGCCATAAGTTAATTTGTCTTTGCTCCTTCTTGTGTAATCCTCAAGTTGTTGGATTGTGGTTTCTACGCAGTCCTCTATGTTGGCAAGACCTCTCCCCCGTCCTTTCTTGACACATATAATCTATCTCTGGTCGTCTCTAGGGTGAAGAGCCTGTGCATGGTCATTAACTTTCTCGTTCTTTGGTCAATCTGTCTGAGTTCTTCTTTTGTCCATTTAAGAAATGGTCCTGGGTAATCTTATAATGGAGACGGCCCAGGTATTGATTCCTTTGATCAGATTTCTGCTGTTAAGTTTGGTTGCTAGAAGTTTTCTAGTTCTCCTGAGAATTCTTTTTTTAACTTTTCCTTTCATTTCTGTTTGCTTAATATTGTCCGCCCTTCTAAAATTCCTAAGTATTTTGTAACTTTCATTTTCATCAAGTGATTTTATGGTGTCCTGATTTGGTAGTTGTATTCCATTTATTAATATTCTTCGCACATTTTCAATTCCAAAATTTCCATTCCTATATCTTGGCTATATATTATAATATTTGTACCCAGGGTTTCTAATTCTTTTTCATTTTTTGCAAACATTTTTATGTCAGTCCATGTTACATAAGGTGGTTTATCTTCTCTTGTGTGCTAGTGAAATTTATATCCCCCTGTACATTTTTTAAGTATATGACTGAGGGGCATAATTGCTATAATGAAACAGTAGTGGTGATAATGAGTCTCCTTGCGAAGATACCTCTTTGGCGATTTTTTACTTCGGCCAGGGATTGTTTTTCGGCTTTTAATTGAACTCTTCCAGTTTTCCATGGCTTTTTCAATGAAAATTTATGATGTGTTGGAAATTTGTACATTTTTAAACATTCTAAAATCCAGGTATGTGGGACCATGTCATATGCTTTTCTGTAGTCGATCCAGCCATTGCAATATTTTTCCGTCTTTTTTTTACTTCTTTAATAATATTGGTCTATATACTGTAAATCGTGTGTTCCTCTTTTTCCCTTGCGGCAGCCTTTCTGTTCTTCTGTTGAAAAGGTTTCGCCAATTGAGTGAAAAGTATAATTTCTTCTTTTATAACGGCAGTCAATATTTTCCACATCATGGGTAGACAAGTTATTGGTCGTTATAATTGCTGGGGATTTTCCTTTTTTAGGCCGTTCTTTCTGGGAATTAATTATTCATTATTTATTATTATTATTATTATATTATTATTACTAAAGCCTGAGCGAATCAATGTTTGTCTTCCTAAAGACTTTTTACTGTTAGTTTAATGATTCGAAAAGTTATACTTAAAATCATTAGTTTTAGGATTAAGTTATATAAAAAAAACATTTTAAATGATTCTAATTTAGTCGTCATTTGCAATTAAAGTCAAAAACTGACCCGTCTCTTAAATTCACAATCTGTCTTGCTCATTCTTCACCCTGTGTATATGTTGAGAACATATACGTTAGTTTTTCAGTGAGCCACGAGAGAGATATATTAGAGAGTAATGAAACGTATTTGTATGTTAAGTTCATAAGCAGCCAGCCGGGCCAACATCTTAGCTCTTAATAAATTTAAATTAGGTCAAACGATCACTTTTCTTTAGAAATCTTACAAAATGATTTTTTTAATTCTCTGTCGCTTTATTAAAAACTTAATTTACTTTGCCAAAACTCACTTTCCCTAATCCCAATTATCTACACAGAGCTTCAATGGGTGACCCAACGGGTCACCTCTTGTCTAGTATATACAAGGTGTGTAAAAAAGTATCGAGATTTTTCTACATTTGACATACCTTGTATCTCTGAAAAAAATAACATTTCATTCATGTTAATTTCTATCTTGGTAAATACAGCTTTTAAAACTTTGGTACTTTTTGACACACTTTGTATTTCTGAAAAAAAATAATGAATGGAACGTTTTTTATGTTGTTTTTTTTTTCAAATACAAGGTATGTCAAAAATTAGAAAAAATCTTGATACTTTTTGACCCACACCGTATATATAATATACTATATATTATATATATTATATATATATATATAGGATGTTCGGGATTAAAGTTGACATATTTATATTTGGTTATTTTCTCCGTACGTTGGAAGTATTGACACACACTAAATTTAAAAGCTTTGACCCTTTCTTATTCATATGCGTGATGACAGATAGAATGGTTGATTGGAAACCCACCTGAATCAGGGAAGAGAATAACTTGTATCATGATGATCTGCACCGCCATCCAAAAATATGAGATATGGTTGCTGCCCAATCTCCCATGAACACTGTAAAAATAATCAGGCATCAACTGGAGAATTGTAAATGGAAACTACGAGGCTGTGGCTAGAAGAAAAAGCAACATAACAGACGACATTGATTTGCGTTCGTATAGCAAATTCATCGAAAATCTGCAGAAAAAAGTGTTGAAGACCCTAGAGTCTACGTGAATTTTGTTAAACACTGTAGTCAAAGCCTGAATAAGGGTAGCCAATGGTAGGCCATATGTATGGCAAGCAGGATTTGGACCCCTACCGCACCACTGGGAAAAGTCAAAAAATGGTTGTCGGCGAATTTTTACGACTACACCAGTCTCAATGTTTTGGCCCACTGAATTCCACAGATCTTAACCCATGGATTATTATGTAAGTGGCATTGTTTGAGAAAAGACACCAATCCGCCGTGCCCAGTTACAACAAAAGTCCTGTTAATCGACAAAATTAGGTAGTTTTTGAGATTCTTCCCAGGGAAAGTGTAACATCAAGCTTGTCCAGGTTCCAGAGCAGGATCGACGCTAATGATGGATTATTTTGAGTGAAACTTGTTGACAGTAATGTAATTTCCGTGCCTGTTGAATTTCTTTACAATCCATTAAAATTTTGTAGTTCCAAAGACTTTTTCTTTTTTCCTTATAAAAACTGTTCATATCTCTCCGAACACCCTGATATATATATATATATATATATATATATATATATATAATATATATATATATATATTTTATATAATATATATAATAATTAATATATAGAGAGAGAGAGAGAGAGAGAGAGAGAGAGAGATACGCACGCGTTTAACAAGCCAACACTCTCCCAACATGGACACGAATCAGATTAAAATCTGCCTTTCATAAATCTCTCTTTATATTGCGGTCATTTTATTTATTATATTTGTTTAATGCAACGACCGATTTCACCAATGGAATTCAACACCAGTTCCAACAATTCGTTTATTTTTATCTCTAAATAAATAACCACCAGCAAATAACAACATATAATACGCAGCAAGATAGATAGATAGATATATAGATAGATAGATAGATAGAGGGGGGGTCTGTTACCCGGAATATTAAACCGAACATCAAGCTTAGTCATGACACTAAAATATTTATCTAACAGTTAAGATATCTAATAACAATTATAACCTTGTCTTTTTCTTTTTTCTTTTTTTTCTAATTTTAAGGTCTAAAAAATATTCTTATCACTAGTAAATATCTTTTTTGTCTGAATCTTTCTTTTTCCTTTTCAAACTTTTCAAAACCAGTATGTGTTAGCTTCAAATTCTATAAATGCTTTAAAGCCACAGTTATTTCTTCTATAAAACGAAATATTTAATTTTAAAAACAACACAAAACCTGATAAACAGCTTCAATGTTTATATATAAATATTTAATACGATATTAACTTCATATATTGAATTATATGATTACTTCATACCCACGACTTAATTGCAAGAAGAACGATAGATTCTTTTTCTCAAAATAGAGCAATGATGATAATGGGTTCTTCTTTAATAGGACAAATATATGCAAAGTATGCATTGTGGAATTTATCCCCGGAAAGAAACACGTTTAATACCTTAAGTTCTGTAGCGGGATAAACCGTATGTAAAAAGTCCGCAGAGAAAAAAGGACGCGAATCTTTTGAAGTAAAGGAAATAATAGCCGTTTGCTAGTACAAACATTACTGTATAGAAAAGCACTATATGAACATATAATTAGGAAGAAAAGTGTACAAAACAAGCAATGATAGTTCAATGTTCAATGTTTCAATTTTGAAGATTTGGTTAGGTAAGTCGGTTGTTTACCCGCTGCGTTGAATTCCTTATAACTCTCGTTCTCTGTGTCTGATTCCAAATTGTATAGGAGCTTTGGTTGTCTGAATCTGCTGCCCTTTGAAGTGGAGGGACTTTCTTTCTGTTCTCATCTTTCTTCTTCTTTCTTCCTTATCATTTCTTGCTTCTTTTTAGCGTTTTTTTCCTCACTCGGTTTTTTGACGGAGCCATTTGTTCTTTTTTAAGCTTCCTGCGAAGAGAGAAAAACGCAGAAAAAAAAAAGAAAGATAGAAATTATTTTCATGTTTTTTAGTTTTGTTTTGTTATTTTTATGGCATGTCAAACATAGAGGAAAAGTAATACTGGCTTGGCTCCGCATTGGCCATACTGTTAACATAATTGTGGGTTGCCTATGAAATTATGGACTGCTACTTGTTACTAAATCTAAATAACGGTATGAAATGGAAAAGTTACCATTATAGCCATTTATTAAAAAAAGTATTAACAAGTTCACTTTTCATTGACCTAGCCCACTGATTTCCCATTGCTGAGGGCTAGCATGAGAAGGAACTGTCTTAGAGTAGTTAGTTATTAGAATTTTTGGTTGGTTAGTCGAAGGGGCCAGATTGTGATATGACGTCGTATCCCAGGTAAAAGTCATCTTCTCACCACATGCTTTAACACTGTTTGGGTTTTGGTTTTTAATAAGACGTTTTGAAAAAACAAAGTCTTGCTTCATTATTAAAAAGAAAGACCGTGAGCACAAGACAACCCAAGCCCAACAACAAAAAAAAGCCGTATCAACCAGAGGAAAAAAAATAACCCAAAAGAGACAGCCAGTCGCTGAAATAGAACCGAAAGTGAAGGTCAACCACAGGATAAGAGATTTGCTTCATCATCCCTCCGGTGTTTTTCCACTAACTGTTTTTAAAATCTACACTACACCTTACGACATATTAAGAACCCCTCACTCTCTACATATACCCGATTTCAGTAGTTGTATATAACAATACAAGGACTTTACTCTTATGCTCAAGCAGCAGATCAACCATGCATGTGAAACATGCCAAACACCCGTATACAGTCAAAATATTTCCTCGTGTGGGTGAGGAGTTTTGCTTCGATCAGAAAGAAATATTTCAATGCAAAAAATATGCAGGGATCTGGTTTTGAGAATTACTAACAGTCGGCGGCCTACACGAATAGCTGCAGGGAAAGGCGGGAAACCAAATGACCACAATTTGTTTGTTACAGTGTTTTCAGTTTCTTGGGGTTTTTATTGGGTCAATTTTTTCCCACCCCCTCCTCGCCAATCACAATATTTGGAAATTGTTAAGTAGATACATTGCATGAGAGCGAATGAGGTATTTTGGTGGAAGGGAGCTGCTGCAAGGAGAGAATGCAAGAATTTTATTTTTATTTTGAATCAAATTCGGTCGCGTGAGTGAAGCCTAAGCCTAGATAGATCCGTGTATGATATGACCAGTTTTATTGCACCTCTCCTCCAAAACCAAACTTCCGGCTACAGCCGAGTTGTGTGCACATCACTGTACCTCCATTTCCGAATAAATAAAAAGTTTGTTTGGAGTGAGTGCACGTATGCTGCTCACTTCAAATAATCTGTTTGAGAATACTAACATGAATGTCATTTTATCCTTCTTGAGAGAGATAAAAATATATAGAAAATTAGATTTTTGGAGCATTGTTGAATAAAGTATCATATTTATATTTTTGCTTGAAGCAATTACAAGCATGTATCGCATTAAAATTCGATATTTTTTTTTTTATAGAAAATGACTTGACAAGTGTAAATCCCGCAAAAGTATAGCTCGTGTGTAGGAACATTGCTACAAAACTGTTTTGAACCGTCTGTACATTATTTCTACACACCGAGCTATCCTTTGCTGGGATTACACTTTGTCAAGTTCATTTCTATAAGAAAAAAAAAAGTATCAAATTTTATGCGATACATGCATTGTAATTGCCTTTCAAGCAAAATATAATATATAGAAAATAATTAATCAGATATAAAATTACCATCCACAATATACATCTACAAAAATTACACCTGTAAGGAAACATGAGTACCATTTTATTCTCATATTTGTAGCAAAAATTGTTGCATTAAATAACCCACAGGGTTATTATACTGTAAACAACCAAACCAAAACAAAAACAAAACAAAACCAGATGAAGTTAATGAAAAAATTTATTCATTACCAATTTTAATTTTTTTTTTCAGTCTGAACGTCCCCATTATTCAGGACCATTAATTCCCCAAAAGAGAATTTTCTCATAAAAACAGCTTTTTCTCTTAAAACATAGATACCTAAAATATTATCTCCAACTAGCTTAACTTCATGGTGCACGTTCAATTCTCTGCAAACTTTACTACCCAACTTCTTTCTGTGTCCTTAAAGGACTAACCGTCCACCATTTTAGAACTTGAAACATTAGAAAAGTTTTATCAAAATATGGAACTTGCTTTTGCATTAAATGTCCTATTCAGAAAAAAAAAACTCTCTAGTCTAGTGCAAGCCGAAAAAGGGAAAGACCCTCAGTGTTCGACTGAATACAACAATAGGTCATTTCGTTGACTTTTTGACTACTTGTAGAAAGATAGTTTACGCATGAAATATCCTGGTTTTGTTTGTTATTGGCTTCACTGGTGTTTAATGGCATTCAAACCTTGTGGGTATTTAATGTAATTTAAAAAAAAATATTCATTTGAGGAGGAGAGTCTTATCTTCTCTTGCAGAGGTGCAGTGGTGCATTCTACAACCCCAGCAAACAGTTTATGTTTTTCTTAAAACCAAATTCAAACACCAAATTCTCTGTCTATCATTAAAAGAATGCTCCTTTGTTTAAAACAGTAAGGGGAATGTTGATGGAACTGAGCTAGTTTGGCACCAACTATAAACCATTCATGCAAGTGCAGACTGTTTGCTAAAATGTATATAACCATACTTGCATGAAACTGGTATAGTTGGTGCCAAACATAGCTCAGGTTCATCAACATTCCCCTTACCTGTTTTAAACAAAGGAGCATTCTTTTAATGATAGACAGAGAATTGGTGCCGTTTTGAATTTGGTTAGAAAACATAAACTTGTTTGCTGGGGTTTGTAAATGCACCACGCACCGCTGCAGCAGGAAAGATAACGACTCTCCCCTCCAATGAAAATTATTTTTTTTAAGATTACATTAAAGTAAACCCACAAGCGAGTTGAAATGCCATTACAACAGCCAGAGTAACCAACTAAACAAACAAAACCCCAGATATTTCAGGCTAAACTATCTTCTACAAGTAGTCAATAATAAAGTCAACGAAAATGACCTATTGTTTGTATCAGTCGAACACTGAGGGAGTTCTATCCCCGGTTTCGCTTGCACTAGGACTAGAGAGTTTTTTTTTCTGAAATAGGACATTTTAAGGCCAAAGCAAGTCATTTGATAAAACTTTCTATGTTCAAGTTCTTAATAAATGGAAGTGGACGGTTGTCCTTTAAGGACACAAAGGATTGGGTAGTAAAGTTTGAGAGAATTGAACGGCCACCCATGAAGTTAAGCTAGTTGGAGACTGATATCTTTAGTATCTATGTTTAGAGAAAAAAGCTTTGTTTTTGATGAGAAAATCTCTTTTGAGGGAATTAATGGTCCTGAATACCATGGGATCGTTTCAGGACTGAAAAAAAAAATTTAAAATGGGTATGAATAATTTTCATTAACTTCATCTGGTTTTGTTTTGTTTTTGTTTTGTTGTTTGTTAACAGTATAATAACCCTGTGGGTTATTTAATGCAAACAAATTGCTACAATATGAGATAAAAATTGGTACTTCATGTTCCTTTTTACAGGGTTTAATTTTGTAGATGTATTTATTGTGGAGTATTTTATATCTGATTAATTATTTTTCTAACTATATTATATTTTGCTTGAAGGCAATTACAATGCATGTATCGCATAAAATTGATACTTTTTTTTCTTTATAGAAAATGGAACTTGACAAGTGTAATCCCAGCAAAGGATAGCTCGGTGTGTAGAATACGTATAGACGGTTGTCAAAACAGTTTGTACAATGTTCTACACCACCGCAGCTATCCTTTCCGGATATACACTTGTCAAGTTCATTTTTCTATACAAAAAAAAATACGAATTTATGCGATACATGCATGTAATGCCTTCAAGCAAAAATATAATATATACTTTATTCAAAAATTGCTTTCCAAAAAAATCTATTTTCTAATATTTTTATCTCCTCAAGCAAGAAAAATGACATTCATGTTAGTATTCTCAAACAGATTATTGAATGCAGCACAACGTGCCTCACTCCAAACAAACTTTATTATTTATTCGGAAATTGAGGTACATGTATGTGCACACAACTCCGGCATTGTAGGCACGGAAGTTTGGTTTTTGGAGGAGAGGTGATAAAAACTGGTCATATCAGCTACACTGGGATACTATACTAGCTAGGCTCACTCAGCCGACGAATCATTCAAAAATAAAAAATAAAATTCTTGCCATCGTTCTCCTTGCCCGCAGCTCCTTCCACCGAAAAATACCTGTCATTCGCTCTATGCATGTATCCTACTTGTAAAAATTCCCCCATATTGATGATTGCGATGGAGGGGGTGGAAAAAATTGGAAAATAAAAACCCCAAGAAACTGAAAAAACACATGTAACAAAAACAAAAATTGTGGGTCATTTTGGTTTCCCCTTTCCCTCACTATTGTGTAGGCCCGCCGACTGATTATTATTCTCAAACAGATCCCCTCATATTTTTGCAAATTGAAATATTTCTTCTCTGCATCGAAGCCAAAAACTCCTCACCTCCCACACGAGAAACTATACTTGGACCGCTATATGAGGGTGTTTGGCATTGTTTCCAACCAATCATTGCGTTGAGTCCTCCTGCTTGAGCATAATAAAGTAGTAATTCTATGTATTGTTAGTATACCAACCTACTGAATCGGGTATATGAAGCAGAGATGGAGGAGTTTCTTAATTATGTACGTAAGTGTAGTGATAGATTTTAAAAATTAACAGTTAGTGCGAAACAACACCGGAGGGTAATGATGACATCCTCTTAATCCGTGATGACCTTCACTCCTGGGCTTTCTATTTTCAGCGACTGTCTGTCTTTTCTTTTGGGTTTATTTTTTCTCCATCTGGCGTTTGCTTTCATCGTACGGTCTCTTTTGCGGCTTCGGGCCTTTGGTTGTCTTGTTGCTCAATCCATCTCTTTCTTTAATAATGAAGCAAATACGACTTTGTTGCTTCCAACACGACCCGCCTTACTTCTCTAAATATACAAAAACACTCCATATCAACATGCGTTCTATAACTATGTGTGGGTTGAAGAATCGACTATGGACTATACCTGGCGCATAACGTTATTCATATCACATCGGGCCCCTTCGACTCAACCACCAATTCTAACTAACTAACTCTAAGACAGTTCCCTCTCATGCTTAGCCCTCAGCCATGGGAAATTCAGGGCACCCTACGCACGCCGTGAAGATGATCCAGATAGCTGCTGGCGTAAGGCGACGCTGCATGTCCCGTTGTCTCGAGTTACCTAAAGCCTTCATCCTGATCAGATCGTTGCACAGACAGACAGGGTATCATGAGTAACTCGTTAGGTCCAATGAAAGGTGAACTTTGTGAATAACTTTTATAATGGCTATAATTGGTAACTTCCATTTTACCATACGTTATTTAGATTTTAGTACAGTTACAGTCATAATTCATAGGCAACCCACAAATTTATGTAACAGTATGGCCCAATGCGGGTAGCCAAGCCAGTATTACTTCTTCCTCTATGTTTGACATGCCCATAAAAATTATCCAAACAAAACAAAAAAACAATGAAAATAATTTCTATCTGGGTCTTTTTTTTCTGCGTTTTTCTCTTCCAGGAAGCTTAAAAAAGAACAAATGGCTCTGTCAAAAACCGAGTGCAGGCAAAAACCTAAAAAGAACAAGAAAAATGATAAAAAGAAAAAGAAGAAAAGATGTTGAAACAGAAGAAGTCCCTCCACCTTCAAAAGGGCACAGATCAGACAACCAAAGCTCTATACAATTTGAATCAGGACACGAGAGAACGATTTAAAGGAAATTCAACCAGCGGTGTTAAACCAAACCAGACCTTACCTAACCAAATCTTCAAAATTGAACATTGAACATAACTATCCCATTGGCTTGTTTTGTCACTAATTTCTTCCTAATATATATTGTGCTAGTGCTTTTCTATACAGTAAAGTCTTGTACTAGCAAACGGCTATTATTCCTTTCTCAAAGATTGCCCTTTTTTCTCTGCGCACTTACAACGTTTATCCCGCTTACAGAACTTCAAGGTATTTAAACGGGTTTCTTTCGGGGATAAAATTCCACAAATGCATACTTGCATATATTTTCTATAGAGAACCATTATCATTCATTGCTTATTTGAGAAAAAGAATCTATCGTTTCTTCTTGCAATTAAGTCGTGGGATATGAAGTAATCATATAATTTCAATATATGAATAAATATCGTATTAATATTTAATATATAAACATTGGAAGCTGTTTATCAGGTTGTGTGCTTTTAAAAATTAATATTCGTTTTATTAAAGAAGAAATAACCTTGTGGCTTAAGAGCATTTATTAGAATTTTGAAGCTAACACATTACTGGTTTTGAAAGTTGCAAAAGGAAAAGAAAAGACTGGCAGAACAAAAAAAGATATTTATAGTGATAAGAATTTTTTTTAGAATAAAATAGAAAAAAAAGAAAAAAGAAAAAAAAAGAAAGGTATTAATTGTAAATTAGATACGTTACTGTTAGATAAATATTTTAGGTGTCCATGATAAGCTTGATGTTTTTCGTTTTATATTCCGATGTAAACAGACCCCCTCTATCTATCTATCTATTCTATATATCTAATCTATCTATCTTGCTCTGCGTATATTATGTTGTTATTTGACGTGTATTTATATAGAGATAAAAATAATACGAAATTTGTTGGTGAATGGTGTTGAAATTCATTGATGAAATCCGCGTCGTTGCATTAAACAAATATAATAAATAAAAATGGACCGCAATATAAAGCAGAGATTTATGAAGCAGATTTTAATCTCATTCGTGTCATGTTGGGAGAGTGTGCTTGTTTTAAACCGCGGGCGTAATCTCTCTCTCTTCTCTCTCCTCTCTCTCTCTCTATATATAATATAATATATATAATAAATATATATATATATATATTATAGTATATATATATATATATATATATATAGATATATCAGGTGTTCGGCGAGAGATATGACAGTTTTATAAGGAAAAAAGAAAAAGTACTTGTGTAACTAACAAAAATTTAATGGGATTGTAAAGAAAAGTTCACAGGCACCGGAATTACATTAACTGTCAACACAGTTTCACTCAAAATAACCATCATTTAGCGTCCGATCCTGCTCTGGAACCTGTAGCAAGCTTGATGGTTACACTTTCCCTTGGGAAGATTCTCAAAAACTACCTTAATTTGTCGATTAACAGGACTTTTTGTGTACTTAGGCACGGCGATTGGTGGCTTTCTCAACAATGCCACTTACATAATAATCCATGGGGTTAAGATTCTGTGGAATTCAGTGGCCAAACATTGAAGACTGGTGTAGTCGTAAAAAATTCGCCGACAACCATTTTTTTGACTTTTCCCAGTGGTTGCGGTAGGGGTCCAAATCGCTGCTGCCATAACATATGGCCTACCATTGGCGGACCCTATTCAGGGCTTGACTACAAGACTAAGTGTTTAACAAATTCACGTAGGACATCTAAGGGCTTTCCAACACTTTTTCTGCCAGATTGTCGATGAATTCGCTATACGAACGCAATCACATCGTCTGTATGTTGCTTTTCTTCTAGCCACAGCCTCGTAGTTTCCATTACAATTCTCCAGTTGATGCCTGATTATTTACAGTGCTCAGGGTTGAGCATCTATCTATACCTAATATCTTCCATATTATTGCCGCAGATCTCATGCATACAAGTTATTCTCTTTTCCCTGATTGCAGGGTGGGTTCCAATTCAACGCGATTCGTATCTGTCATCACGCATATTGAATAAGAAGGGTCAAATGCTTTTAAATTTAGTGTGTGTCAGAATTACTTCCAATGCGTTACGGAGGAAAAATAACCAAATATAAAATATGTCACTTTATCCCCGAACATCCTATATATAATATTATATATATATATAATAATATATGAATATATATACGGTTGATGTGTCAAAAAGTATCAAGATTTTTTTTCTAATTTGACATAACCTTGATATCTGAAAAAAAAAAACAACAAAAAAATCGTTCCATTTCATTATTTTTTCAGAATACAAATGAGTGTTCTGGTCAAAAAGTTACCAAGTTTAAAGCCTTGTATTTACCAAGATAGAAATTAACATGAATGAAATTTATTTTTTTCAGAAATACAAGGTATGTTCAAAAATGTAGAAAAATCTCTGATACTTTTTTACACACCTTGTATATACTAGACAAGAGGTTACCCGTTGGGTCACCCATTGAGCTCTGTGTAGATAATGGATTAGGGAAAAGTGAGTTGCAAAGTAAATTAAAGTTTTTATAAAGCCGACCAGGAGAATAAAAAAAAATCATTTTTGTAAGATTTTTAGAAAAGTTGATCGTTTGACCTAATTAAATTTATTAAGATGCTAAGATGTTGGCCCGGGCTGGCTGCTTATGAAACTTAACATACAAATACGTTTCATTACTCTCTAATATATCTCTCTCGGTGCTCACTGAAAAACTAACGTATATGTTCTCAACATATACACAGGGTGAAAATGACAGACAGATTGTGAATTTAAGCACGGGTTCAGTTTTTGACTTAATTGCAAATGACGACTAAATTAGATCCCATTTTAAAATGTTTTTTTATTATAACTTAATCCTAAAACTAATGAATATTTTAGTATAACTTCGAATCATTAAACTAAACAGTTAAAAAGTCTTTAGGAGACAAACATTGATTCGCTCAGCTTTAGTTATAATAATAATAATAATAATAATAATAATAAATAAATAATAATAATCAGAAAGACCTAAAAAGGAACATCCCCAGCAATTATAGGACCAATAACTTGTACTACCCATGATGTGGAAAATATTGACTGCCGTATAAAGAGAAATATACTTTTCACTCAATTGGCGAAACCTTTTCACAGAAGAACAGAAAGGATGCCGCAAGGGAAAAAGAGGAACACACGATTTACAGTATATAGAGACCAATACATTATTAAAGCAAGTAAAAAAAAGACGGAAAATATTGCAATGCCTGGATCGACTACAGAAAAAGCATATGACATGGTCCCACATACCTGGATTTTAGAATGTTTAAAAATGTACAAAAATTTCCAACAACATCATAAATTCATTGAAAAAAGCCATGGAAAACTGGAGAGTTCAATTAAAAGCCGGAAAACAATCCCTGGCAGAAGTAAAAATCCAAAGAGGTATCTTCCAAGGAGACTCATTATCACCACTACTGTTCATTATAGCAATTATGCCCCTCAGTCATATACTTAAAAAATGTACAGGGGATATTAAATTCCATAGCACACAAGAGCAAGATAAACCACCTTATGTACATGGATGACATAAAAATGTTTGCCAAAAAATGAAAAAAGAATTAGGAAACCCTGGTACAAACTATTATAATATATAGCCAAGATATAGGAATGAATTTGAAATTGAAAAAATGTGCGAAAGAAAAATTAATAAATGGAATACAACTACCAAATCAGGACACCCATAAAATCACTGATGAAAATGAAAGTTACAAATACTTAGGAATTTTTAGAAGCGGACAATATTAAGCAAACAGAAATGAAAGGAAAAGTTAAAAAAGAATATCTCAGGGAGATAGAAAACTTCTAGCAACCAAACTTAACAGCAGAAATCTGATCAAAGGAATCAATACCTGGGCCGTTCTCCATTATAGATACCAGGACCATCTTTAAAATGGACAAAAGAAGAACTCAGACAGATTGACCAAGAACGAGAAAGTTAATGACCATGCACAAGGCTCTTCACCCTAGAGACGACAGAGATAGATTATATGTGTCAAGAAAGGACGGGGGAAGAGGTTTTGCCAACATAGAGGACTGCGTAGAAACCACTATCAACAACTTGAGGATTACACAAGAAGGAGCAAAGACAAATTACTTATGGCGGCCAACAAATATGTTGACAAACAGAAAAACAACAAAGACTAGAAAACAAAAATGGGAAGAAAAACAATTATATGGACACTTCAAACGACAAATACAAAGAGGTTGCACATGGAAAGACTTGGACATGGTTAAGTAAAGGAAACCTCAAAAGAGAAACAGAATCATTAATAATTGCTGCACAAAATAATGCCATAAGGAAAACTATATCAAAGCGAAAATTGATAAGACCCAAACAAAATAGTAAATTGTAGACTTTGTGGTAATAGAGATGAGACTGTGTAAACCATATACTCTGCGAATGTAGCAAACTAGCACAGCGAGAATAACAAAACTAGACACGACTGGGTAGGAAAGTGATCCACTGGGAATTATGCAAAAAATTAAATTTTGACCATACAACAAATGGTATATGCATAAACCAGAATCTGTTCTTGAGAACGAAACGCATAAATTCTCCGGGACTTTGAAATAAAAACGGATCACCCTATCCCAGCAAGAAGACCAGACCTAGTGTTGATTAAACAAAAAAGAAAGAACTTGTCAACTGGTGGATTTTGCAGTGCAGCAGATCACAGGGTGAAGCTAAAGGAAAATGAAAAAATGGACAAATATCTGGATCTTGCCAGAGAACTGAAAAAGTTATGGAACATGAAAGTGATACCAATTGTGGTTGGTGCACTTGGAACAGTCTCAAAAGGATTAAGAAAGGGTTTGGAAAGTTTGGATATCAAAGGAAGGATTGAAACCATTCAGAACACTGCACTGCTGCAATCTGCCAGAATACTCAGAAGAGTCCTGGAGACCTGAGGAGACTTGCTGTCACTCAGACTCCAATGAAATACCATCAGCTAAAACTGGTGTGAAAACTCAAAAGGAGATAATATTATATATTAATATATAATATATATATTTCATTTCAACACACACCACACACACGTAATATATATATAATATATATATATATATATATATGTGTGTGTGTGTGTGTGTGTGTGTTGAAATGAAAATATATGTATATATATTTCATTTCAACACACACACACACACACACACACATTATATATATATATTATATATATATATATATATATATAAAGATGGGGGAAGAGATAGATAGATATACTAAAAACACACTTCATTTAATTAATAAGTTACCTATCAATTGTGTACGGTACTGTACTTAAAATAAAACCAACGGTTTAATCGACAGATACAGGGAATTTGATTGACCACATTTAGCCCTGTATTGACCTCTCTTCTTTGATTGGATGAGCCAAAGTGAGAAGTTAGTTTAGAGAAATCAGATTTGGCTGGGTGACTGGATGAGACGGACCGCAAGATAGCAACTCTCGTCCAAATAGCCATTTCTCATGTACATTTATTTGAACTGGGTTTTATAAAATAAGATATGAGCTCTAAGTAAAACAAGAAAATCTTGTGTCGTTAGTTAAATACTAAGCAACGACACAATACACCAGAAGATCAAGTCAAGAAGAATCTCAAACCAGAAGAACAGATACTCAGAGATAGATCATGCTAAGAAGCCAGCTAAGAAGCCAGCTACTAAGCTCAGACCCAGATAACAGATCTAGCTTCAAAGATAACAGATAACAGCTACCCGTATCTATACATTAGGACACTATATATAGAAGAAGATAAGTATATGCCCATTGGTATACTCTACAATATACTACAATATAAGTATGGGTACGTAATAACTTGTGGCCATGCCTTTCCTATGGGTGCATTAACATCGGATTCTGTAGATGAGATATTGCTACCATGGTACATTAACTGGTCCAACGATTTAGGTGCCTGCCATCTAGTGTGGAGATACCTCCATCTTCTTTGTAACATGAACTTAATTTTATTTGCTTTCACATAGTGGCCAATATCCCTTGCTGCCTTTTTCAGGATATTTAGTAGTGATTGTGCTTGTGCATGTGTACTTGCGAGAAGCGCCAGATCATCTGCGTTGTCCGCATTCGTAATAGTCTCTACGGATACCACCTGCTTCTTGCCCTTTTTTTAAAAAAAGGTGAAGCTTTTTTTTTTATGGGACCTAATGACGTTCGAAGTACGTGATATAGGTAAATTATGAATATATATGGGGCTATTTTATCTCCTTGCAGCATTCCAGTGACAAAGCAATCTGTGTCACCATCTGGTGAACGAACCATTGGTTTAGTGTATTTGCAGAGCACATTATAGCGCGTTACTGTTTCTCTAAGGACGCCGTATGCTAGTAATTATTTTCTTCATTTTTCTTCTGGAGAAATCTCAAACATTCATGTTACCACGAGATTCTTTGCTCGAACCCTTCTACGATTCGGCAGATAATCATGATCTGAGAAATTGTGGATCGATTTCTGAGAAACGTGTTTTTGATTTTTCCTAAGGATTTTCTTTACTTCAGGTAGGATACGATTAAGAAGAAGGATATTATATATGTTAGCAACTATCCTCTACAGTTCTTAGCGATTCCGAGGTCACCTTTCTTGGGGAATGGGAGAATGCAACCTTTCGTCCAATTCTCTATTGTATTTTGTTTATACACTGCATTGCATATTCAAAGAGGTATGTCGTCATAAATCAGGGATATATATATATATATATATATATATATATATATATATATATATGTTTTGTTTTATCTTTTCTAAATATATATATATAATATATAATATGTTGTGTGTGTGTGTGTGTGTGTGTGTGTGTGTGTGTGTACTACCCAGTGCTCTATATAGGAGGAATTACCAACTACTCTCTATGTTACACTGGGTGCTATATATAGATGGATTACCAAGTGCGGTGGCCGATAGTGACGAATGGCGATGGAGAGACGGAGAGACAGTCAGACAGACAGACACACTAGCAGAGGCAGAGAGAACAAACGGATCAATCCCCTTAGCACGCCTTGACGACGACGATGATGATGATGATCTGTATAGTAAAATAGTGCTCAGCCCGAAATATCGGGTTCATAGGGTTAAACAGATGCTATCATCTAACAACTATACACCGGGAAACCCGTTTTTTCTTCTGTGTGTTGTACATAGTCATTGTTCTCTTGTTGCATTGAACTAATTGAAGAATTAGATTAACGTAATTACCATAATTTATTGGCTCCAGTTGGAATTTGAAAGTCTGTTAGGGAAAGCAACATCAAATTTTAAAGTCTATCCATCAAACAATTTAAGTGCAGACAATAAATAAGTAAAGTTGGCGGAATGTCGGTATCAGCTGGACAGCGAGGGAGTCTATTCCATATTTGCTAGCGTTAGACTGGTGTGTGATATTAGGGAACCGAAGACATAGAGTCAACAGTGCTTGTCAGTTTAATGCCTATGCGATTTTCAATTCAATTTGGTTTGAAAACATCTTTTTTTTCTGAGGTGGAACACAACTACAACCATCAACTCCCCACTTTGCCGCACAGATCAGATAAACCAAGAGTGCCACTCATGCGCTGAGTTGTCAGGGACTGGTATCGAACCCGAAACCTTACGTTGCTCTACTGACTGAGCTAAAACCGCCCCTTCAGACAATAAACCCATTTATATATTACTAAGCTATACCTTTAACATAGAGTTATTATCAATACTTTATTTTTTTTAGTGCTTTTATATGTACGTCATTTAACCACAATATTTACTTATCAAACTCGTATTTTCCATCATCAGTGGAGGAATCCCTATGGAGTAATGGCTAAGGTGTTGGTCAGCGACAACGTAGTAAGCGAGTTCGAACTCCAGTCGAAATATTACGTTCACTTTTTACTAATTATCCTTGGGAAAAGTATGAGCCACCTCACCTGGCCAGCTATGGTTAAATAGTACCATTATTGTTCTTTTACAATGATGGTTTTGGCATTAGATAACCCACAAAGGTTGATATGGCATTAAACAAAGGGTCGGTTTAGCTCAGTTGTAGAGTATCCGCCTCGGAACCACTTAGCACATAAGCAGCACAGCTTGGATTTGTGCAGCAAAGTGGGAAGCTGATGGTAGGTGAGGCAATCAAAAGCCGTATGTATTCTAAACCATAGAGGCAAATCCGGCGAATAGCACTTGGAGATATGAGGCGAGCATAGCCTCTCACAGTCCAGTGTGGTTTGTCACCTTCACCGACCATATCCGGGCTCCCCAGATATCCAGAACGGGTACCTCTCCATCAATTGCAGTTTAGTTTCCTACACAGGACACTTTCTTTAGGGGGTATACTGTCAGCGTATTCTAAGCCCCACCGATAGGGGCAGTCAAAACACACACACACACACACACACACACACACAATATATATATATATATATATATATATATATATATATATATATGTATATATTATAAAAAGGATAGGCAAACCTGGAATCATATCAAGACATTGTTGGACAGACACACACACATAAACACATATAAATATGCACATACACACAGACTTATACAGACACACACGCAAGAATTTAGAAGATACCACCAGAATGGATATATACTAGCAGCAAGCTAACAGCTCCAGACTTAGCTTCTGGCGAAGAGATCTTTATCTCGAAATATTAAGAATAAATCAATGGTAAACTACAACATCATAGTTACTTCCTTTTTCTTTGCACTTTCATGGTAATAGCCTTCAAACCAACCACCAAACCAATATATATATATATATATATATATATATATATATATATATATATATATATATATGTGTGTTGTGTGTGTGGTGTGTGTGTGATTACTAGGGAACCGAAAACATAGATCAACAGCGCTTGGCATCTGTCAGTTTATTGCCTAAGCGATTTCAATGCAAGTTAGTTTGAAAACATCTTGGGCGAGAAACTAACTATTACCAAGCGATGTCACTTTATATATTGCTACTCTTACTGGGGTATACATGATCTATCAATGATACTGGACACACTTACTCATAAATATAGCAAACACTATCAATTTAATATCTTGCTAGGCTCTCATCTACATTAATGGTTTGGTTCCCTTGTTTAATGACATATCAACCATCGTGGGTATTTTAATGCCAAAGTCATTCTTTTAGAAGAAAAACAGAAGTAGTAGTATTTTTAAACCCGGGTTGGGGAATGTGGGGGTTCATACCTTTCCCAAGAGTATGTCCGAAAGCCAAATGAATGTAATAGCACGACTGGGGTTCTAACTGACTTACTACGAAGTCTAAGTCCCTCTCGTTAACCACTTGCACCACGGAACCCCCTCCCCACTACATTAATACATTGACTCTTAAAACACTGATATTCTAAGTATGAAATATTTTACTATTTTAAAAGGATTGCGTAATTTTTTTGTACCGTAATGTTAATTGTTAAACTGACTTTTGAAATAAGCCACCGTAGGGTTAATGAGCTACAAACCAACCAACTAATCTTTCCTGGTTGTATAGTCTACCACATACATTAGAGTTATTCTACCTTAACTCCCGTCAGTGTTTAATTAATCTCACATTAATCAAATGTCCCGATGAGAAGTCACAAGTGTTTTATCTCGAAACATTCCAGACACACAATGCACGAAAAATAGTTTCGACTATTTACCTCATAAGATAATACGTTTAAGTGTATTATATTAAATTTCCTATATAGTTACTCCTCGGTGAGAATGTAACGCAAAAGAAAACTTTTCTCCGACGATTTTCATTTGCCAAGACGATAATTATGAAGTTAGCCGTGCTTACAATTCATTTTTCATTGCTATCTTTGTAAATACAACTTTAGTCTCGATACTTTTAGAACGCACCTCGGTGTGGCCAATAAAAGAAAGATCTTGAATCATATACTCATCTTTGAAGTTCAATACATTTTCGGGCATTGTTTCCCAAGTTTCATTGACACTTAAAAAGAAAGAAAGAAAGAATCAATAAATATACCTTTATAGTTATATTTATTACAACTAAATATATACCCATGTTTTGCTCTGTTGTGACAACCTGAGCTTGTTGCAGTTGAAATGATTATTACATGTAGCGATTGTCTGCCCCTGTTTTCGATCGATGTGGGGTCCAGAAGAGTTATCTTCACTTACTGCAGGTTTTCGCCAGTAGACGACTAGAAGATATTTAAGTAGTAGCCCGCGGAAATTTTAATTCTCTCTCTCTCGGGCCAGCAACAACTTTACATGGTTTAGATATCTTTGTGCCTTTTACACTTAAGTGGGGGCTTTGTCGGAGTAATTTATGTACACACATATACCACGTTGGGAAGGTTACTCTGAGCCTTCCAACTTATTAAAGGAACTTTTAATCTTATATGGTGATTGCCACTTATTCACAGAATAAAGCTATTTCTACAAGTTCGGCGGTGAGCGCGCTATAACACTATGGTGGTGTTATTGAGTAACTGGCGATATCTTATTAGATAGTTGAAAAAAAACAAAACAATTTTGGATATAAAAATAACAATTGTCTTTAGAGTCGTACAAGCGACTTAGATCAGAGTACAAGTCAGTGGTGGGGTAAAGTCAACACTAGATAAGAACAATTTATTACTCGGACAGGGGAGATTTTAAAGGCTAAAAATTCGGTTGATATAAAGCAAAATGTCTGTTTCATACAAATGTCATATTCATATCTATTGTCGTTCTTGCGAGGACTGCATAAGATAAGAGAATTTACTCAACGAAGTTAGTTTAAAGATCAAATCTTAAAAATGTTATTTTATATAGAATAACAATTCGCGAGTAATCCGTGACCAATTTCTGGAATTATCATAGCAACTGACAGATAAGTCTGGCACAAGACCATTTATACAATAACAAAAATATTATCGGTGCCTCACCAATCAGGAAACTGTGGCGGAGACTTGTTGCCCCCCTCCAAGATGAGTAACCCAAGGCCATGATTTCGATTGCCGTCCAATCAAATGCGATCGCGTGGGTGGGTTTTTGTACACCCCTGATGTTTACACTGTAGAGCCATTGTCCGGCGTTTCTATTGGCTGGCCAATCAGAGCCCTGAATTCAGGGGTTTGGAAACCATAAAAGAGGTCCCAAATGGGTCCAGGCAGATTGGAGAGCTGGTTCTTGACCAGATTGGAGAGCTGTTCTTGACCAGATCGGACAGCTGGTTCTTGACCCCCAGATTGACAACTGCTTCCATAGCAGATTGATAGCTCCGTCTCATAGCCCTGTCACCGTCTTTGCTTTGTCATCTGTGTTACTCAAGTCCTGAATTTGAATCAGAACTCAACATATATCGCCAGTCAGTCCACAAAATTCCGACCCAACTTCAACTCGATACCCCTTTGTGGTTGTACATGATGTTTTATCACTGTATAATTAATAAAGGTCGTTTTATTGTTAAAAACGCGTTCGTATTAATTGTGGAACAACATTGGTGAATTTGGTCACTTTCAGGTACAGCCCGGAACAAGCACTTCAACTTTCCTGTGGGTCAAATAACACCCATCGTGTTAGATTCGGCGCAGCGACAGCATAGTGTTACATTTGGTCCCGTGTTGGAAATGTGTCCATGACGTTCGTCATGTGCCGTTTGCGTAGGGACCGCTTCAGGATGGAGTGTTCCAGCCGTTTTACCTCAAACCCCTTGCAACTATCATAGACAAGTTTTCTCCATACTGCACGATTTGTAGCTATTCTCTCCCACTCATGAACGTTTATGTTGAGAGTTTTGATGTTGTTTTTGATAGCATCCCTGAAACGCTTTTGGGGTTTGTGCCGCCGGATACTTCCCACATTGCAGTTCTCCGTAGAACAATCTGCCGTCTTGCATTCTTGCAAGTGCCCAGCCCAGCGCATCTGGTTACGTATAATGCGCATTTCTATGCTGGGACGTTTTGGCTTTTTGCAGGACTTCAGCATCTGACGTGAGGGATTGCCCCCCCTGTGTTTACTATCTTTCTGAGACATGTCTGATGAAATCTCTTCAACGCTTTGATGTGTCGACGATGTGTAGTCCACATTTCGAGGAGTACAGGAGTATAGATAAGACACATAATTTCGTACACAGTGAGCTTCGTCCTGAGGGTAATACTTCTATCCGACCATACTCGTTTTTCGAGGTCATCGAAGGTCCTGCTTGCTCTCTCGATCCTTAGGAAAACTTCAGTCGAGGGTGGGTTCCACATCTGGAGAGTGTGCTGCCAAGATAGACAAACGAATCAACTACCTTCAATCTGGTTCCCTTAACGTAGATGTTGGGGCTCCACATACCTTTGTCCAGGTGGTGGAGTGAGCATAACCTTTGTTTTCTCCAGACTGATGGTAAGTCCTAAGGCAGTACATGCTTCAGAGAAGTGATTCATTTCCTGTAGGTCTTCCTCAGTGTGGGCAACGAAATCTGTATCGTCAGCATAGAGCAGCTCACGGATGAGGGTCTGGAAGGCCTTAAAACGGGCAAGATTGAAAACTTTGCCAGTGGTATGGAATCGTATAAGGATACCGGAGCCACAGTTCTGGAAGGCGTAGGATAGAGTCATCGCAAAGTAAATAGAGAAGAGTGTTGGTGCAGGGATATCAACCTGCTTAACACCGTTGTCGGTGGATATTGACTCCGAGAGGGACCCGTTAAAGTGAAAGCGTGCCTTCATGCCTTGATGGAGTTGTTCAAACATCTGAACGAATCCCGAAGGGCATCCGAGTTTCCTGAGAATAATCCATAGCGCGGTTCTATTCATCTTGTCAAAGGCTTTCGTTAGGTTCACGAAGACCTGGTAGAGTGCTATCTGCTGTTCGGTGCATTTCTCCTGAAGTTGCCGAGCGGAAAAGATCATGTCCATCGTTCCACGACCAGGTCTGAAGCAGCTTTGGCATTCTGGGATAGTCACAGGACAGATCCACTTAGTGAGCCGGTTGAGTAGGAGCTTGGCAAAAATCTTGCCCACTGCCTCGAGAAGACTTATGCCCCGGTTATTGCCACATACCGACCGCACACCTTTGCCTTTGTCTAGCGAGACCAAGATTGCATCGACCCAGTCCTGTGGTACAGGCACATCGAACCATACATCAGAGATAAGATGATGGACCTCCGCGGCGATCTTGTCATCACCGTAGCAGAGAGCCACAACGGGTATGCCATCAAGGCCGGGTGCCTTTCCGGTATTTATTTCCTTGATTGTTACACGGACCTCACCGATGGTGGGGTGATCCATCATCTCGTGGATCGTTTCCCTTTGAGGTAGACTGTTGATGAGGCTGTCGTAGACTACTGAGGGGTTGAGAAAGAGGTCTGTGAAGTGCTCTGTCCATCGTTTCATGATGCCCTATTGTTGACCGTTGTGGGCCGTTGTTTTCGTGTCCTTGCTATCGTAAGCCTTCTGTATCCTCTCTGATATGCCTAACCACCACTGTTTTTTCATTCTTCGTAGGCTCTGTTGAAGTGACGATCGTGCACTTCTGAATGCCTATCGTGAGGGTTCACAGTCTTTAATAGATGCACCGAGAAATTTCTGATGTAACTTGTCTTTCTCTTCCAGAAGTTTGTTGATTTCTTTATCGTTTTCATCAAACCAGTCACGATGTTTCCGTTTCTTGAGGCCAAGGACCTTGACGCTTGTCTCATAGGCCGTTCTCTTGAAGTTATCCCATGTACCGTTGAACTGCCCCTCTTCGAAAGCCTTCTGCAGATTCTGCCGTACATACATGTCTTTAAGTTTAGATACATCGATGCGTTTAGGGACTTTCACTCCCGGCGCGCGAAACTTGCGAATTTTAGTTTACCGCACACAAGCTTGCGATCCGAGCCACACCCTGCGCCCCGCATGGCCCTTACAGTGCATACATCCTGGAGGTCACGTTTGCGGGTTATGACATAATCGAACATATGCCCATGTTTTGATCGTGGATGAATCCAGGTCGCCTTGTGAGATAGCTTTTGGGTGAAAGAATGTGTTACAGATAACAAGTCCGAGTTCAGTACAAAGCTGGAGGAGGTGGAGTCCATTTTTATTTATGTCTCCCAGTCCATACTTACCTAGAGCCGTCCAGGTTCCGTAATCCTGTCCCACTCTGGCGTTAAAATCGCCAAGCAGTAGGATTTTATCAGCTTTTGCGATGGATGTTATGACTGACCTAAGAATCTGGTAGAAGGTCAGAATTATCTCTTCGTCGCTATCAAGAGTGGGAGCATAGGCTGAGATAGCAGTCATAAAGCGGTTGCCTGGTAATGAGGCCCGAAAGTGCATGATCCTGTCATTAACACCGTGTGGCTGCTCGATATGTTTGACCAGTTCTGTTCGAATTGCAAAGCCCACTCCGCCAGTCCGCCTCTCTCCGATTGGCCTACCTTTCCAGAAGAAGGTGTACCCAGTCCCTAACTCTGTCAGTTGATCCTCATCGCTGAAGCGGACTTCCGAGAGTGCCGCGATGTCTACCCCGTATCGAGACAGTTCCTTTGCCACAATACCAGTTTGACGTTCGGGGTTTCCTGATCCCGCGAAGTCCAGAAGTGTCCAAACATTCCAGGTGGCTATTGTAAGCCTAGGTATTTTGTTGTAGTATTTTGTTTTCATCCTGATATATGAACGGGTATTTGTTTAAGTCACCACTTCTAGACCTCTCCCAAATGTCTCCCAAACTTGCCGAGGCACATTGCTATTCGATCAACGATGAAGCGATATTAGTTGGGTCATGAACCGCGTCATGTGCAGATTCACAACTATGTGCTTCAAACATGTCAAACCCACATATGTCGCCATTCCTCCAACGCCGTAGAACTTATAGAAATATCTGCACATGTTGACATGTCCGCTTGAGCGACACGCACCGTTTTAACTTAGTATAAGTCCACGGTACCATTTTAAATTATCGACAAGCAAGATCAGTAAGCAGATACAAATTAATGTTTTTCAGTGACGCTGGAGTTAGGACTATTAGCAGTGACAATATGGTAAAAAGAAAAAAAAACATGTGTTAAAGAATATACGTTTCTACACTTCAGAAATATTAATGTAAAGTATTACTTATCTGGACGCGTCTTCACTCTCAGATAATATTTACCGTTTTGACAGAGTCACCGTGGTTGACTGGGACGATATATATATATATATAATATATATAATATATATATATATATATATATATTATTATTATTATTATTATTATTATTATATATTATTATCTATACATTTAATGGCTGATTAATTACCGCTTGTTTCAAAGCATTATATGCTTATCGTCAGACAAATCGCCTTGTAAATGACATCCAAATGAATATGCGTTATGATCCCGCGAGGTCCAGAAGTGTCCAAACATTATTCTCGCTTTATTTGACCGCGTGTCACCATCGTGTCTGTGTGATGTTAAAATAACACTTAAAAGATTTTTCCTTTTAAGATGGTTGATTTTGTGTTGTTATTTTTTAGTCCAAGAGTTTAATAAAAAAATTCTTTCTGTGTGGACAAGCTCTGAATATTTCCGATTTAGTATTTAGGTGTTTTTGCGCTGAAGCTAATCCTTGTAGCACCCGGAATTTTTCTGTAGAGCATAGTCCACATCACTTGGATCCATTGATATATCATTTGGGTTGGTCTAAAATCTTTCACTTTAGACTATATGGAGTTCCTTGGTCTTTGTACTTCTATACACGGTTTGTATCTAGCTTCGCTCTTTTTCTCGTTCCAGAAAATTATGTGTGTATGTGAGTGTGTGATTCCTTTGTTCTCTCTGCTTCTGTCAGTGTGTCGGTCTGAGTGTGTGTGTGTGTGTGTGTACTTGTATGTCTGTGTGTGTCTTTCTCTTAGTTGTCACACACTTTTCAGTATCTCTAGCATAGATCGTATAGATCATATATATCCAGTGAAGGTTATTCGATTAGAATGGTTCCGAAATTGGTCCCATGAAAAATAATTATCCATTGTGGCCTACGGTGTTCTGGACCCCACCAAATTCATTTGGCTCATCTCTGATAGACCCTATTGCTTTGTCCTAGAGCATAATTTCAAGATATAATCTTATCATATACCTAGTTCCAAAAACTCTTTTCCATTTCTGTCTTTCAGTGATAGTTTACGAGCTGCAAAAGATTGTCCGAATTTGCTTAACCTGGATAATATCTGCTGATCCGAATCTCAATCAATAAATTAGGTGAATTTTACTTAAGGATTTTGATTATTTGGATTATTCGGACTATTGTCCATCTTTATTGTTATCTATTCAACATTTCGGCCGATGTGCCCTCCGGCCTTCTTCAGGTATTTATTGTCGGGCTCGGGAGCCTTCTAGAACTTAGGAACCTTTTTTTTTCTTAAGGAGTTGACAATAGGAAGAACTGTTTACAGTTGTACCTTTTTTCAAAGAAAAAATAACCATGAACCCTTTCATGTCCTATAATATTGTCAGCATGACCTACTTTACTGAAGGCTGCACCCAGAAAATTTATTTACTGGAGAGTCGGTGTGTTTCTACCCCATCCTCGTTTTCAATTTAGGCTCGTAGTGGCAGACCCATAGCCATCCCATTTATACAGATTGTTTTTTACCAAAACAAGTTTCTCCGTACACATCATACCTTTTCCTGTAAATTTCACATGGTTTTTCATTTTCAGCCACCAAAACATTTGGTGACTGACCTCTGTTCAAGACTAGGACACTCTGATTTGTCACCATTTTGAATAACCCCAAAATAAATATTTTACGAGATTAAGATAATTTTGTTGTATAAACCAATTCCAAACAATGCCGAGTTTACATTTACTGAAACAAATTCTGAAAAATAATGACACCCGTATATATAGTAATGTTATTGTAAAGGAATATATTTCCCTATAGGAAATTGGACTCGTCCAACGAAAGACATAGATGATACGGACTACATGAAGGTATTAATCGATTAGTAGCTAGTTTGCTACAGAAAATTGAATTATTGTTGTGGAAAAGCTTTGCGTTGGACTCTATCTTATTTGTATCTTTTGTACCAAAGTTAAGAAACCTATGTTGATATTTCTTCCAGATTTCAATGTTGTTATTTGATAACTCAGACATTTAAAAAGATGTAATAGTTACGATATATAGGATCGACAGGGCCGTTGTGGAAGGAAAGATGCAATAATCTCATAGCTTCTTTCAAGAAGAAACATTACGCAAATAGCACAAGACTGTCTAAGTACATCTGGACAAAAAATTATCGGAAAGAATAAGAGGGTAAGGGGTTTAGAAAGAGTGTATGCTTGTCAGAAGGACTCGAAAGATTGTAAATTGTGGTTGTAGGAAAAATGTCTTATCAGTTTTCTGGATTCAAGTAATCTGCAGAATTAAAGGTCAGAATTGGTAGCTAACTGTCGCCATGAAAATTAATATTTACTGACTTAACGACTACATCGAGTACAGAGATTTATTCAGTTGAATTCGACATGAGCCGATACTGGCTCATCTAATAATCATTGCATAAGCGAGAAATTGTTAGTTATCAAGGGCCATTGACTTCAGGTCTTCGCTACCCCAACTTAGATATACATAATCTATCAATGATATTGAGCACACTTTACTTAAAAATATAGCGAACTATATATATATATATATATATATATATATATATATATATATATATATATATATATATATATAGTCCCCAATATATATATATATATATATATATATATATATATATAATCCATGGATCACAGCAAATTAATACCAGTAAAACAACATTTCCGGTCAAACAGAGATGCGAAATTCCCAATCGTTGAAAGAATTGGAAAAGACACCAATGTTAAATCTGTAATCGAAAATCATAAATACAGATGGATTAAGAAAATAAAAAGTTATCATCTATTCGGACTTAACATGAACACTAAAATCCAGCCCTGGCAATAAAAATGTAGTAATGAAAAATGTGGCGGTAAGTAACACCTAAAGAAATTGAAACGACAGACAGACAGACCGACAGACAGACCGACACACACACACACACACACACACACACACACACACAAATATATATATATTTATATATATATATATATATATATATAATATATATAAATATATATAGGGTTAGTTTAATGGGAAAATAGATAAATAATTTGGGTTCTGTTTTTTCTAGGTCACCTGTAATATGTTTTCATTTTCCGAGCGATTCGTAAGTTTAGCCATAAGATCATTTTTACTTGTTGATTTTTATGGGTCATCCTTCGAGGACCGAACTCGGTATTCAGTAGTAATAGATCTGCAAACGATTATTCAACCATGTGTTCATCTATTTTACCCGGGCTTCGCCGGGTAGCCGCTGCTAATATATATATATATATATATATATATATATAGTGAGACGAAATATCAATTGAATTTAGTTGCTGTGTAGTTATATCCACTTATTCCTCAATTTTCAACTACATTTTTGTTGGATTTACTCAATCCTTCACTCCGCGCGCGCGCACACACCACACACACACACACACATATATATATATTATATATTATATATATATATATATATATATAAATATATGTGTATCTTCTATTATTATATCTAAAGCTGAGATTAGCAACTTTCATTTCCTAAAGGCTTTTTTCCTATTTATACTAAGGACACAATATTTATACTCAGATATTCCTTGGTTTTAGGACTACTTAATGTTTGAAAAAAATTCAGTTTAATTGGTTTTAATTAGTCGTAATTAGCAATTAAGTAAACAACTGGCCCGTCCCTCACTATCAGTCTAAATTACTCTCACCCTCTCTATGTACGAGTAAGGATGAGAGAGTAAGTGACGGAGAGTTATTGTGCTAGACATTTAACTATGTTAAAATTAATTTTAATATAGGGGTGAACTGGTAAAGACATAGCTACCAGTGGTCTAGAAGTGGACTAGGTCTTCCGAAAACCCGTCTCTCCAGTCAGCATAAAAAGGAGTTTTTTTGTTTGTTTTTTTTTTGCTTGGACGTCTGGGTAGGGGGAAGCAGTTTGTAGCTAGGTACCATTGTGTTGTGAAATCTGTCTTGTTCAGGCTAACAGTTTTTTTCGGTAAAAGAGTTTGTAAATCGTTACTGCTATTGAGTGAAACATTATCTATTTCAATTTAAATTCAGTCAAACGTTTCTTTTTTTTAAATCTTACGAAATGATTTTAATGTTTTTTTTTGTTTTGTATTTTTTTGTTGTTTTTTTTAAACACTGGTCGTATTTTTAACACGCCCTCGCCAACAGCCTATGAGTAGAACGGGGATCTGTGTAGTAATGTGAGGAGCAGACTGTAGGTGTGGCGTTCCTTGGTATAGCGTAAGTGAAAAGAGGATAGACTCTCTCACTGTATGACCGATACCGGCTCTAGGCCTCCCCCGACGACTTTACTTATCTATTTTTTAATTTAATTCATTTTGCAAACTCTTTTTTCCCTAATTCCCAGGACTGCCAATATGTTGTCTCTTTTTATTTTTAAAATGAATTAAAGTTAATTAAATCGATTATTTTCGTCGGTGCCTGTCACATAAATGCGTCCTGGCCTCCTGCTCTAAAAAACGCTATGCGGTACCTGCTGAAAATCAACGGTAGGCATGGTTTCCATAGAAAAATGTTACTTCCGAGTTGCAGTAGCAATGATACAACTAGGGCTTGGAAGAAAACCTTTTTCACTTAAAACTTGGTTCAACGTTTGCTCACTTGAAGAAAATTCCATAATTTTTAAATATCTAGAAAACACATTAACTACCTTTTTACTCGACATGAAATATTTTTAAAGATTCATCTAATGTATTAAAATAAAGAAAGTTTAATAATCATGGTATATCAGACATGCTTTCCGAATTTTTATATTGATTTTTTTTTTTTTTTACGGTTGTTCTCATTTATTTACAGCAGACTATAAAAATTACTAGAAGCAAATAAAACAAATTGTCAGCTTCAGATATGATTTATTAAAAAGGATTGTGCTATAGTTTAGGGTCATCAACTTAAATAAAACGCCTTTGGGGACGAATTTAATTGTTTAAAAGTGTATAAAAAATAGATGTAATTTTTATTTATCTATTTATTTTTTTGTTTACTGATGCCAGTATAAAAAAGCTAAATAATATTACACATATAATTCATTTTTAATACATTTTATACTAGGCACTGCCAAAAGTGTCAAAAAATCCATATTAAAAAAAATATATATTACCCCCCCCCCCTTCGATTGGATAAAATTACCAAGAATCTGGGTATTATCCGATTTTAATGAAATTTTCAATGTTAATTCATCAATGAATGAACTTTATAATGCATTAGTTATTTTATTTCAAACTGATTTTTTTCATGTCATTCAACTTTGCACCCCCTCTATTTTGGGGGCGTAAAAAACATCGGAGGGGTTATATACGGTGCTATTCGCCGAATTGCGCCCCGGCCTTAAAAAAATCGACAGGCGGTGATAGCCGAAAAAACAACCCCATCTACGAATGAAGTCTTTATATGAAGCGATGCCTGCTGAAAAACAACCAGCGCTTGAGGTGTTTTTTCCCCGAAAAGGTAATGCGATATTTTACCCCTCCAGTCTTTTTCGATAAGTAAATGTAAATATTTTACCTTCCCTCTTTAAAATATTTTTGTGGGAGGCTAAATATTTACATTTACTTGTCGATAAAAAGATGCCTTACTTTTAATGTCTTCAAACCACTAAAAAAAAACATAATTTGTCGATAAAAACGCCTTCAGTCCGCTACAAAAATTTTTTTTTGTATTCTCATTTTATTTTGATATCTATTTCCAACCAACAATTACAAATAAAAAAAAAAAAAAATATTTAGACATTCTTTTTTATTTAAACTAAATACCAGACATAAATAAAAAAATAAAATTAAAAAAGATATCTGAAGATTTAGATATTCTTTCATATCTAAAAAAACAAATGTCAGGGCATTTTTAATCTAAAAAAAATATCATACAGTAGCTATGATAAAATTACGTCACGTGATTAGTTAGAGGACACATATAAATATTAAATATTTTTTAACTTTATATTTTAAAATCTTGCAAAAAAGAGTAATGAACATAAAGAGAAAAACAGTTAATTCAAATATCACATGATCCGATTTGGGAGAAATTACCCACCGTTATCTTGAAAATTAAGTAAAACAGTCAGTTTTTTTAATAATAATTTTCTGATACAATTATTCACACCCTTATCTTTATAGAAAAAAAAGTTAAATTTAAAAAAAATATTTCCTAAAATAAAATATGAGGGGGTAGACCTCGTAAGCAAACTGTTCACAATGTTTGGTTGTCTATCATCGACCCTACGATGGACGAGTTTATGTGGCGACTGCAATACGGTATTTGCAATTGTACAATGTAAATTAAGAATTAATATTTGTAGCAGCTAAATTTACGTTGTACAATAGGTACCACTAATTTGCCCTCTGACCCCACCCTCTATATTTAACACAATGAAACTTGCATAAAAGTTAATATCTTGAAAATTCTTTGTCCATTCGAAAGAGAGGACATCTTTTTTTAATCCCGATGATTTTTTTTAAATTTCCAGTTTACGGAAATAAAGAAAATTATGAACGACAAACAATGTCTACATTTTTGCGCGGTTAAATCAATTGAATTTTAACGTAGACCAATACAAGCTCAAAAGAGCTTTTTAAAAAAGATCTATGAAAAATCAATTAATTGTTCGATTTTCACCAAAAGTATAAATAAAAAGATAAAATAACGAAGGTGTGAATAGAAGAAAAAATTAGTACCGGAAATCAGAAAATTAAATGTAAAATAAAAACTAAGAAAATACTTTTTGGAAATATTTTTTTTTTTACTCTTTTTAATGATTATTTAATAGGCTAATATTTTGTAAGATAAAAATTATACATCGACATTTGTTCTGTTCAAATATGATGGTCTAAATTTTCAATATAGTTTTCTACATATAGCAATAATAACTAAAGTAGTTTATTGAAATATTTTTTTGGTATTTTTTTCAATCGTGGTGGTGTGTGTGGATTGCGTAATGTTTTTTGATAAAATACGGATTTGACATCATCTTTGGCAATGCCTACCTAATCCCAGTTATCTACGGAGAGCTGAATGGGTGACTCAACGGGTCACATTTTATCTAGTATATATATATATATATATTATATATATATATATATATTGTAAACAAGGTATGTTTGGAATGGCTTTTTTTGCCGACAATTTTTGGAGAATATGTGCTTAATTAGAGTCGTACCTAATTTTGAAAATTAATTAATTAATAATGAATTAGGTGGAATGCCTATTAAAATGTATGGCTAAACAAATCGAGAAAAATCAATCTTTGTATGTACATTTCGGCCTATTAGGCCTCATCAGCCAGAGCTATAGATAGAAGGCCGCCCTGTGCGTGATTTGAAACCGGACTGCCAAGCTGACAGCCGAATCCCATAACCTCTACACCAAACGGACTTCTTAGATTTTACGATTTGTTTAGAGTAGGTTAATATTCCTCTTCTAGTGACTTTTTTTTATTACACGACGATATGATAAGTTGTAAACAAGGTATGTTTGGAATGGCTTTTTTGCCGACAATTTTTGGGAGAATATGTGCTTAATTAGAGTCTAAGAAGTCCGTTTGGTGTCGAGTTATGGGATCGGCCTGTCAGCTTGGCAGTCCGGTTTCAAATCACGCACAGGGCGGCCTTCCTATCTATAGCTCTGCTGATGAGGCCTAATAGGCCGAAAT
>CM042144.1:33632395-33637515 GCA_023376005.1 Doryteuthis pealeii
TTTACAAATGCGTAAAACTTAAGGTCACGTGACTGATGTGTGTAGGTGATAACACAGTTTATTCATTCTAGATTCACTGGGCAGTACTTGTGCACTATTCCGATTTAAAAAGAAATGTATTTATAAACGTTTGTTCATTTTCATTTTATATATATATATATATATATATATATATAATATATATATATATATATATATATTCCGATGTGAATCGTTCACTTGTTCTATTTTCAGAATTCCGGTCCTCATCAGAAACGCTATCAATTTGAAAGGCACCAAAACACATAATCTTTCAAAAAGACAATGTGAAAAAAGGAGAGGAAAAGAAAAAAAGAAAGAAAGAAAGAAAGAAAGAAAGAAAGAGATAATAGATAATTGATAAAGTGGTTCCTAGAAAAAGAAACAAAGAAAAGTCAAAAAATAAACGTGAAGAAGAAACAGAGTTGTCCATTATTTAACACATTGTCTATACAAGACCGATAAGACCTTTCAGTGAATATCACAAGTGTTAGAGAAAGGCCAAGTTGGCACCAGTTGATAAACGAAATTGAAACGTGGAAAACACAGGAATAATTCAAGAAAAGTAACTAGAATGGATTATGAAGAATATAAATTCCATCAATCAAAGTGCAAGAGAAGACATTTTCTTTAAGCCAAGTCGAAAAGCAACGACTCAGTTGTTTTTCCGACATAGTTAATCTTAGGTCACTTCAATACTGCTATATATGAAATATATATATATATATACAAGGTGTGTCAAATAAGTATCGAGATTTTATGTATGAGTTGCACAGGGATCTGTGTGGTAGTGCGCGGTGCTTTACCTCAGACGCTAAAAATAGACTCCTGATACCGACAATAGGCCAATCCTTCGACTTTACATACTTTTGCTTACACTAAATACTTGTGACATTACAATAAATACCAAATGGAACATTTTCATCAGCAATTTTTGAAGTTAATGAAAAGAATTGCAATGGTTTCTAAGTAGGGTGGAGGTTTGCTAGCGTGTTCGTGTAGCGTTACAATTTTCGTGTGCTTCCTAGGAGTAACGTCCATCGCAGACAATGACCGTAGGACAACTAATTGACAGTCGAGACAATAGTGATGCAATTACGGATGACTATATTTCTTAAAGCCAAACAAATTACATCATACACCCTAAAATAGATTCATATTATCGCTCACCACTGCAAATGACCTAATCTGAGGAAAGAACAGATATCGATTACAGCATGTCACTTCAGTGGGTCTAAAACTGACCGTGTGGTGAAAGAAAAGAAACTAAAGCGGTTGCTTCAATTAATTACACAAGGATGTAATAGAGGCCTATCATCAGAATATGTAGAAGAATCCCGGTTCAAGATTTTTATGTAGAGAGAGTATAAAAATAGTAATTGGAGTTTAATTGGGATACTGTTTGTTCAGCTGGTTGATGATATCAGAGAGAAAAAAGCCAGAATCACATTTATCGTGTAGTACACCCAAGAAGGCATTCAGTTCTACGCCACTCCCCTAAAATAAGGCAATTTAAAGAATAAAAATATAATTGAAAAACAAAAATAAATTACAAGCACGTGCAGGTCTATGACTATCTGTCTGTGAACATCAGGTCATATTTGTTTCTTGTGTTTGATACGCACCCGTAACTTTAAGGCTTAAAAATTAAAAAAATGGGGGCATATTATACACGAATAATTACGATATTACAAATAGTATTATACAATGCTTAATTATACTAGCAAATATATGCACCCTCCGGGTGCAAGTTTTCAATTTTTAATGTAATAAAATATATTAAATTAATTTCATACTAATGAAACTAAATAAGAATGCGGATAAAAAGTTTTGAAACAGAGAGGGGGTATAATCGAAAATAAAACAACTGAAACTTACTCATCCATCACTCCCGTCTTTCATTGCTGAATTTTCCTAATTAAACTATTTAGTGAAAATAGGAAATAAAGAATAAAATTACAATTTTTTTTCTTGTTAATGGATTTCTTTTAATATTTATCCCGAGATTTTGCTCATATCATTAAGATAAAAGCAAACAATTAGAAATCAATAATACCAAGCACATATTTATCAAAATCAAATTTTTAATATCAATATGCAAATTAGCCTTCCCGTTCAAACTGTAAACCGCTATTTTGTTGTATATATAAATACAAGTGCATGTTATAAGTATGTAGATATGGTCTACAGTGGCCTCGGCCTCTGGACCATTGATACAATTAACGGCGTCGATCCCAGGGGGCCATCCCCCCAGGCAACACCTGCCCCCTCGATTTAAAGGGGCAGGGCTGGGTTTATTGCCCAGTGCCTGAGGCGCCCCCCTTGAGGGGGAATGCCGACGGATCGACGCAATTTTTCACCTGCCACTCCACGAGCTTCGGCCGTGGGTGGTCCACGTTAATAGGGACTTTGTGCCTGAACCGTACATGTGGGGTACGCGGTAAATAAAAGATATGGTCAACAGTGGCTTCGGCCTCTGGACCATTGATATAATTAACGGCGTCGATCCCAGGGGGCCATCCCCCCAGGCAACACCTGCCCCCTCGATTTAAAGGGGCAGGGCTGGGTTTATTGCCCAGCGCCTGAGGCGCCCCCTTGAGGGGGAATGCCGACGGGATCGACGCAATTTTTCACCCGCCACCCATGAGTCTCGGCTTGTGGGTGGTCCCACATAAATAGGGCCTTGTGCCTGACCCGTACAAGTGGGGTACGTGGAAAATATCATGTAGATATGGTCAGCAATATTAATAATGTAAACCAATTTTATTTATAATTGAGGTTTAAATAGAAATAAATTACTAAGGGAAAAGTGACTTGAGAAGTAATAAAGTCCCAGTTATAGACAAAAACACACACAATCTCCATTATAGTAAGATATACAGTTTCCTTTAATTTACGTATTGGCAAAGTCTTACTGATATTTTCCACATCTCTGACCACAATGTACTTCCATTTCGTTCTTGATCTCACCTTCTTCTCTTTATTGACCCTAATCGCTTATTAATTTCATCTTCCCATCGCCGTGGATGTATTCCGAGTGATCATTTCTACACCATCATTTATTAAGAGTGTGCACTCCCAACAATATTTTTATAAATAAGTTTCTTCTGAACCAAAACGGATATTATTATTATTATTATTATTATTATTATTATTATTATTATTATTATTATTATTATTATTATTATTTATTGCCAAACTCTACAGCGTTTAAACTGTATAACCAAAAATAAAATTACCTAAATATACATTAGCGGTGTACTTATTTTTTTATATTTTGACCATCTTACAACCTCTATAGGTAAATACTGCAGGTTTTAAATATGACCATTTTACAACCCATATGTAGTATAGGTAAATAATGCTAGCATAGGTAAAACCTGTACGGAATATGGATAATTAGTGCTAGTTAAAAAAAAGTTGTAGAATAAAATTAACCTATTTTTAATTAATCCAGTCAAAAATGTTTTTTTTTTTGGGCGGGGTATTTGAAAAGTTATGCCAGTGGAATCCTGATTTTTATATCAGCCGATCATGTCTTAATTCCAGTCGGCCTTTCAGTTTTATTGATAACATTGCAAGCACGTGTGTCTCTGAAAAGAATGTAAAAAGAACGACGACAAATAATTAAAAAAAAACAACTAGAAAGAATCTCAGTTATTCTGATTCGTGTAAAGATAGATCTCATAGATTCTCACAGTCGTCTTCACAAAATTTAATATCTTTTGTTTGTTTCTTCGCAACGATTATTAATATGCATCTTCCCAGACAATCGTAAATATCTTGAATTAATAAGTAATGCTCAAATCATTACATTCCCAATATTAAGTATTAGATATTGTGTCAGATTTTGAATCATTATATATATATATATATATATATATAATATATATATATATATATGACCCAATTGTTTTTGTGACCTTCAAATTGGAGGGTACCATAAATCCCGTTGTTTGCCTTCTGTTTTTAGGTTTCTTACACGAGGATTGGTGTCGTTGAACTCCGGATTCTGAGACGGTAACGTTTTCTTACTTATTAATTCATACACATATGTAAAGTCGTCAGGGGTGGCCTAAAGTCGTTATCAACCAGACAGCGAGGGAGTCCCCTTTTCACTAGCGCTAGATCAAGGAGATTGTTTTGGCGTCTGAGGCGGAGGGCCACACCTACCATCGCCTCCTCACTTTACCGCACAGATTCCTGTGCTACTCATACGCTGAGTTGGCGAGGGCCGGTATCGAACCCGGAACCTTGTGATTCCTAGTCGGACACTCTACCGACTGATCTATACTTAGATATAGGAGCCGCATGGTGTAATGGTAACCGTGGTAGGAAATGGATCTGAGTTCACATCCTGGTCGAGGTTGTTTGCATTTCACATGGGAAAAGTATGTATCCAACTATGCCCCTCCCAGCTATGGGTAAATAGTTGGACAGACTCGGCTACCCATAAAAAATATGGGTAAATATGAGCTGACCATTCCCCTATAAAAAGTAGCGCTCATAATTATTTGAACAAGCATAAAATCTGTTGTTGTTTTATGTTAGGCAATATCAGCGGACATGAAGGATTTTGAACTCTGAAGAAACCAAAGGTTGACAACTCTTCAAAGAATAGGAACATGAAATTGCCTTTTGAATCTCCTTAATCAATTTTAGAAGGATAGAAATATTATATGCTCCGAAAGCCCGGTAGAGCTCTCTAGAGGGGACCTTAACGAACTTTCACCGTTTAGCGTAAGGCGATACTCGTCTGTTGTTTACGGATTTGATTTCTCTGGTGGTCGTAACATATATCTACCGATGTATGTATTTATCATTTAAATGTATTGAGATTCCGTGGGGACTTGAAATAATTTTTTTATATATCTATGTGAAAAAATAGAATATCTTATATACATATATATTGAATATAAATTGAAAGGGTTTATTTTATATAGATTGATATATGTGTGCGTATATATATTTAACAACCCCTCCGCGCGAGCAGGATGTGACACAAGCGGAGTTCAACAGGTTTGAATTCAGAGTTTTCCTTCCTAGACCGGTTGCCTACCAGGAAAGTGCTCAAGTTTCCTGTGTGCCCCCTTCACCAACAC
>CM042144.1:33637615-33667615 GCA_023376005.1 Doryteuthis pealeii
CACAGTCTAACGCTACAAATATGGAATAGACTCCCTCGCTGTCCAGCTGATACCGACATTCCGCCAACTTTACTTATTTATTGTCTGCACTTAAATTGTTTGATGGATAGACTTTAAAAATTTGATGTTGCTTTCCCTAACAGACTTCAAATTCCAATGGAGCAATAAATTATGGTAATTACGTTAATCTAATTCTTCAATTTAGTTAATGCAACAAGAGAACAATGAACAACAAACAGAAGAAAAAACGGGGTTCCCGGTGTATAGTTGTTAGATGATAGCATCTGTTTAAACCTATGAACCCGATATTTCGGGCTGAGCACTATTTTACTATACAGATCATCATCATCATCGGTCGTCGTCAAGGCGTGCTAAGGGGATTGATCCGTTTGTTCTCTCTGCCTCTGCTAGTGTGTCTGTCTGTTCGACTGTCTCTCCGTCTCTCCATCGCCATTCGTCGCTAACGGCCACCGCACTTGGTAATCCCTCTATATATAGCACCCAGTGTAACATAGAGAGTAGTTGGTAATTCCTCGTATATAGGAGCACTGGGTAGTACACACACACACACACACACACCACACCACACCATATATATATATATATATAATATATTAGAAAAGCACAAAAAACAAACATAATATATATTATATATATATATATATATATATATATATATATACCCTGATTTATGAACGACATACCTCTTTGAATATGCAATGCAGTGTATAAACAAAATACAATAGAGAATTGACGAAAGGTTGCATTCTTCCCATTCCCCCAAGAAAGGTGACCTCGGGAATCGCTAAGAACTATAGAGGAAGTTGCTAACATATATAATTCCTTCTTCTTAATCGTATCCTACCTGAAGTAAAGAAAATCCTTAAGAAAAATCAAAACACGTTTCTCAGAAATCGATCCACAATTTCTCAGATCATGATTATCTGCCGAATCGTAGAAGGGTTCGGGCAAAGGAATCTCGTGGTAACATGAAGTTTGAGATTTCTCCAGAAGAAAAATGAAGAAATATTACTAGCATACGGCGTCCTTAGAGAAACAGTAACGCTATAATGGTGCCTCTGCAAATACACTAAAGCAATGGTTCGTTCACCAGATGTGACACAGATTGCTTTGTCACTGGAATGCTGCAAGGAGATTAAAATAGCCCCATATATATTCATAATTTACCTATATCACGTACTTCGAACGTCATTAGGTCCCATAAAAAAAAGCTTCACCTTTTTTTTAAAAAAAAGGGCAAGAAGCAGGGTATCCCGTAAGAGACTATTACGAATGCGGACAACGCAGATGATCTGGCGCTTCTCGCAAGTACACATGCACAAGCACAATCACTACTAAAATATCCTGAAAAAGGCAGCAAGGGATATTGGCCACTATGTGAAAGCAAATAAAATTAAGTTCATGTTACAAAGAAGATGAGGTATCTCCACACTAGATGGCAGGCACCTAAAATCGTTGGACCAGTTAATGTACCATGGTAGCAATATCTCATCTACAGAATCCGATGTTAATGCACCCATAGGAAAGGCATGGCCACAAGTTATACGTACCCATACTTATATTGTAGTATATTGTTAGAGTATACCAATGGGCATATACTTATCTTCTTCTATATATAGTGTCCTAATGTATAGATACGGGGTAGCTGTATCTGTTATCTTTGAAGCTAGATCTGTTATCTGGGTCTGAGCTTAGTAGCTGGCTTCTTAGCTGGCTTCTTAGCATGATCTATCTTGAGTATCTGTTCTTCTGGTTTGAGATTCTTCTTGACTTGATCTTCTGGTGTATTGTGTCGTTGCTTAGTATTTTAACTAACGAACACAAGATTTCTTTTTTACTTAGAGCTCATATCTTATTTTATAAAACCCAGTTCAAATAAAATGTACATGAGAAAATTGGCTATTTGGACGAGAGTTGCTATCTTGCGGTCCGTCTCATCCAGTCACCCAGCCAAATCTGATTTCTCTAAACTAACTTCTCACTTTGGCTCATCCAATCAAAGAAGAGAGAGTCAATACAGGGCTAAATGTGGTCAATCAAATTCCCTGTATCTGTCCATTAAACCGTTGGTTTTATTTAAGTACAGTACCGTACACAATTGATAGGTAACTTATTAAATTAAATGAAGTGTGTTTTTAGTATATCTATCTATCTCTTCCCCCCCATCTTTATATATATTATATATATATATATATATATATAAATATATTATATATGTGTGTGGTGTGTGTGTGTGTGTGTGTGTTTGTTGAAATGAAATTATATACATTATATTCATTTCAACACACACACACACACACACACATATATATATATATATATTATATAATATATATATATACGTGTGTGTGTGTGTGTGTGAAATGATATATATATATAATATATATATATATATATATATATATATATATATATTATCTCCTTTTGAGTTTTCACACCAGTTTTAGCTGATGGTTTTCATTGGAGTCTGAGTGACAGCAAGTCTCCTCAGGTCTCCAGGACTCTTCTGAGTATTCTGGCAGATTGCAGCAGTGCAGTGTTCTGAATGGTTTCAATCCTTCCTTTGATATCCAAACTTTCCAAACCCTTTTCTAATCCTTTTGAGACTGTTCCAAGTTGCACCAACCACAATTGGTATCACTTTCATGTTCCATAACTTTTTCAGTTCTCTGGCAAGATCCAGATATTTGTCCATTTTTTCATTTTCCTTTAGCTTCACCCTGTGATCTGCTGGCACTGCAAAATCCACCAGTTGACAAGTTCTTTCTTTTTTGTTTATCAACACTAGGTCTGGTCTTCTTGCTGGGATAGGGTGATCCGTTTTTATTTCAAAGTCCCGGAGAATTTTTTGCGTTTCGTTCTCAAGAACAGATTCTGGTTTATGCATATACCATTTTGTTGTATGGTCAAAATTTAATTTTTTGCATAATTCCCAGTGGATCACTTTCCTAACCCAGTCGTGTCTAGTTTTGTATTCTCGCTGTGCTAGTTTGCTACATTCGCAGAGTATATGGTTTTACAGTCTCATCTCTATTACCACAAAGTCTACATTTACTATTTTGTTGGGTCTTATCAATTTTCGCTTTGATATAGTTTGTCCTTATGGCATTATTTTGTGCAGCAATTATTAATGATTCTGTTTCTCTTTTGAGGTTTCCTTTACTTAACCATGTCCAAGTCTTTCCATGTGCAACCTCTTGTATTTGTCGTTTGAAGTGTCCATATAATTGTTTTTCTTCCCATTTTTTGTTTTCTAGTCTTTGTTGTTTTTCTGTTTGTCCAACATATTGTTGGCCGCCATAAGTAATTTGTCTTTGCTCCTTCTTGTGTAATCCTCAAGTTGTTGGATAGTGGTTTCTACGCAGTCCTCTATGTTGGCAAGACCTCTTCCCCCGTCCTTTCTTTGACACATATAATCTATCTCTGTCGTCTCTTAGGGTGAAGAGCCTTGTGCATGGTCATTAACTTTTCTCGTTCTTTGGTCAATCTGTCTGGAGTTCTTCTTTTGTCCATTTTAGAATGGTCCTGGGTATCTTATAATGGAGACGGCCCAGGTATTGATTCTTTGATCAGATTTCTGCTTGTTAAGTTTGGTTGCTAGAAGTTTTCTAGTTCTCCTGAGATATTCTTTTTTAACTTTTTCCTTTCATTTCTGTTTGCTTAATATTGTCCGCTTCTAAAATTCCTAAGTATTTGTAACTTTCATTTTCATCAAGTGATTTTATGGTGTCCTGATTTGGTAGTTGTATTCCATTTATTAATTTTCTTTCGCACATTTTTTCAATTCCAAATTCCATTCCTATATCTTGGCTATATATTATAATAGTTTGTACCAGGGTTTCTAATTCTTTTTCATTTTTTTGCAAACATTTTTATGTCATCCATGTACATAAGGTGGTTTATCTTCTCTTGTGTGCTAGTGAATTTATATCCCCCTGTACATTTTTTAAGTATATGACTGAGGGGGCATAATTGCTATAATGAAAACAGTAGTGGTGATAATGAGTCTCCTTGGAAGATAACCTCTTTGGATTTTTACTTCTGCCAGGGATTGTTTTCCGGCTTTTAATTGAACTCTCCAGTTTTCCATGGCTTTTCAATGAAATTTATGATGTTGTTGGAAATTTTGTACATTTTAAAACATTCTAAAATCCAGGTATGTGGGGACCATGTCATATGCTTTTCTGTAGTCGATCCAGGCCATTGCAATATTTTTCCGTCTTTTTTTTACTTCTTTAATAATGTATTGGTCTATATACTGTAAATCGTGTGTTTCCTCTTTTTCCCTGCGGCATCCTTTCGTTCTTTCTGTGAAAAGGTTTCGCCAATTGAGTGAAAAGTATATTTCTTCTTTTATAACGGCAGTCAATATTTTCCACATCATGGGTAGACAAGTTATTGGTCTATAATTGCTGGGGATGTTTCCTTTTTTTAGGGTCTTTCTGGATTATTATTATTATTATTATTATTAATTTTATTATTATTATTATATTTTACTAAAGCTGAGCGAATCAATGTTTGTCTCCTAAAGACTTTTTACTGTTTAGTTTAATGATTCGAAAGTTATACTAAAATATTCATTAGTTTTAGATTAAGTTATATTAAAAAAAACATTTTAAATGATTCTAATTAGTCGTCATTTGCAATTAAGTCAAAAACTGACCCGTTCTCTTAAATTCACAATCTGTCTGTCATTTTCACCCTGTGTATATGTTGAGAACATATACGTTAGTTTTTCAGTTGAGCACCGAGAGAGATATATTAGAGAGTAATGAAACGTATTTGTATGTTAAGTTTCATAAGCAGCCAGCCGGGCCAACATCTTAGCTCTTAATAAATTTAAATTAGGTCAAACGATCACTTTCTTAGAAATCTTACAAAATGATTTTTTTTAATTCTCTGGTCGCTTTTATAAAAACTTTAATTTACTTTGCAAACTCACTTTTCCCTAATCCCAATTATCTACACAGAGCTCAATGGGTGACCCAACGGTCACCTCTTGTCTAGTATATACAAGGTGTGTAAAAAAGTATCGAGATTTTCTACATTTTGACATACCTTGTATTCTGAAAAAATAAACATTTCATTCATTGTTAATTTCTATCTTGGTAAATACAGCTTTAAACTTGGTACTTTTTGACACACTTTGTATTCTGAAAAAATAATGAATGGAACGTTTTTTGTTGTTTTTTTTTTTCAGAATACAAGGTATGTCAAAAATTAGAAAAAAATCTTGATACTTTTTGACACACCGTATATATATATATATATATATATATATATATATATAGGATGTTCGGGATAAAGTGACATATTTATATTTGGTTATTTTTCTCCGTACGTTGGAAGTATTGACACACACTAAATTTAAAAGCTTTGACCCTTCTTTATTCATATGCGTGATGACAGATAGAATGGTTGATTGGAACCCACCTGAATCAGGGAAGAGAATAACTTGTATCATGATGATCTGCACCGGCCATCAAAATATGGAGATTATGGTTGCTGCCCAAGCTCCCTGAACACTGTAAAAAATAATCAGGCATCAACTGGAGAATTGTAATGGAAACTACGAGGCTGTGGCTAGAGAAAAGCAACATAACAGACGATGTGATTGCGTTCGTATAGCAGAATTCATCGAAAATCTGCAGAAAAAAGTGTTGGAAGACCCTTAGATGTCTACGTGAATTTGTTAAACACTGTAGTCAAGCCTGAATAAGGGTAGCCAATGGTAGGCCATATGTATGGCAGCAGGATTTGGACCCCTACCGCACCACTGGAAAAGTCAAAAATGGTTGTCGGCGAATTTTTACGACTACACCAGTTCTCAATGTTGGCCACTGAATTCCACAGATCTTAACCCATGGATTATTATTGAAGTGGCATTGTTGAGAAAGACACCAATCGCCGTGCCAGTACAACAAAAGTTCCTGTTAATCGACAAAATTAAGGTAGTTTTGAGATTCTTCCAGGGAAAGGTGTAACATCAGCTTGCTCCAGGTTCCAGAGCAGGATCGACGCTAATGATAGTTATTTTGAGTGAAACTTGTTGACAGTAATGTAATTTCCGTGCCTGTTGAATTTCTTTACAATCCATTAAATTTTGTAGTTACCAATACTTTTCTTTTTCCTTATAAAACTGTCAAATCTCTCCCGACACACCCTGATATATATATATATATATATATATATATATATATATATATATATATATATATATATATATTTATATATTATATATTTATATATATATATATATAGAGAGAGAGAGAGAGAGAGAGAGAGTGAGAGAGAGAGAGAGATACGCACGCGTTTAAACAAGCAACACTCTCCCAACATGGACACGAATCAGATTAAAATCTGCTTCATAAATCTCTCTTTATATTGCGGTCATTTTATTTATTATATTTGTTTAATGCAACGACCGATTTCACAATGAATTTCAACACCAGTTCACCAACAATTTCGTTTATTTTTATCTATATATAAATAACCTCAAAACATAATAATACGCAGGCAAGATAGATAGATAGATATATAGATAGATATAGATAGAGGGGGGTCTGTTCAAATAATAACCGAACATCAAAGCTTATCATACACTAAAATATTTATCTAACAGTAAGTATCTAATTTACAATTATACCTTTTTCTTTTTTTTTCTTTTTCTTTTTTTTTTTTTTAATTCTAAAAAAATCTTATCACTATAAATATTTTTGTCTGAATCTTTTCTTTTTCCTTTTCAACTTTCAAACCAGTATGTGTTAGCTTCAAATTCTATAAATGCTTTAAGCCACAGTTATTTCTTCTTTATAAACGAATATTATTTTTAAAACAACACAACCTGATAAACAGCTTCCAATGTTTATATATAAATATTAATACGATATTTAATTCATATATTGAATTATATGATTACTTCATATCCCACGACTTAATTGCAAGAAGAAACGATAGATTCTTTTTCTCAAAATAGCAATGATGATAATGGTTTCTTTATAGAAAATATATGCAAGTATGCATTTGTGGAATTTTATCCCGAAAGAAACACCGTTTAATACTTTAAGTTCTGTAGCGGGATAAACCGTATGTAAGTCCGCAGAGAAAAAAAGGGCGAATCTTTGAAGAAAGGAAATAATAGCCGTTTGCTAGTACAAGACATTTACTGTATAGAAAAAGCACTAGAACATATAATTAGGAAAGAAATAGTGTACAAAACAAGCAATGATAGTTCAATGTTCAATGTTCAATTTTGAAAGATTTGGTTAGGTAAGGTTCTGGTTTGGTTTACCCGCTGGTTGAATTCCTTATAACTCGTTCTCTCGTGGTCTGATTTCAAATTGTATTAGGAGCTTTGGTTGTCTGATCTGTGCCCTTTGAAGTGGAGGGACGTACTGCTTTAATGTCACCGTCTTGGGCTGTATTTCGAAGCGATGTATTACAGTCCGCATTATATCTAGGGGTTATACTAACGAAGGGACTCGTATTGGTCGGTGGTAAAGGGACAAAGAAGTTCTTTAATCTTAGTTAGATCAAATTGATCTGTTCAAAAATCATTCGCATTCGATATAATATGAGCTAAACGGTACTACCACTCTAGGCCACAGTGGACCTGGGAGTAATGGCAATGAAGATGTACCCTATACTACCCAGAGCTCCAGAACTGGAACTCACCATTAGATGCAGTTTAACGTCATATCCAGGACACTAAGACCCTCAGCCAACGGTTTCTTGCACATATAGAAAAGGGTTGTAGGTTTCCATAATAGTAATAGGCGGGACAATCATATAGATACAAGGGCTTGATATGATCAAGGTGACTGGTCGGAGAGGGAGTCTCAGACCAACCGTCTAACCTAAGTAAGAGCCAAAGTAGAGTCAACCTGCTCAGCCACCAGGAATCCGTCCTTAAGCATCCATGATCGCTACCCACAGCCAATAGATGTGTGTGTGTGTGGGGGGGGGGTCATACCCATCTGTAGAGATGCAATCGGCGTATTCTATAGCTCCGACCGACAGAACGCTCTTTAGTTGGATTTAGATATCTAAATGTTAGTATTTCCAGTCCTGTTATATACTCACGTTAATATTGGGTATATAAAAATGGCGAGAAAAGAGAGAGAGAGGGGGGTGATGATGAGTTCTTCTGTTGGCGCCATCATCCTCTGAGATGATTACTTCTCTGTTGAGTCCTTCTATTGGGCTGGGTGTCTGTCATTTCTTTTTTAATAATTAATGATTAAGACTTTGGTTTTTGTTTTGTTTTTTTGTTTTTTTAGGGGTAGTCTTTATTATAAAACCCCAAATACAAAGAGATCTCGAACCGCGCGGATGAGAGGCTAGCATTTTGGGAGCGACGATCCTTAAACGTTTGTTCCCCTTGGCTTTCTACCGGCACTGCTAACTAAACTAATTTCTGTTCTCAAGCCTTTCCTCCAGCCAACAGAAGTCGGCGTGCAGGTCAGCGCGAGGTTAAATGCTGCCAACAACTATAACATTTACCCTCGTTATTTGTATCTTTAACGAACTTCGATTCAAAATTAGCTACACTACTAACATAATTCATAGGCTACCCCTCGAATTATGTAAGACTTTCATTAGATTTAGGATACTAAATGTTAATATTTCCACTTCCGGCATTTCAGCTGCTGATCAATGGTGATTCAAGTTTGGTTCAAGAGAAAGAGTCGGTTTTGCCAGGTTTTAGATTAAAATTATTTGCAACTGTCAAATCCAATTAAATCTAAAATAGTTTTGGTGAAGGAATATGAAAAAAGGGCGCCTATTTTATTGATTATTCTTTTTTATGTGTTTCTTTTCTTCTTCTCTTTCTTTCTCTTTTTCCTTCATTCTTTCTTTCTTTCCGCCTTTCCTCCTTTGATCTTTTTCCGACATCTACATCAGTGATTTCACATCGAATATTCTAAACAGATGAGAAAACAAGAAACAGAAACGATCAATTTTTTCATATCTAATACCCTATTAAACCACACACACACACACACACATTATATATATTATATATATATATATAATACTGAGTCGATTTTAGCCCTGAAGAGCTTTATGCGAACTAATAGTAGGTTCGTCTGACTCAGTAGATATCCTTATTATATATATATATATACTATATATATATATATATATATATATATGTGTGTGTGTTTGTGGTTGTGTGTGTGCTGTGTGTATGTGTGTGTGTAGATATGTATTGCCCATATATAGGTATAACCTTCATCTTTATAAAAGTTAATTTTCTCTGATTTAATATATCAGGATTATTTTTCTCATTATTTCTAGAGGAACTTTATACAACCAAATAGATATATAGTTGGTTGTGTTTTATGGCATATCAACCTCGGTGGGTCATTAATGCGATACAGTTTGGAAATAAATTCATTCTTAATGGATAATCAGTTTTGTTTCTAAAACAGTTTTACTATTTAACCTATAGATGGCCTAACAGGTACTACCACTTCGGGTCAGAGTGGACCAGGAACAAATGGTGATGAAGAGTGCTCCACATTCCTCAACCTGCAAAACTTGGAACCTCGCCATCAGATAGCGTTTAACGTAATTCCCGGGACATGTAGACCTCAGTCACAGCCTTGTAGTACCCATATGATAAAAAGGGCTGGGGCTTGCCATAAGGGCAATAGGTTTGGGGCAATCTATAGTGCTAGGCTTGACGTGACCAGCTGATTGATCGGAGGGGGCCTCTCCGACCGCCCGTCTAGCCCAAGTAAGGACCAAGTGGAATATTGATGTTATGGACTGCCCTCAACCACCTGGCGTCCTATCCTAAGCATTCACGGGTCGCCACCCACGGCCAACAGGTGACTTCATTGGGGGAAACTGACCCCTCTGCAGAATTGCAATCGGTGCATTCTAACGCACCACGACAAGGCGGAGGATATAATTAGTATTATCTATTACCAAACTCTCAACATTGAAACTGGTTAAACAAAATATGAATATGTTGCAGTCCAAAAATAGATACTCTTCTATGGGGTGTAACTGTAACATTACTTTCGTACTGATACACTTGAATTATATGGAACCCTCTCATTCCCCTCTATGGGTTAAAAAGTAACACTACCGTTCTTCTAATAAGGATGTCATTGCCATTGAATAATCCACAAAGGTTTGATATGCCATAACCAAAGAAACCTTTTTAAAATGTATTTCTGCAATGTTTATTATTTAATGACATACACGTCTGATGTCTGTGTTTGCCACGACTAAATAAAAGCTTATTAAATAATATCGAACGAAGTCTTTGTCTCAGCACGCAGACTGAGTGGCTAGACAGCTTGGTCTAACTGAGCACAAAAAACCACAGTTTTGAAAAGCCAAATCAAATATTTTATACTCTCTCTCTCTCTCTCTCTCTCTCTCTCTCTCTCTCTCTCTCTCTCTCTCTCTTCTCTCTCTCTTCATGTTTGTTTGCAACTTTATCACTTTTTAACTATTCGTAGTTTCTTTTATTTATTGTTTTACATTATTGTCCACTAGTCTTTCCACGTATTCTTTCATTCTAATTTTTAATTGATTATGTATATATATATAATATATAATTATATATATATATATATATATATATATATTATATATATTCGAAAACAAAACTTCCTAAGAGCAAAAAAATCACATCGCAACATTTAACGTTAGAACATTTAAAAACAATAATCAACGACCGAGCTTTACGGCGTCTGCGACCGATAGAATATAGATATCATATGCGTACAAGAAACATAGACATAGATATTTACCAGAGCGATAGAGAGACTTCTGATGTGGAAGAACACTTCAAGTATCTGCTTGGAAAACCCTCATAAAACCACAGCACGTCTTATATAACAATATATACGCTAAAGTGTCATAGTTTAATGTCTAGTTGACCTAGACATTAAACTAGACACTTTAGCGGGATAAACTCGATCACATGGGCAGCAGCAGAGCAGCAGCAGCAGCAGCAGCAGTGCATCATGTCGTGCTAATTAGCACAGATATCCATGACAATCCTTCGCTAACCGTCCCCATCATTCATTGCGTTCGGTAGTCCTCTCCTCAGCATCCAGTATCCGCACAGAGCTGGTACTTTACAGGACGAAACTACACTGGCGAGGCCATGTGTTAGTTCTGCGGGAGAACGCACTTAATGAGTTCGTCTTGCTTCTTCAGCTGAGTCCAGCATGTCTCGTTCATTCTCACTCTGGTGGTTTGTGTGATAGGGAGCAAGTGCCGTACAGCTGCTCTCTCGTGAGGTGTTGTTTCTACGATTTGTTTAAGATCGCACGCAGCATTCTTGTGTAGCTCCCATCTAGCTTATTCTCTTGGCGCTTTGTTTACGGTCCAATGGTGCAACCGTACAGTAGCAATAATAAACTCGATAAAGTTCTAAAAAACAATCAAATGCAGAAAAGCTGCGGACCCAGTCAAATACCTCCCGCAGTATGAAAGACAAGGAATTAGACGTATCTCCTTCGATTATGCAATGCAGTGACCTCGGATCATTAAGAACTGCATAGGTATAACTCTCACTCCCATAGCTGCTAAGGTTTATAAGGAAATTCAAAACGAAATTTTCCTTATAAACCTTAGCAGCTTATGGAGTGAGAGTTATACCTATGCAGTTCTTAATGATTCCGAGGTCACCTGCATTGCATAATCGAAGGAGAATATCGTCTAATTCCTTGTCTTTCATACTGCGGAGTATTTTGACTGGGTCCGCAGCTTTTCTGCATTTGATTGTTTTTAGAACTTTATCGAGTTTATTATTGCTACTGTACGGTTGCACACTTGGACCGTAACAAAGCGCCAAGAGAATAAGCTAGATGGGAGCTACACAAGAATGCTGCGTGCGATCTTAAACAAATCGTAGAAACAACACCTCACGAGGAGAGCAGCTGTACGGCCACTTGCTCCCTATCACACAAACCACCAGAGTGAGATGAACGAGACATGCTGGACTCAGCTGAAGAAGCAAAGACGAACTCATAAGTGACGTTCTCCCGCAGAAACTAACACATGGCCTCGCCAGTGTAGGTCGTCCTGTAAAGTACCAGCTCTGTGCGGATACTGGATGCTGAGGAGAGGACCTACCGAACGCAATGAATGATGGGACGGTTAGCGAGAGATTGTCATGGATATCTGTGCTATTAGCACGACATGATGCTACTGCTGCTGCTGCTGCTGCTGCTACTGCTGCTGCCCATGATGATCGAGTTTATCCTCGCTAAAGTGTCATAGTTTAATGTCTAGGTCAACTAGACATTAAACTATGACACTTTAGCGTATATTTTGGTTATATAAGACGTGCTGTGGTTTTATGAGGGTTTTCCAAGCAGATACTTGAAGTGTTCTTTCCACATCAGAAGTCTCTCTATCGCTCTGGTAATATCTATGTCTATGTTCTTGTACGCATATGATATCTATATTCTTATCGGTCGCAGACGCCGTAAGCTCGGGTCGTTGATTTATTGTTTTTAATGTTCTAACGTTAAATGTTGCGATGTTGATTTTTTTTTGCCTCTTAGGAAGTTTGTTTCGAATATATATATATAATATATATATATATATATATATATATATATATATATATATATATATACATAATCAATTAAAAATTAAGATGAAAAGAATACATGTGGGAAAGACTAGTGGACAAATAATGTAAAACAATAAATAAAAGAAACTACGAATAGTTAAAAAAAGTGATAAAGTTGCAAAACAACATGAAGAGAGAGAGAGAGAGAGAGAGAGAGAGAGAGAGAGAGAGAGAGAGAGAGGAGAGAGAGTATAAAATATTGATTTGGCTTTTTCAAAACTGTGGTTTTTTGTAGCTCAGTTAGACCAGCTTGTCTAGCACTCAGTCTGCGTAGCCTGAGACAAAGACTTCGTTCGATTATTTAATAAGCTTTATTTAGTCTGGCACACAGACATCAGACGTGTATGTCATTAAATAATAAAATTGCAGAAATACATTTAAAAAGGTTTCTTTGGTTAATGGCATATCAAACCTTGTGGATTATTCAATGGCAATGACATCCTTATAGAAGAACGGTAGTGTTACTTTTAACCCATAGAGGGGATGAGAGGGTTCATACTATTCCCAAGTGTATCAGTACGAAAGTAAATGTTACAGTTCACCCCATAGGAAGAGTATCTATTTTTGGACTGCAACATATTCATATTTTTGTTTACAGTTTCAATGTTGTAGAGTTTGGTAATAGATAATAACTAATTATATCCCCGCCTTGTCGGTGGTGCGTTAGAATGCACCGATTGCATTCCTGCAGAGGGGTCAGTTTCCCCCAATGAAGTCACCTGTTGGCCGTGGGTGGCGACCCGTGATGCTTAAGGATAGGACGCAGGTGGTTGAGCAGTCCATAACATGCAATATTCCACTTTGGTCCTTACTTGGGCTAGACGGGCGGTCGGAGAGGCCCCCTCCGATCAATCAGCTGGTCACGTCAAGCCCTAGCACCTATATGATTGCCCCAACCTATTGCCCTTATGGCAAGCCCCAGCCCTTTTTATCATATGGGTACTACAAGGCTGTGACTGAGGGTCTACATGTCCCGGGAATTACGTTAAACGCTATCTGATGGCGAGGTTCCAGTTTTGCAGGTTTGAGGAATGTGGAGCACCTCTTCATCACCATTGTTCCCTGGTCCACTCTGACCCGAAGTGGTAGTACCTGTTAGGGTCCCATCTATAGGTTAAATAGTAAAACATGTTTAGAAACAAAACTGATTATCCATTAAGAATGAATTTATTTCCAAACTGTATCGGCATTAAATGACCCACCGAGGTTGATATGCCATAAAACAAAACAACCAACTAATAATATCTATTTTGGTTGTATAAAGTTCCTCTAGAAATAATGAGAAAATAATCCTGATATATTCAAATCAGAAGAAAATTAACTTTTATAAAAGATGAAGGTTATACCTATATATGGGCAATACATATCTACACACACACACACACACACACACACACACACACACACACACACACATATATATATATATATATATATATATATATATATATATATAATAAGGATATCTACTGAGTCAGACGAACCTACTATTAGTTTCGCATAAAGCTCTTCAGGGCTAAAATCTGACTCAGTATTATATATATATATATATATATATATATGTGTGTGTGTGTGTGTGTGGTTTAATAGGGTATTAGATATGAAAAAAATTGATCGTTTCTGTTTCTTGTTTCTCATCTGTTTAGAATATTCGATGTGAAATCACTGATGTAGATGTCGGAAAAAAGATCAAAGGAGGAAAGAGCGGAAAGAAAGAAAGAATGAAGGAAAAAGAGAAAGAAAGAGAAAGAAAGAAAGAAACAACATAAAAAGAATAATCAAATAAAATAGGCGCCCTTTTTTCATATTCCTTCACCAAAACTATTTTAGATTTAATTGGATTTGACAGTTGCAAATAATTTTAATCTAAAACCTGGCAAAACCGACTCTTTCTCTTGAACCAAAACTTGAATCACCATTGATCAGCAGCTGAAATGCCGGAAGTGGAAATATTAACATTTAGTATCTAAATCTAATGAAAGTCTTACATAATTCGAGGGTAGCCTATGAATTATGTTAGTAGTGTAGCTAAATTTTGAATCGAAGTTCGTTAAAGATACAAATAACGAGGGTAAATGTTATAGTTGTTGGCAGCATTTAACCTCGCGCTGACCTGCACGCCGACTTCTGATTGGCTGGAGGAAGGCTTGAGAACAGAAATTAGGTTTAGTTAGCAGTTGCCGGTAGAAAGCCAAGGGGAACAAACGTTTAAGGATCGTCGCTCCCAAAATGCTAGCCTCTCATCCGCGCGGTTCGAGATCTCTTTTGTATTTGGGGTTTTATAATAAAGACTACCCCCTAAAAAACAAAAAAACAAAAACAAAACCAAAGTCTTAATCATTAATTATTAAAAAAGAAATGAGCAGACACCCAGCCCAATAGAAGGACTCAACAGAGAAGTAATCATCTCAGAGGATGATGGCGGCCAACAGAAGAACTCATCATCACCCCCCCTCTCTCTCTCTTTCTCGCCATTTATATACCCAATATTAACGTGGAGTATATAACAGGACGTGGAAATACTAACATTTAGATATCTAAATCCAACTAAAGAGCGTTCTGTCGGTCGGAGCTATAGAATACGCCGATTGCATCTCTACAGATGGGTATGACCCCCCCCCACACACACACATCTATTGGCTGTGGGTAGCGATCATGATGCTTAAGGACGGATTCCTGGTGGCTGAGCAGGTTGACTCTACTTTGGCTCTTACTTAGGTTAGACGGTTGGTCTGAGACCTCCCTCTCCGACCAGTCACCTGATCATATCAAGCCCTTGTATCTATATGATTGTCCCGCCCCTATTACTATTATGGAAAACCTACAACCCTTTTCTATATGTGCAAGAAAACCGTTGGCTGAGGGTCTTAGTGTCCTGGATATGACGTTAAACTGCATCTAATGGTGAAGTTCCAGTTCTGGAGCTCTGGGTAGTATAGGGTACATCTTCATTGCCATTACTCCCAGGTCCACTGTGGCCTAGAGTGGTAGTACCGTTTAGCTCATATTATATCGAATGCGAATGATTTTTGAACAGATCAATTTGATCTAACTAAGATTAAAGAACTTCTTTGTCCCTTTACCACCGACCAATACGAGTCTCCTTCGTTAGTATCAACCCCTAGATATAATGCGGACTGTAATACATCGCTTCGAAATACAGCCCAAGACGGTGACATTAAAGCAGTACGTCCCTCCACCTTCAAAGGGCACAGATCAGACAACCAAAGCTCCTAATACAATTTGAATCAGACCACGAGAGAACGAGTTATAAGGAATTCAACCAGCGGGTAAACCAAACCAGACCTTACCTAACCAAATCTTTCAAAATTGAACATTGAACATTGAACTATCATTGCTTGTTTTGTACACTATTTCTTCCTAATTATATGTTCTAGTGCTTTTCTATACAGTAAATGTCTTGTACTAGCAAACGGCTATTATTTCCTTTCTTCAAAAGATTCGCCCTTTTTTCTCTGCGGACTTACATACGGTTTATCCCGCTACAGAACTTAAAGTATTAAACGGTGTTTCTTTCGGGGATAAAATTCCACAAATGCATACTTGCATATATTTTCTATAAAGAAACCATTATCATCATTGCTATTTTGAGAAAAAGAATCTATCGTTTCTTCTTGCAATTAAGTCGTGGGATATGAAGTAATCATATAATTCAATATATGAATTAAATATCGTATTAATATTTATATATAAACATTGGAAGCTGTTTATCAGGTTGTGTTGTTTTTAAAATAATATTCGTTTTATAAAGAAGAAATAACTGTGGCTTAAAGCATTTATAGAATTTGAAGCTAACACATACTGGTTTTGAAAGTTGAAAAGGAAAAAGAAAAGATTCAGAACAAAAAGATATTTATAGTGATAAGAATTTTTTTTAGAATTAAAAATAGAAAAAAAAGAAAAAAGAAAAAAAAAGAAAAGGTATAATTGTAAATTAGATACTTACTGTTAGATAAATATTTTAGTGTCATGATAAGCTTGATGTTCGGTTTTATATTCCGGGTAACAGACCCCCCCTCTATCTATCTATCTATCTATATATCTATCTATCTATCTTGCCTGCGTATTATTATGTTGTATTTGACTGTGTTATTTATATAGAGATAAAAATAAACGAAATTGTTGGTGAACTGGTGTTGAAATTCATTGTGAAATCGGTCGTTGCATTAAACAAATATAATAAATAAAATGACCGCAATATAAAGAGAGATTTATGAAGCAGATTTTAATCTGATTCGTGTCCATGTTGGGAGAGTGTTGCTTGTTAAACGCGTGCGTATCTCTCTCTCTCTCTCTCTCTCTCTCTCTCTCTCTATAATATAATATATATATATATATAATATATATATATATATATATATATATATATATATATATATATATATATATATATATATATATATCAGGGTGTTCGGGAGAGATTGACAGTTTTATAAGGAAAAAGAAAAAGTACTTGGTAACTACAAAATTTAATGGATTGTAAAGAAATTCAACAGGCACGGAAATTACATTACTGTCAACAAGTTTCACTCAAAATAACCATCATTAGCGTCGATCCTGCTCTGGAACCTGGAGCAAGCTGATGTTACACTTTCCCTGGGAAGAATCTCAAAAACTACCTTAATTTTGTCGATTAACAGGACTTTTGTTGTACTGGCACGGCGATTGGTGTCTTTCTCAACAATGCCACTTACATAATAATCCATGGGGTTAAGATCTGTGGAATTCAGTGGCCAAACATTGAGACTGGTGTAGTCGTAAAAATTCGCCGACAACCATTTTTGACTTTTCCCAGTGGTGCGGTAGGGGTCCAAATCCTGCTGCCATACATATGGCCTACCATTGGCTACCCTTATTCAGGGCTTGACTACAGTGTTTAACAAATTCACGTAGACATCTAAGGGTCTTCCAACACTTTTTTCTGCAGATTTTCGATGAATTCTGCTATACGAACGCAATCACATCGTCTGTTATGTTGCTTTTCTTCTAGCCACAGCCTCGTAGTTTCCATTACAATTCTCCAGTTGATGCCTGATTATTTTTACAGTGTTCAGGGAGCATTGGGCAGCAACCATAATCTCCATATTTTGATGGCCGGTGCAGATCATCATGATACAAGTTATTCTCTTCCCTGATTCAGGTGGGTTCCAATCAACCATTCTATCTGTCATCACGCATATGAATAAAGAAGGGTCAAAGCTTTTAAATTTAGTGTGTGTCAATACTTCCAACGTACGGAGAAAAATAACCAAATATAAATATGTCACTTTATCCCGAACATCCTATATATATATATATATATATATATATATATATATATATATACGGTGTGTCAAAAAAGTATCAAGATTTTTTTCTAATTTTTGACATACCTTGTATTCTGAAAAAAAAACAACAAAAAACGTTCCATTCATTATTTTTTCAGAATACAAAGTGTGTCAAAAAGTACCAAGTTTAAAGCTGTATTTACCAAGATAGAAATTAACAATGAATGAAATGTTATTTTTTTCAGAATACAAGGTATGTCAAAATGTAGAAAAATCTCGATACTTTTTTACACACCTTGTATATACTAGACAAGAGGTGACCCGTTGGGTCACCCATTGAGCTCTGTGTAGATAATTGGGATTAGGGAAAAGTGAGTTTGCAAAGTAAATTAAAGTTTTTATAAAGCGACCAGAGAATTAAAAAAAAATCATTTTGTAAGATTTCTAAGAAAGTGATCGTTTGACCTAATTTAAATTTATTAAGAGCTAAGATGTTGGCCCGGCTGGCTGCTTATGAAACTTAACATACAAATACGTTTCATTACTCTCTAATATATCTCTCTCGGTGCTCACTGAAAAACTAACGTATATGTTCTCAACATATACACAGGGTGAAAATGACAGACAGATTGTGAATTTAAGAGACGGGTCAGTTTTTGACTTAATTGCAAATGACGACTAATTAGAATCATTTAAAATGTTTTTTTTATATAACTTAATCCTAAAACTAATGAATATTTTAGTATAACTTTCGAATCATTAAACTAAACAGTAAAAAGTCTTTAGGAGACAAACATTGATTCGCTCAGCTTTAGTATAATAATAATAATAATAATAATAATAATAATAATAATAATAATCCAGAAAGACCCTAAAAAAGGAAACATCCCCAGCAATTATAGACCAATAACTTGTCTACCCATGATGTGGAAAATATTGACTGCCGTTATAAAAGAAGAAATATACTTTTCACTCAATTGGCGAAACCTTTTCACAGAAGAACAGAAAGGATGCCGCAAGGGAAAAAGAGGAACACACGATTTACAGTATATAGACCAATACATTATTAAAGAAGTAAAAAAAAGACGGAAAAATATTGCAATGGCCTGGATCGACTACAGAAAAGCATATGACATGGTCCCACATACCTGGATTTTAGAATGTTTAAAAATGTACAAAATTTCCAACAACATCATAAATTTCATTGAAAAAGCCATGGAAAACTGGAGAGTTCAATTAAAAGCCGGAAAACAATCCCTGGCAGAAGTAAAAATCCAAAGAGGTATCTTCCAAGGAGACTCATTATCACCACTACTGTTCATTATAGCAATTATGCCCCTCAGTCATATACTTAAAAAATGTACAGGGGGATATAAATTCACTAGCACACAAGAGAAGATAAACCACCTTATGTACATGGATGACATAAAAATGTTTGCAAAAAATGAAAAAGAATTAGAAACCCTGGTACAAACTATTATAATATATAGCCAAGATATAGGAATGGAATTTGGAATTGAAAAATGTGCGAAAGAAAATTAATAAATGGAATACAACTACCAAATCAGGACACCATAAAATCACTTGATGAAAATGAAAGTTACAAATACTTAGGAATTTTAGAAGCGGACAATATTAAGCAAACAGAAATGAAAGGAAAAGTTAAAAAAGAATATCTCAGGAGAACTAGAAAACTTCTAGCAACCAAACTTAACAGCAGAAATCTGATCAAAGGAATCAATACCTGGGCCGTCTCCATTATAAGATACCCAGGACCATTCTTAAAATGGACAAAAGAAGAACTCCGACAGATTGACCAAAGAACGAGAAAGTTAATGACCATGCACAAGGCTCTTCACCCTAGAGACGACAGAGATAGATTATATGTGTCAAGAAAGGACGGGGGAAGAGGTCTTGCCAACATAGAGGACTGCGTAGAAACCACTATCCAAAACTTGAGGATTACACAAGAAGGAGCAAAGACAAATTACTTATGGCGGCCAACAATATGTTGGACAAACAGAAAAACAACAAAGACTAGAAAACAAAAATGGGAAGAAAAACAATTATATGGACACTTCAAACGACAAATACAAGAGGTTGCACATGGAAAGACTTGGACATGGTTAAGTAAAGGAAACCTCAAAAGAGAAACAGAATCATTAATAATTGCTGCACAAAATAATGCCATAAGGACAAACTATATCAAAGCGAAAATTGATAAGACCCAACAAAATAGTAAATGTAGACTTTGTGGTAATAGAGATGAGACTGTAAACCATATACTCTGCGAATGTAGCAAACTAGCACAGCGAGAATACAAAACTAGACACGACTGGGTTAGGAAAGTGATCCACTGGGAATTATGCAAAAAATTAAATTTTGACCATACAACAAAATGGTATATGCATAAACCAGAATCTGTTCTTGAGAACGAAACGCATAAAATTCTCCGGGACTTTGAAATAAAAACGGATCACCCTATCCCAGCAAGAAGACCAGACCTAGTGTTGATAAACAAAAAAGAAAGAACTTGTCAACTGGTGGATTTTGCAGTGCCAGCAGATCACAGGGTGAAGCTAAAGGAAAATGAAAAAATGGACAAATATCTGGATCTTGCCAGAGAACTGAAAAAGTTATGGAACATGAAAGTGATACCAATTGTGGTTGGTGCACTTGGAACAGTCTCAAAAGGATTAGAAAAGGGTTTGGAAAGTTTGGATATCAAAGGAAGGATTGAAACCATTCAGAACACTGCACTGCTGCAATCTGCCAGAATACTCAGAAGAGTCCTGGAGACCTGAGGAGACTTGCTGTCACTCAGACTCCAATGAAATACCATCAGCTAAAACTGGTGTGAAAACTCAAAAGGAGATAATATATATATATATATATATATATATATATATATTCATTTCAACACACACACACACACACGTATATATATATATATATATAATATATATATATATATGTGTGTGTGTGTGTGTGTGTGTGTTGAAATGAAATATATGTATATATATTTCATTTCAACACACACACACACACACACACACACACATATATATATATATATATATATATATATATATATATATAAAGATGGGGGGAAGAGATAGATAGATATACTAAAAACACACTTCATTTAATTAATAAGTTACCTATCAATTGTGTACGGTACTGTACTTAAATAAAACCAACGGTTTAATGGACAGATACAGGGAATTTGATTGACCACATTTAGCCCTGTATTGACCTCTCTTCTTTGATTGGATGAGCCAAAGTGAGAAGTTAGTTTAGAGAAATCAGATTTGGCTGGGTGACTGGATGAGACGGACCGCAAGATAGCAACTCTCGTCCAAATAGCCAATTTCTCATGTACATTTTATTTGAACTGGGTTTTATAAAATAAGATATGAGCTCTAAGTAAAACAAGAAAATCTTGTGTTCGTTAGTTAAATACTAAGCAACGACACAATACACCAGAAGATCAAGTCAAGAAGAATCTCAAACCAGAAGAACAGATACTCAGAGATAGATCATGCTAAGAAGCCAGCTAAGAAGCCAGCTACTAAGCTCAGACCCAGATAACAGATCTAGCTTCAAAGATAACAGATAACAGCTACCCGTATCTATACATTAGGACACTATATATAGAAGAAGATAAGTATATGCCCATTGGTATACTCTACAATATACTACAATATAAGTATGGGTACGTAATAACTTGTGGCCATGCCTTTCCTATGGGTGCATTAACATCGGATTCTGTAGATGAGATATTGCTACCATGGTACATTAACTGGTCCAACGATTTTAGGTGCCTGCCATCTAGTGTGGAGATACCTCCATCTTCTTTGTAACATGAACTTAATTTTATTTGCTTTCACATAGTGGCCAATATCCCTTGCTGCCTTTTTCAGGATATTTAGTAGTGATTGTGCTTGTGCATGTGTACTTGCGAGAAGCGCCAGATCATCTGCGTTGTCCGCATTCGTAATAGTCTCTACGGGATACCACCTGCTTCTTGCCCTTTTTTTAAAAAAAGGTGAAGCTTTTTTTTTTATGGGACCTAATGACGTTCGAAGTACGTGATATAGGTAAATTATGAATATATATGGGGCTATTTTATCTCCTTGCAGCATTCCAGTGACAAAGCAATCTGTGTCACCATCTGGTGAACGAACCATTGCTTTAGTGTATTTGCAGAGCACCATTATAGCGGTTACTGTTTCTCTAAGGACGCCGTATGCTAGTAATATTTTCTTCATTTTTCTTCTGGAGAAATCTCAAACATTCATGTTACCACGAGATTCTTTGCCCGAACCCTTCTACGATTCGGCAGATAATCATGATCTGAGAAATTGTGGATCGATTTCTGAGAAACGTGTTTTGATTTTTCCTAAGGATTTTCTTTACTTCAGGTAGGATACGATTAAGAAGAAGGATATTATATATGTTAGCAACTATCCTCTATAGTTCTTAGCGATTCCGAGGTCACCTTTCTTGGGGGAATGGGAGAATGCAACCTTTCGTCCAATTCTCTATTGTATTTTGTTTATACACTGCATTGCATATTCAAAGAGGTATGTCGTCATAAATCAGGGTATATATATATATATATATATATATATATATATATATATATATGTTTGTTTTTTGTGCTTTTCTAAATATATATATATATATATATATATATGTGTGTGTGTGTGTGTGTGTGTGTGTGTGTGTGTACTACCCAGTGCTCTATATACGAGGAATTACCAACTACTCTCTATGTTACACTGGGTGCTATATATAGAGGATTACCAAGTGCGGTGGCCGTTAGTGACGAATGGCGATGGAGAGACGGAGAGACAGTCAGACAGACAGACACACTAGCAGAGGCAGAGAGAACAAACGGATCAATCCCCTTAGCACGCCTTGACGACGACGATGATGATGATGATCTGTATAGTAAAATAGTGCTCAGCCCGAAATATCGGGTTCATAGGGTTAAACAGATGCTATCATCTAACAACTATACACCGGGAAACCCGTTTTTTCTTCTGTTGTTGTTCATTGTTCTCTTGTTGCATTGAACTAATTGAAGAATTAGATTAACGTAATTACCATAATTTATTGGCTCCAGTTGGAATTTGAAAGTCTGTTAGGGAAAGCAACATCAAATTTTAAAGTCTATCCATCAAACAATTTAAGTGCAGACAATAAATAAGTAAAGTTGGCGGAATGTCGGTATCAGCTGGACAGCGAGGGAGTCTATTCCATATTTGCTAGCGTTAGACTGTGTGTGTGATATTAGGGAACCGAGGACATAGAGTCAACAGTGCTTGTCAGTTTAATGCCTATGCGATTTTCAATTCAATTTGGTTTGAAAACATCTTTTTTTTTCTGAGGTGGAACACAACTACAACCATCAACTCCCCACTTTGCCGCACAGATCAGATAAACCAAGATGTGCCACTCATGCGCTGAGTTGTCAGGGACTGGTATCGAACCCGAAACCTTACGTTGCTCTACTGACTGAGCTAAACCGCCCCTTCAGACAATAAACCCATTTATATATTACTAAGCTATACCTTTAACATAGAGTTATTATCAATACTTTATTTTTTTTAGTGCTTTTATATGTACGTCATTTAACACAATCTTTACTTATCAACTCGTATTTTCCATCATCAGTGGAGGAATCCCTATGGAGTAATGGCTAAGGTGTTGGTCAGCGACAACGTAGTAAGCGAGTTCGAACTCCAGTCGAAATATTACGTTCACTTTTTGACTAATATCCTTGGGAAAAGTATGAGCCACCTCACCTGGCCAGCTATGGGTTAAATAGTACCATTATTGTTCTTTTACAATGATGGTTTTGGCATTAGATAACCCACAAAGGTTGATATGGCATTAAACAAAGGGTCGGTTTAGCTCAGTTGGTAGAGTATCCGCCTCGGAACCACTTAGCACATAAGCAGCACAGCTTGGATTTGTGCAGCAAAGTGGGAAGCTGATGGTAGGTGAGGCAATCAAAAGCCGTATGTATTCTAAACCATAGAGGCAAATCCGGCGAATAGCACTTGGAGAGTATGAGGCGAGCATAGCCTCTCACAGTCCAGTGTGGTTTGTCACCTTCACCGACCATATCCGGGCTCCCCAGATATCCAGAACGGGTACCTCTCCATCAATTGCAGTTTAGTTTCCTACACAGGACACTTTCTTTAGGGGGTATACTGTCAGCATATTCTAAGCCCCACCGATAGGGCAGTCAAACACACACACACACACACACACACATATATATATATATATATATATATATATATATATGTATATATTATAAAAAGGATAGGCCAAACCTGGAATCATATCAAGACATTGTTGGACAGACACACACACATAAACACATATAAATATGCACATACACACAGACTTATACAGACACACACGCAGAGAATTTAGAAGATACCACCAGAATGGACATATACTAGCAGCAAGCTAACAGCTCCAGACTTAGCTTCTGGCGAAGAGATCTTTATCTCGAAATATTAAGAATAAATCAATGGTAAACTAACAACATCATAGTTACTTCCTTTTTCTTTGCACTTTCATGGTAATAGCCTTCAAACCAACCACCAAACCAATATATAATATATATATATATATATATATATATATATATAATAATATATATGTGTGTGTGTGTGTGTGTGTGTGTGTGTGTGATACTAGGGAACCGAAAACATAGAGTCAACAGCGTTTGGCATCTGTCAGTTTATTGCCTAAGCGATTTTCAATGCAAGTTAGTTTGAAAACATCTTGGGCGAGAAACTAACTATTACCAAGCGATGTTCACTTTATATATTTGCTACTCTTACTGGGGTATACATGATCTATCAATGATACTGGACACACTTTACTCATAAATATAGCAAACACTATCAATATTAATATCTTGCTAGGCTCTCATCTACATTAATGGTTTGGTTCCCTTGTTTAATGACATATCAACCATCGTGGGTTATTTAATGCCAAAGTCATTCTTTTAGAAGAACAGAAGTAGTAGTATTTAAACCCGGGTTGGGGAGATGTGGGGGTTCATACCTTTCCCAAGAGTATGTCCGAAAGCCAAATGAATGTAATAGCACGACTGGGGTTCTAACTGACTTACTACGAAGTCTAAGTCCCTCTCGTTAACCACTGCACCACGGGAATCCCCCTCCCCACTACATTAATACATTGACTCTTAAAACACTGATATTCTAAGTATGAAAAATTTACCTATTTTAAAAGGATTGCGTAGATTTTTTGTACCGTAATGTTAATTTGTTAAACTGACTTTTGAAATAAGCCACCGTAGGGTTAATGAGCCACAAACCAACCAACTAATCTTTCCTGGGTTAGTCTACCAACATACATTAGAGTTATCTTACCTTAACTCTCGTCAGTGTTAATTAATCTCACATTAATCAAATGTCCCGATGAGAAGTCACAAGTGTTTTATCTCGAAACATTCCAGACACACAAATGCACGAAAAATAGTTCCGACTATTTACCTCATAAGATTAATACGTTTAAGTGTATATATTAAATTTCCTATATATTACTCCTCGGTGAGAATGTAACGCAAAAGAAAACTTTTCTCCGACGATTTTCATTTGCTACGACGATAATTATGAAGTTAGCCGTGCTACAATTCATTTTTCATTGCTATCTTTGTAAATACAACTTTAGTCTCGATACTTTTAGAACGCACCTCGGTGTGGCCAATAAAAGAAAGATCTTGAATCATATACTCATCTTGAAGTTCAATACATTTCGGGCATTGTTTCCCAAGTTTCATTGCCACTTAAAAAGAAAGAAAGAAAGAATCAATAATATACCTTTATAGTTATATTTATTACAACTAATATATACCCATGTTTTGCTCTGTTGTGACAACCTGAGCTTGTTGCAGTTGAAATGAATTATTACATTGTAGCGATTGTCTGCCCCCGTTTCGATCGATGTGGGGTCCAGAAGAGTTATCTTCACTTACTGCAGGTTTTCGCCAGTAGACGACTAGAGTATTTAAGTAGTAGCCCGGGAAATTTTAATTCTCTCTCTCTCGGGCCAGCAACGACTTCACATGGTTTAGATATCTTTGTGCCTTTTACACTTAAGTGGGTGGCTTTGTCGGAGTAATTTATGTACACACATGTACCCACGTTGGAAGGTTACTCTGAGCCTTCCAACTTATTAAAGGAACTTTTAATCTTATATGGTGATTGCCACTTCTTCACAGAATAAAGCTATTTCTACAAGTTCGGCGGTGAGCGCGCTATAACACTATGGTGGTGTTATTGAGTGACTGGCGATATCTTATTAGATAGTTGAAAAAAAAAACCAATTTTGGATATAAAAATAACAATTGTCTTTAGAGTCGTACAAGCGACTTAGATCAGAGTACAAGTCAGTGGTGGGGTAAAGTCAACACTAGATAAGAACAATTTATTACTCGGACAGGGAAGATTTTAAAGGCTAAAAATTCGGTTGATATAAAGCAAATGTCTGTTTCATACAAATGTCATATTCATATCTATTGTCGTTCTTGTGAGGACTGCATAAGATAAGAGAATTTACTCAACGAAGTTAGTTTAAAGATTAAATCTTAAAAATGTTATTTTATATAGGAATAACAATTCGCGAGTAATCCGTGACCAATTTCTGGGAATTATCATAGCAACTGACAGATAAGTCTGGCACAAGACCATTTATACAATAACAAAAATATTATCAGGTGCCTCACCAATCAGGAAACTGTGGCGGAGACTTGTTGCCCCCCCTCCAAGATGAGTAACCCAAGGCCATGATTTCGATTGGCCATCCAATCAAATACGATCGCGTGGGTGGGTTTTTGTACACCCCCTGATGTTTACACTGTAGAGCCATTGGTCCGGCGTTTCTATTGGCTGACCAATCAGAGCCCTGAATTCAGGGGTTTGGAACCCATAAAAGAGGTCCCAAATGGGTTCCAGGCAGATTGGAGAGCTGGTTCTTGACCAGATTGGAGAGCTGGTTCTTGACCAGATCGGACAGCTGGTTCTTGACCAGATTGGACAACTGCTTCCATAGCAGAATGATAGCTCCGTCTCATAGCCCTTGTCACCGTCTTTGCTTTGTCATCTTGTTATTCAAAGTCCTGAATTTGAATCAGAACCCAACATATATCGCCAGTCAGTCCACAAAATTCCGACCCAACTTCAACTCGATACCCCTTTGTGGTTGTACATGATGTTTTATCACTGTATAATTAATAAAGGTCTTTTATTGTTAAAAACGCGTTCGTATTAATTGTGGAACAACATTGGTGAATTTGGTCACTTTCAGGTACAGCCCGGAACAAGCACTTCAACTTTCCTGTGGGTCAAATAACACCCATCGTGTTAGATTCGGCGCAGCGACAGCATAGTGTTACATTTGGTCCCGTGACCAGATCATAGTATTACATTTGGCTTAAATGTAGGAAATGTGTCCATGACGTTCGTCATGTGCCGTTTGCGTAGGGACCGCTTCAGGATGGAGTGTTCCAGCCGTTTTACCTCAAACCCCTTGCAACTATCATAGACAAGTTTTCTCCATACTGCACGATTTGTAGCTATTCTCTCCCACTCATGAACGTTTATGTTGAGAGTTTTGATGTTGTTTTTGATAGCATCCCTGAAACGCTTTTGGGGTTTGTGCCTCGGATGCTTCCCACATTGCAGTTCTCCGTAGAACAATTGCTTCGGGAGTCTGTCGTCTTGCATTCTGGCAAGATGCCCAGCCCAGCGCATCTGGTTACGTATAATGCGCATTTCTATGCTGGACGTATTGGCTTTTTGCAGGACTTCAGCATCTGACGTGAGGGATTGCCCACCCTGTGTTTAATATCTTTCTGAGACATGTCTGATGAAATCTCTTCAACGCTTTGATGTGTCGACGATGTGTAGTCCACATTTCCGAGGAGTACAGGAGTATAGATAAGACACATAATTCGTACACAGTGAGCTTCGTCCTGAGGGTAATACTTCTATACGACCATACTCGTTTTTCGAGGTCATCGAAGGTCCTGCTTGCTCTCTCGATCCTTAGGAAAACTTCAGTCGAGGGTTCCACATCTGGAGAGTGTGCTGCCAAGATAGACAAACGAATCAACTACCTTCAATCTGGTTCCCTTAACGTAGATGTTGGGCTCCACATACCTTTGTCCAGGTGGTGGAGTGAGCATAACCTTTGTTTTCTCCAGACTGATGGTAAGTCCTAAGGCAGTACATGCTTCAGAGAAGTGATTCATTTCCTGTAGGTCTTCCTCAGTGTGAGCAACGAAATCTGTATCGTCAGCATAGAGCAGCTCACGGATGAGGGTCTGGAAGGCCTTCGTCCTAGCCTTAAAACGGGCAAGATTGAAAACTTTGCCAGTGGTATGGAATCGTATAAGGATACCGGAGCCACAGTTCTGGAAGGCGTAGGATAGAGTCATCGCAAAGTAAATAGAGAAGAGTGTTGGTGCAGGGATATCAACCTGCTTAACACCGTTGTCGGTGGATATTGACTCCGAGGGGGACCCGTTAAAGTGAAAGCGTGCCTTCATGCCTTGATGGAGTTGATTTATTAAAAAGGATTGTGCTATAGTTTAGGGTCATCAACTTAAATAAAACGCCTTTGGGGACGAATTTAATTGTTTAAAAGTGTATTAAAAAATAGATGTAATTTTTATTTATCTATTTATTTTTTTGTTTACTGATGCCAGTATAAAAAAAGCTAAATAATATTACACATATAATTCATTTTTAATACATTTTATACTAGGCACTGCCAAAAGTGTCAAAAAATCCATATTTAAAAAATATATATTACCCCCCCCCCCCCTTCGATTGGATAAAATTACCAAGAATCTGGGTATTATCCGATTTTAATGAAATTTCAATGTTAATTCATCAATGAATGAACTTTATAATGCATTAGTTTATTTTATTTCAAAACTGATTTTTTTCATGTCATTCAACTTTGCACCCCCTCTATTTTGGGGGCGTAAAACATCGGAGGGGTTATATACGGTGCTATTCACCGAATTGTGCCCCGGCCTCCTGCCTTAAAAAAAATCGACAGGCGGTGATAGCCGAAAAAACAACCCCATCTACGAATGAAGTCTTTATATGAAGCGATGCCTGCTGAAAAACAACCAGCGCTTGAGGTGTTTTTTTCCCCGAAAAGGTAATGCGATATTTTACCCCTCCAGTCTTTTTCGATAAGTAAATGTAAATATTTTACCTTCCCTCTTTAAAATATTTTTGTGGGAGGCTAAATATTTACATTTACTTGTCGATAAAAAGATGCCTTACTTTTAATGTCTTCAAACCACTAAAAAAAACATAATTTGTCGATAAAAACGCCTTCAGTCCGCTACAAAAATCTTTTTTTTTTGTATTCTCATTTTATTTTGATATCTATTTCCAACCTCCAATTACAAATAAAAAAAAAATAAAAATATTTAGACATTCTTTTTTATTTAAACTAAATACCAGACATAAATAAAAAAAATAAATAAAAAAGATATCTGAAGATTTAGATATTCTTTCATATCTAAAAAAAAACAAATGTCAGGGCATTTTTAATCTAAAAAAAAAATATCATACAGTAGCTATGATAAAATTACGTCACGTGATTAGTTAGAGGACACATATAAATGTTAAATATTTTTAACTTTATATTTTAAAATCTTGCAAAAAAGAGTAATGAACATAAAGAGAAAAACAGTTAATTCAAATATCACATGATCCGATTTGGGAGAAATTACCCACCGTTATCTTGAAAATTAAGTAAAACAGTCAGTTTTTTTAATAATAATTTTCTGATACAATTATTCACACCCTTATCTTTATAGAAAAAAAAAGTTAAATTTAAAAAAAATATTTCCTAAAATAAAATATGAGGGGTTAGACCTCGTAAGCAAACTGTTCACAATGTTTGGTTGTCTATCATCGACCCTACCATCACATTTGCAATACGGTATTCGCAATTGTACAATGTAAATTAAAAATTAATATTTTGTAGCAGCTAAATTTACGT
>CM042144.1:33672615-33685115 GCA_023376005.1 Doryteuthis pealeii
ACTGACCGTGTGGTGAAAGAAAATAAACTAAAGCGGTTGCTTCAATTAATTTACACAAGGATGTAATAGAGGCCTATCATCAGAATATGTAGAAGAATCCCGGTTCCAAGATTTTTATGTAGAGAGAGTATAAAAATAGTAATTGGAGTTTAATTGGGATACTGTTTGTTCAGCTGGTTGATGATATCAGAAGAGAAAAAAGCCAGAATCACATTTATCGTGTAGTACACCCAAGAAGGCATTCAGTTCTACGCCACTCCCCTAAAATAAGGCAATTTAAAAGAATAAAAATATAATTGAAAAACAAAAATTAAATTACAAGCACGTGCAGGTCTATGACTATCTGTCTGTGAACATCAGGTCATATTTGTTTCTTGTGTTTGATACGCACCCGTAACTTTAAGGCTTAAAAATTAAAAAAATGGGGGCATATTATACACGAATAATTACGATATTACAAATAGTATTATACAATGCTTAATTATACTAGCAAATATATGCACCCTCCGGGTGCAAGTTTTCAATTTTTAATGTAATAAAATATATTAAATTAATTTCATACTAATGAAACTAAATAAGAATGCGGATAAAAAGTTTTGAAACAGAGGGGGGTATAATCGAAAAATAAAACAACTGAAACTTACTCATCCATCACTCCCGTCTTTCATTGCTGAATTTTCCTAATTAAACTATTTAGTGAAAATAGGAAATAAAGAATAAAATTACAATTGTTTTTTCTTGTAAATGGATTTCTTTTAATATTTATCCCCGAGATTTTTGCTCATATTCATTAAGATATAAGCAAACAATTAGAAATCAATAATACCAAGCACATATTTATCAAAATCAAATTTTTAATATCAATATGCAAATTAGCCTTCCCGTTCAAACTGTAAACCGCTATTTTGTTGTATATATAAATACAAGTGCATGTTATAAGTATGTAGATATGGTCAACAGTGGCTTCGGCCTCTGGACCATTGATATAATTAACGGCGTCGATCCCAGGGGGCCATCCCCCAGGCAACACCTGCCCCCTCGATTTAAAGGGCAGGGCTGGGTTTATTGCCCAGTGCCTGAGGCGCCCCCCTTGAGGGGGAATGCCGACGGGATCGACGCAATTTTTCACCTGCCACTCCATGAGCTTCGGTTGTGGGTGGTCCACGTTAATAGGGACTTTGTGCCTGACCCGTACAAGTGGGGTACGCGGTAAATAAAAGATATGGTCAACAGTGGCTTCGGCCTCTGGACCATTGATATAATTAACGGCGTCGATCCCAGGGGGCCATCCCCAGGCAACACCTGCCCCTCGATTTAAAGGGGCAGGGCTGGGTTTATTGCCCAGCGCCTGAGGCGCCCCCTTGAGGGGAATGCCGACGGGATCGACGCAATTTTTCACCGCCACCCATGAGTCTCGGCTTGTGGTGGTCCCACATAAATAGGGCCTTGTGCCTGACCCGTACAAGTGGGGTACGTGGAAATATCATGTAGATATGGTCAGCAATATTAATAATGTAAACCAATTTTATTTATAATTGAGGTTTAAATAGAAATAAATTACTAAGGGAAAAGTGACTTGAGAAGTAATAAAGTTCCGGTTATAGACAAAAACACACACAATCTCCATTATAGTAAGATATACAGTTTCCTTTAATTTACGTATTGGCAAAGTCTTACTGATATTTTCCACATCTCTGACCACAATGTACTTCCATTTCGTTCTTGATCTCACCTTCTTCTCTTTATTGACCCTAATCGCTTATTAATTTCATCTTCCCATCGCCGTGGATGTATTCCGAGTGATCATTTCTACACCATCATTTATTAAGAGTGTGCACTCCCAACAATATTTTTATAAATAAGTTTCTTCTGAACCAAAACGGATATTATTATTATTATTATTATTATTATTATTATTATTATTATTGTTATTATTTATTGCCAAACTCTACAGCGTTTAAACTGTATAACCAAAAATAAAATTACCTAAATATACATTAGCGGTGTACTTATTTTTTATATTTTGACCATCTTACAACCTCTATACAATCTAGGTAAATACTGCTAGGTTTTAAATATGACCATTTTACAACCCATATGTAGTATAGGTAAATAATGCTAGCATAGGTAAAACCTGTACGGAATATGGATAAGTAGTGCTAGTTAAAAAAAAGTTGTAGAATAAAATTAACCTATTTTTAATTAATCCAGTCAAAAATGTTTTTTTTTTTGGGGCGGGGGTATTTGAACAAGTTATGCCAGTGGAATCCTGATTTTTATATCAGCCGATCATGTCTTAATTCCAGTCGGCCTTTCAGTTTTATTGATAACATTGCAAGCACGTGTGTCTCTGAAAAGAATGTAAAAAGAACGACGACAAATAATTAAAAAAAAAAACAACTAGAAAGAATCTCAGTTATTCTGATTCGTGTAAAGATAGATCTTCATAGATTCTCACAGTCGTCTTCACAAAATTTAATATCTTTTGTTTGTTTCTTCGCAACGATTATTAATATGCATCTTCCCAGACAATCGTAAATATCTTGAATTAATAAGTAATGCTCAAATCATTACATTCCCACATATTAAGTATTAGATATTGTGTCAGATTTTGAATCATTATATATATATATATATATATATATATATATATATATTATATATATGACCCAATTGTTTTTGTGACCTTCAAATTGGAGGGTACCATAAATCCCGTTGTTTGCCTTCTGTTTTTAGGTTTCTTACACGAGGATTGGTGTCGTTGAACTCCGGATTCTGAGACGGTAACGTTTTCTTACTTATTAATTCATACACATATGTAAAGTCGTCAGGGGTGGCCTAAAGTCGTTATCAACCAGACAGCGAGGGAGTCCCTTTTACTAGCGCTAGATCAAGGAGATTGTTTTGGCGTCTGAGGCGGAGCGCCACACCTACCATCGCCTCCTCACTTTACCGCACAGATTCCTGTGCTACTCATACGCTGAGTTGGCGAGGGCCGGTATCGAACCCGGAACCTTGTGATTCCTAGTCGGACACTCTACCGACTGATCTATACTTAGATATAGGAGCCGTAATGGGATCTGAGCATCCTGGTCATTTGCATTTCATAAATGGGGAAAAGTATATAACTATGATGCCTCCCACTATGGGTAATATAGTTGGAACAAAATCTGTTATTTTAATATGTTGGCAAATCAGGACATGAAAAAATTGGAAAAATTTGCTATAATAATTTAATAAATCTTTTTGAAGGATAGATATTCTGCCGGTTTTACTTCTAAGAAATGTTTTAAAAGGTTGAGAGGTTGGTCTTCAAAAAGGTGAAAATGAATCTTCCTTAATGAATTTTTTTAATATATTAATTATGAATATAGAATATTTATTATTTGCCTGAAAATTGAAAAGGTTTATTCTCAGAAAATTAAATTTTATTTATACCTTGTAAATAGAGCGTTATACTTTTAACATTGGATTGATCTTTCCCAATTAGCTGAAAGTTCATTTCCTTATACAAGTATAACCACCTGGCGGTTTCATGATATTGTTTGATTTACATTTTAATGTATTAAGATAAAATAATACACAATATTTTATATATTTATGCATTTATTGATAATAATATATGTGTATAATAATTTTAATATTTTTGTATTGAAAAAACGTTTATCTTTACGTTACAACACACAAACATTACTTTTACACCACATTATACACAATGACACACACACACCACACACATATACTATATATAATATATATATATATAGAATTATATAATATAAACAAAGATTAAAAGAGAGAGAGAAAGAGAGAAGAAGAGAGAGATATAGATTTACATAATCCATCTGACCATAGTTAAAGAGAGAGACTAAACAATGGTCAGTAGTATAATACACTATAAAAAGTACTACAACTATGGTCAATAGAAACAGTCTGGTCTTAATATTAACATTACACGTGAGATACACTTGATGCTTAAACCAACTTATTTCCATCCGCCTCCAAACAAATTAATTAAATATCAAATTACAAATTTACTAATTTACCAATATTTAACACAATTTACACGAGAAAGGAATTCATAAATTATAAATAAAAACACATCTTTATTTTTTTAATCATTTTTCAATGAGAAGGATGGGTTTGGTGGGAGATGAGGAGATCACCACTATTAGGTTGCAGGTTTATGAGTTTGATCCGCAAATTCGCATCTTTTACGTTCAAAGTGCTTTTGTGTTTGCGTAGAAAATAATACACATGGCTAAAAACAGATTCCAATAAGTACAGAGTTGGAAAAACTTGTAAAATGGCCTCAACTGTTGCACAAAGTTTGGAATATTTTGACATAGTTCTTTCGTTCATCTAGTAATATCCAAATATTTAAATGTGTGCGTAGACTTCACTTCAAGATCAAAAGTCAAGTCATTAATACTTCGGGTATTATCGCATAAATGCGTCCTGGCCTCCTGCCTTAAAAACGCTAAGCGGGGCCTGCTGAAAATCCAACCCACGCTACTATTGAAGCTGTTTGAAGGCGTTTTTTCCGAAAAGTTAATGCGGTATGAAAGCGATATTTTACCCCTTTATAAGTCTTTTTTATCGACAAGTAAATGTAAATATTTTAACCCCCACCACTTTAGAATATTTTTTAGTGGTTTGAAAGCGTCAAAAGTAAGTCACCATTGAATTTTCAATATTGTTCTTTCATTTAAATGGTCTGTATATTTTTAACGGGTTGTATACTAAAGACGCCTTATTAATAGTTATTTGTAGGGATTACATTCCTTACTTACCATAGTTCTCCTATTTGACGCTAGGGAAGACGATAAGTAATTACCTTCCGTGTCTGTCAGCAGACGCTAGGTGTCGTAGCGGACAGCATTATAAAAGAAGAAGCGGCAAAATAAAACCCTCTTTCACATTTTAGCCTTGAACAGGGGCTTTGCTTCTCCAGCAACTTCCTGTCACATGGCACACGACAACATGCCCAACATGTAACTCTGCATTTTCCTTTTTTACTAGCTATATATTAAGGACTCAGTACTTTCTCAACTAAAAGAATGTTTTCCTATTCAGACATTTCGCTCATACAACTAAGTATAAGCTCTTCCTTTTATATCCAATCATGTTTGTATTCTTTTCTGTTAAGTTTTCTCAGGCAAATTCTTGTTATCTCTTCATTCATGAATTCTTCTCACATTTAGTCTGTACGTGGAAATGTTATACTCATTCTTCTATACATCACACTCAATCAGCCCCCCACCCTGTTAACTAGGGCTGTAGAATACATGGACTCTCCCACTGCAGAGGGGTAAAATCTACACAACGGTACCACCTGTTGGCCATATGTCGCGACCCGTGATGCTTAAGGACGGAATCCTCGTGGCTTAGCAGTCCATGACATGCAACACTCCACTTTCACCCTTACTTAGGCTAGACGGTCGGTCTCTGATCAATCGGCTGTTCACGTCAAGCTATAACATCTATATGAATATGCCGACCTTATTGCCCTCATGGCAAAAACCCAGCCCTTTTTATCATATGTGCTAGAAGGCGGTGACTTTGCGTCCTGGGTATGACGTTAAACTGCATTTTGTGATGAAGTTCAAATTCAGAAGTTGTGGGGAATATGGAGTACCCCTTCATTGCAATTGCTCCTGGTCCGCTCTGACCCAAAATAGTAGTACCTATTAGGGTCACATCTATGGGATAAATAGAAAAAATGAATTTAAAAATGTGTTTAGAATCTGAGTTTAAATAAAATTGAAGACCCAACAAGAATGAATCAAACAAAATGTCTTCGGCATAAAATAACCCAATGAGTTGATCATGCCGTAAAAACTCAACCAACCAACCAACCAACCAACCAACCGACCATAACCAGGCATTCTACATGGTGCTCGATATCTGGCAACTAGTCTACATGATACAGTGATTTTTATTTATAATAAAGGGATTTATAAATACAAACTAGTGAAATCCCCCTACTCAACAGACCCCTATGCTTTTAATCCCCCTGTCATAATTTTATTCTTTCCCAAGGGGTCCATACGAACCATTTTGAGAAGCTCTGGTTTATCACTTGTTTACTGGTTTGAAGTTGGTGGTCATGCGAACTAGACAAGTGAGTAACCATAGGTCTATCATTTTTTTTTATCCTAACAGACGTAACTCTTCTCCCTATGTTGGAGCGGTCGAATATATGAAAACATTTGGACATTTTCTTTTCTTTTTCTGGTGTTGTTAAGGAGACTGGCTATCTGGCTGGGTGGTCGTCCCGGAAAAAAAGTCGTATTTAATCCTAGACCCTGACACATCAGAAGAGACCCGCGACCGATGAAAAGAATTTTCCTACAATCCTTTTCCTTTTCCCTTTTCTCTCTCCTCTTCATTTCCTTTAAACAAGAAACCCCACCCATACACACAGTAGTCGGAGATCATGGCGCAGAATAATATTTGGCAAATTAGTCTCGCTAGACCATTTATTAGTATAGGGTGTTCGAGCCTTACGGAGTGTTCCAAACTTTTGATCAGTCGGTTGGTCATGTTAATCCCTAGCAACTGTATGATTGTCCTGACCCTATTGCCCTGATGGCAAACCTCTAATCCTTTTTATCATATATGTGCCAGGAGGCGATGGCTGAGGGTCTTAACGCCCTGGGTATGACGTTAAACTATCTGATAGTGAAGTTACGATTCTGGAACTCTTGATCACCATTACTCCCAGATCTACTCTGACCCGAAGTGGTATTACTTGTTAGTGTACCATCAATAGGTTAAATAGAAAAAATGAGTTTAAAAATGTTTTAAAAATTGGGTGCCCATCAAGAGTGAATAAAATAAAACATCATCGGAATAAAACAACCCATCAGGGGTTAACATGCTGTAAAGTCCAATCAACCAACCAACTATAAGAATATAATATGTTCTTATAATACGTTAGAAGGCTCAGAGTAACCTTCCATCGTAGCTGAATATATGTACATAAAATACTCAAAACAAAGAGTTACATTTAATAACAAATACATACTTTATTTTCTGAGTACGTGGACATGACATTATACATGACAAGATACAATATGATACAAAACACAAATAGGACTAAAGTCCTAAAGAAGTAAGAAAGAGTTCATGAAGAAATAAGTGAGTCACTAACTGATAGTTGGGAGACAAAGCCCCCCCACACACACACTTAAGGGACAGAGACACTGCGCGTCTAGCCCATGTTTAGTGGTTGCTAGACCAAGAGAAAAAGAGAGTGAGAAAATCCCGGGCTGCGGTTTAAATACCCAGCCACCTATTGGCGAAAACCTGGCGGCAAGGGAAGATAACCCTTTTGGACCCAAGTCCATTCCAGCAGGGACAGACAATTGCTGCACAAACAACCAACCAACCAACCAACCAACCAAGCAAACAAACAAACAAACTTTTCACCACGTCCCAGACTAAGCTGATATCTATTTCATGATCCTCCATGGGAAAATTGTTAGCAAGCTTGTCTAGAAGACTACTCTACTCGATCGTCCGTCTCTGCGTTCCTCATTCATGAGGCCTTGTACTAGATCAGTGCTTTTCAAACTTTTGGAAGTTGCGGACCTGTTGACATTTTTCTTTATCGATACACGGACCGGTATAAAATTAAAGCATTTGTTAAACTTATATAGCTTTATTTAATACAGAAATCTGTCATCAATATAAACTCCCGCTACCCCCAGTGTAAGCATCTTATTTAATTTGTCAAGTCTTGGTTCGATAGATGAGAGTGCCACACGCAATGGTTCTTGAATATCTAAATCTATCATGTATTTCGTTTTTATCACACTCATTGTTGGAAAAAAATCCCTCGCAAGGGTATGTTTATAGAAATCGAAGAAGCATATTGTGAGAGATTTCAGTCAGTTGATATTTTTAGAAATATAAGGTGTGTCAAAAAGTACCGAGACTTTTTGTACTTTTTGACATATCTTGTATTCTGAAAAAAAATCCATTTATCCATCGGACCAGCTTTGAATAACACTGTACTAGACTACGTTAATCTCAACGAATAAATAATTTAACAGAGTTGTTATGGAGTCTTGTAGGAGTTTTAAATTTCACTACATACGGTACTGCTCATAATTATTTGAACAAACAGACAATTTTTCTATAATTTTGGGAGATGAAAAGAAGAAAATTCTACAAGAAGAATCAGATTGTATTACAATCAACACAACAATGCATTTATTCATGTTTCTCGATTCAGGAGTTGATATTTCATAAAACAGATGTGCTCGTTGGGCAATGGTTTCCGTCGTAGGAAATGAACAAAACGAAACGAGTTCAAATCATGAACGAGGCTGTGAGTGTCATCGTGGTGTGGTTGCTAACATGGTGGACATCATATTAAGCGAGTTCGGACTCCAAATGCGCCACTACGTTCACTTTTGGACTAATACTTTTGGGAAAGGTATGAAGACCCATACATGGGCACACCTATGTTGGCCGAACAGCAAAGACTTACATTCATCAGTTCTGTAGGGGCACTGGATACCGTGTAATGGACCTGCAAAGAGCGATAACGTATAGGTACGGAAGGAGAGAGGGGAACAAGGGATGGATGGTGGAGAGAGAGAGAGAGAGAGAGAGAGAGAGAGAGAGAGAGAGAGAGAGAGAGAGAGGATGGATGGCAAAAGAGAATCAAGGGAATTCATGCTAAGAGCAAGACGATATATATATATATATATATATATATATATATATATATATATATATATATATATAGTACAGCTGGTGTGTATGTATGTATGCATGTCTGGAAGAAACTACGAAAATAAAACAATTACTGACAGTAAATATATATACACATTTACTATAACCAGAGCTTGCTTTTTGTACAAAAATAATAAGGATTTTATTTATATTTGTAAAGATATTTAAGAATTTTGATTTGAATAGTTAGAGAAGGGAAATTATTTGGTGGTGTTCGGGATTAAAACATAAACAAATCAATTATGGAAGACCAGATAATGGATCTGCGAGATTATTATCCCCCTCTCTACCCAGTAAACATCGGGTAGTCGTTTCTAGTACACACACACACACACACACACACACACACACACACACACACACATATATATATATATATATATATATATATATATATTTGTGAATAAAAAGGCCTAAAAGATACCGGGGGTATCGTTATTATGGACCATTCTGCAGCAACATACTGTTAGAGAAAAGGACCAGCTTAGAATTACCCTTATACCAAGAAGCTTTGTACCCCACCAAAGAATATATATATATATATATATATATATATATATATATATATATATATATGCATGTATATATATATATATATATATATATATATATATATATATATTATGATTACTGATGTACGTTTATTTGTTTTCTGTCACACTTTTCTATGTCACCACATGATAATGTTGCCATTTTAAGTCAACCCATGATTGATCTTGCCGTCTCAGACACTCACGGGGTGACAAAATTACGATTTATGCTGAATTATAAATTTAATTAGGTTGAACCATTTCGAATGTGGACAGAGTTAGTGCAAGGTCACGCGTTCCCTTTCAACTACTTTGCTGCATTCGATTAATATATGATTAACCCCTCTTTTTCTAATATATATATTCTTTATTTTTTAAAAATTCCCGCCAAATATTTTGAAACTATGAGAGCACAGAAGTAGAATTATTTTTTTTTACAGAACTAATTCTGATTAATAAAAGAATGATAAAAATTATCCGATTTAAATGAAATATTAAACTTTTTATGTGAAGACATTAAATACGAATCACTACTTTTAAGAAAAAAAAAGTCAAAATTGAAAAGATATTGAAATAAATGTTACTGATAGTTGCTTTCATAATTCTTTTAGTCGATCATCTTTTACATGTAATAAATAAGTAAAATTCTTTTAAATTTAAAAACGTTGAATTTCTAGCATTAGAATTTGTATATTTAAATTAGTAAAACGAAAATTATTTATTTAATAGCATATTTAGATTTATCAGCGATAAACGAACATTAATTTAAATTTACCCCACCCCCATTTAAGCAGAAAAATAATCTATATAGAATTATTTTTCTGATAATCAAACAAATTATATTTGATGTACATCAGAGTATTCAAAAAATCTTAAAATAATAAAAATATCTTTTTGTCTAATTTATTTTTTGATTTTAGTATTTATGTTCAATTAAAAACATCATATTCATATCTTTAGTCCTTTCTCTTTTTATTTAAACAAAAATTTGAGTCAGACCTAAATACCCAATAGGTTGCTCCCCCAAAATGGAGGGAGTCAAAGTTAACTGACCTGAAAAAAAAGTAAAAGATTTTAAATAAAATAACTGGTGCATAATAACATATATATATATATATATATATATATATATATATATATATATATATATATATATATATATATATTAGCTACTGGCAAAATGAGTCTAAAAATGCATTTTTGACAAAATGACTTTAGAAAATAATTCATTAAAAATCAGGGAAATATCGGATTTTAATGAAACGTTCAGTGTTTATTTATCAATGAATGATCTTTATAATGCATTATTTATTTTATTTCTAAACTTTCTCATTTTTTTCAGGTCACTTATTTTTTACCCCCCTTATGTTAACATTTTTTTCAAGTTGGTCTTATATTGTACCAATTACAGTATAAATGAAGAGATAAAAGACCGAAGTTATGGCTATTCTATGAGAAAATAAGTACTGAAAATCGAAAAATAAAATTTAAAAAAGTAATGGATAATTAATTTTTTTGAGATTTATTTTTACTCATTTCGATAATTATTTAATTGGCTATTATCTTATAAAAGAAAAAAAATTACATTGATATTTTTTCTGCTTAAAAAGGGGGTACATTTTCAATAGAGTTTTTCTTCAAAACTTATTACTTTATGTGTCTAAAATAAGGTTTGCATTAAATAGATATTTATTTCTAGAATCTAAAAATATAACATTTTAAAATTAACATCAGAATATTTTTATTTTAAATGAATTTTATATATTAATTTTTCATAGCAAAAAAACTAAATTAAAGTTTTGAAATAAAATAACTGATGCATTATAAAATTCATTAATTGATAAATCAATATTGAAAATTTCATTAAAATCGGATAATTACCTGATTTTTGGTAATTTTTTTCCATCCCAAATGTTACGTTAAAATTATAAACAAGCGCCTAAAACCATTTAAAAAGTGGCTGAATGGCGGATCGCGTCGAAATTGACCAAAACAAATGATATTTTTCTTTTTTTAATGATGGGTTATTATGTTACTACTTATCGATTTAGACAAAGTTTGACCTTAAATAATAGATTTAATTATTTTTAATTCGCTTTTAAAATTCCTAGCAGACGACAAAAACGCCAGTCTTCAAGGGCCTGGTTAGCTCAGTCGGTAGAGCGTTCGGCTAGAAACCACAAGGTTCCTAGTTCGATACCGGTCCTCGCCAACTCAGCGTATGAGTAGCACAGGGCTATGAAGTAAGGAGCTGATGGTAGGTGTGGCGCTCCACCTCAGATGCTAAAAAAATCTTCTTGGTCTGGCGCTATTGAAAATGGGATAGACTCCCTCGCTGACTGGCTGATACCGACTTTAGGCCGCCCCGTCGACTTTACTTTATATATATATATATATATATATATATATATATATATTGATACGCTTGTTCCTTAATCTTTCGACCGTTATCATCTTACAACACCCACTAGTTAAAAATCAGTCCAAGATGAAATGCAAAAATGTAAATCCTGATTATCTGATGTTGCTTATCCGCCGAATTCTTATTTCTTATGAGAGACGTGTTCTTTGGCTAAATAATGGACCATTCTGTTATTATAAATAAATAAAAGGAAGAAAAGGACACACTGCGGTTCCAAATAACAGATAAGTTTTAAGATCAATTCCAATTTTTTTCCTATTAAAAAAAATGACATTGATTTAATTAAAGTTAATCTTAACAGAAATTAACGGTTGTTACTCAGGGAGTTTATGGTTTTTCACACACACACGCACACACACACACACACACACAGAGGCGCGCATGCACATGCACACGCACACACAAAAATATATATGTATGTATATACACACACACTTTTTCTGTCAAATAGATAGAGAGAACGAAAGAGACAGAGATAGTGTGTGTGTTTATGTGTATGTGTATGTGTGAATGAGATGTGTGTGTGTGTGTGTGTGTGTGTGTGTGTGTGTGAGAGAGAGAGAGAGAGAGATAGAGAGAGAGAGAGAGAGAGAGAGATAGAAGGGGGATAGGGAGTGAGAGGGACACCGGTATCGAGTCTCGTACGCGTATGTTAACTTCACATCTTTGATAAAGAGTTTGTATATATATATGTGAAATTTGTCTGCGGAAAAAAAAGGTGTACACGTGATAGTCCGGGAATATCACGATGTAAATATTTACAAATGTCGACCGAGACAAAAGAGTGCTAATATGGAACA
>CM042144.1:33690115-33727615 GCA_023376005.1 Doryteuthis pealeii
ATTTTCAATGTCAAAAATAAATACAGCGTACGTGGTTTCTTCTAATGTGCTCAATATATATATATATATATGTGTGTGTGTGTGTGTGTGTGTATATATATATATATATATGTGTGTGTGTGTGTGTGTGTATGTGTGTGTGTGTGTGTGTCTGTATACATGCATGTATGTATATGTATGTATTTATGTACAGTGAAGGGAAAATATTCGTTCATTTAAAAACATGAGCATTTGCCAGCTTAACATGAATGAAACACTCTGATATTACACAATATAAATGTAACAACATAATATTAACTATTATCCAATAAAGTTAATTGCTGTTAGTAATGTTGTTGGTTATACTGTCAAACCCACAGGGAATAGGTTTATCAAGGATGGCCAGTGGGTCTGACAGTATAGCCAACAACATTACTAACAGCAATGATAGTATTAATAGAGATATTAGTAGTGATAATAAACAGGAAAGTAAAAAATCTAAAAACAGAAAAGGAAAGATTTTGTGGTTTAACCCGCCTTTTTGTAGTTTATCCAACATTGAAATAGGAAGATACTTCCTTAAATCGATAGATAAGCATTTTAATAACACTAATCCTTTAAATAAGATATTCAACAGAAAAAAACATTAAAATTAGTTATTCGTGCACAAACAACATTTCCAAGATTATTACTAACCGCAATAAAAAAGTAATCGATGAGTCATTGGTGAGCACTCAAAATACGGATAGGGTTAACTGTAACTGTAGGATTAAAGATAAGTGCCCCGTAGATGGATTTTGCAAGGTTGTATACAAAGCAACCATTTCCACTTTAGAAAACAAAACAGAAGTAAAAGCTTATATAGGTATCTCTGCTGGGAAGTGGAAACGGAGATTTTATAACCATAAACATTCTTTTTCAAACCATAAAATTAAAAATCAAATAGCATTATCAAATTATTATTGGCATCTGAAAGATAGAGGCTTCACACCTATTATAAAATGGGAATTTATTAAAAAAATCTCCCCCCAAATGGATTTAAAGGTAGATGTAACCTCTGTCTGGGTGAGAAGATATGTATCATGAAATATAGACCCACTGGCCAGTTGCTTAATAAAAGAAATGAATTGATATTCAAATGTAGGCATATAAATAAATTTAAATTGGTGTAATTTTATGAGATCGGAAGTTACTGATAAAATTGGGGTATATTGGGGACTGGTTTCTTAATCATATTTATAATAACCTAATACTGTATTTAATCAGCCGTGTGCCCTTAAAGTATATCCATGAATAGTGATATTAAAGTGATATATAATTAATTTAATTATTAATATTTATTGACCATGGTAGTAGAATAATATTGATTTAATTGGTAATTTACTTATATGTAAAATGTCTTATATTGACTCTTAAATTTCTTAACTAACCATTAATATTCTTCCAGCTCTACTATTTGAGAGTGTTTTAAATCAAATTAATGTTAATGATGTTTATACATATTTTTAGAGATTTACTGGACCAATGTATATATGGTAGATACTATACGGATATATGGAATATATATATATTATCTTATTCTATTTTTGATTTTTTAAATTTTTAAATTTTTAAATTTTTAATTACATTTTTTTTAACTAATAATATATTCTTTAGAAGTGGTTTATGTAGTACTCTAATACTAAAACTTGATATTAATTCTAGAGTCTACCTGCAATTCATTTTGGGCTTAATCAGTCAGTAAATGATTTAAATACAATATTTTTTATTGTATTTATATAGTTGATAATCTTATATACTAGTTTTTTTGTATAGAAGATAATTTATTAAAACCATGAAAATAGTACATTAATCACTGAAATATTTTTTTTTTATATTACTGGACTCTATTCAATATTGACGCATATGGATAACATGTAATAATTTATCAAATCTATGTGATGTACTGTAATATTAAAATTAGTGGAGTTTGAATTGTTTATTAATGACATAATATTTTAATATTAACTTCATGTTAATGAGAGGCAAATTTTCTATGGTTATATCTAGTGCAATTTGATAATAATAATAATAATAATAATAATAATAATAATAATAATAATAATAATAATAATAATAATAATAATAATAATAATAATAATAATACTGGTGACACTGGTGTTGTAAAATTGCAGTATGAACTGGGTAGTAGTAATATATTATTTTTTTGAAGGGGCTCTAACTAGTATGATTTTATTTTGTTTATTTCAAACTCATTTAATTTAATGTATTCTAATTTATTTAAATTTGAATTTAAATTTTAACCTGATTTATATTCTTACTTTTATTTTAAATTGTTTTCTTTTTGTATGTATAAATGTGTGTTGGCATGTATGTATATGTATGTATATATGTATATATATGGGTGGGTGTGTAGTATATGTATGTTAAAAACATTATTTTATTTTTCTATCTTTTTATCTTTATTCTTTATATATTTTATTTATTTATTTATTCTATTTTTATTTTTTTTTAAATTTTATTATTCTTTTGATTATTCTATATTTTATATATATATATATTTTATGTTCTCTTTTTTTAAATATTTTTAAAAATATTTTTGATACATTTTTATATATTTTTATTTTAAATATATATATATATATTATATATATATATATATATATATATATATTTAATGTATATTGTATGTATATAATATATATATATATATATATATATATATATATATATTCTTTTTCATTCTATCTGTGGTTTTCTATGTCAGTTTCTCAGTACTCAGGTTTTTCTTTAAAGGTCTTTAAGATCTGTAAGTTTTCGGGTGTAATGAGCCTTGTTCTCTCACGCTGACCCATGCCATCTTGATAGGGGAATGGAATTCGAAGTTTTCTTCTAAACGGGTTACTCTAGCCAGGTTTGGGGAGCCCAGTCTGTCCTAAACTGTTCAATAGCACTTCATGACTCTCTCTCTCTCTCTCTCTCTCTCTCTCTCTCTCTCTCTCTCTCTCTCTCTCTCTCTCTCTCTCTCTCTCTCTCTCTCTCTCTCTCTCTCTCTCTCTCTCTCTCTCTCTCTCTCTCTCTCTCTCTCTCCAATTTTTTACGAATAGGAAGAAAATACAAGGACTGTATTCAACATAGTATTAATGTTTCATTCGTCATTTTTTTTTCTTTTTAAAGGTGGGAGAGTATATGAAAGCTTAATTCTTCGGTCATCCCTGTTTCCGCATTTGTGCAATTGTTCACATGTACATGAATCATATTAGTCAGGTAATTCAAGGTTATTTCCATCTCACTGCCAGTTTTCGGTTTTATAAGTTTCCCCCTAACAACGTCTATAGAGATGTTATGCTTGTAATACAAATAATGGTGATAATTGTAGAGGTGGAAGTCAAGATGGCCGCAGTGTCAGTATCGTAGTAGTAGTTGCGGGTATAGGTTAATTGATTCCGGTTAGAATATTTTAGGGAATATTGCGTGATGTAATGATTAACCGGTTCATCTAACAGTGATATCAATTCTTGTTACGATTTTTGTGGACATTTTTAGGCTTCAAGTGACAGCACTAAAGTGGAGAACCCTTGTGTTGGGTAGAGGCTGATTCTTAGTGAAAAATCCTTTGGTTGTTCCTGGGTGTCCCTTAGTGTTGGGTAAATTCCCTTGATTGCGGGTCGAATGTGTGAAAATGAACAGCTTTCGAGATCGGCGATTAAATAGTTAACTAATCACGTATTTGAACTGTTGATTTGCTGGCTTTAATCTACGCGCCCACGCAGAGTCCATAAGTTTAAGTGGTGGATCTCAGCACACCTTATATTACAAAATATTCCAATAATTCTAACGTGGTACACTATATTTCTGACTTTGTGCCACACTAGACCCAACTTAGAAAAAAACTGGCAGTGCTGTTGAGTTGAAAGTCATACGTAAAATAATCACAGGGAGAAGATGAAAGAAAACGATGATAGACAAATACCTGGATCTTGCTAGAGAATTGAAAAACCTGTGAAATATGAGGGTGAATGTGATACCAATTGTAGTTGGTGCACTTGAAACGGCCTCCAATGACCAATGTCATTGAAACCTGAGGAGACTTGCTGTCACTCACAAGGAGAGAATTAATGATAATACAAAAAAGATCAAAGAAGAGTTACAATAGCTAATAATTGCAATTGAAACACATGGACAAGTACAAAAATAACAAAAACGGGAAAACCGAAAAGGAAAGAAAAACAATTATTTGAATACACCAAGCGACAAACTAAAGAAATTGCAGATGAAAAGATCTGGACATGGCTAAGAAAAGGAAACCTCAAGAGAGAAACTCTTAATTGCAGCACAAAACAATGCCATAAAATCAAATCATATCAAAGTAAAAATAGATAAGACACAACAGAACAGCAAATGAAGGGAGGGGGTGTAGACAGAGATGAGACGATCAATCATGTATTAAACGAATGTAGAAATCTAGTCCAACGAAAAAAACAAGGCTAGGCACAACTGAGTTGGAAAGGTGATCCAATGGGAATTATGCAAGAAAGTAAAGTTTGACCATACAACAAAATGGTATATGTGTATATCAGAATCTGTTCTTGAGAAGGAAACGCATAAAATTCTCTGGGACTTTGAGATAAAGACGGATCACCCTATCCCAGCTAGAAGCCCAGACCTAGTATTGATTAACAAAAAAACAAAAAACAACTTGTCAACAGGAAGTCTTTACAGTTCCAGAAAATCCCAGGGTGAGGATGAAAGAAAGCGAGAATATGGACAAATACCTGGCCCTTGCCAGAGAATTGAAAAAGCTGTAAGGGTCAAAGTGATACCAATTGTAGTTGGTGCACTTGGAACGGTCCCAAAAATCTTGGAAAAAAGACTGTAGGAACTGGAAATCAGAGAAAGAATTGAGACCATCCGGTTAATCACATTACTGCAATCGGCTAGAATACTCAGAAGAGTCCTGGAGACCAGAGGAGACCTGTTGTCACCCAGACTCCAGTGAAATACCTGCAGTTAATGCTGGTACCATTTTGCTGTCTGTTCCAAATTTGATTTTTTGCATAATTCCCCTTGGATCACCTTCCCAGCCCAATCGTGTCTAGTTTTAGATTCCCGTTGTGCTAGTTTGCTACATTCGCTTAATACATGGTTTATGGTCTCATCTATGTCACCACACAATCTACATTTACTGTCTTGTTGTGTCTTATCAATTTTTGCTTCGATATAATTTGTTCGTATTGCGCAGCAATTATTAGTGATTCAGTTTCTCTCTTGAAGTTTCCTCTCTTTAACCATGTTCAAGTCTTTTCATGTGCAAACTCTCCAGTTTGTTGCTTGGTGTGTCCATATAATTGTTTTTCTTTCCATTTTTGTTTTCTACTTTTAGTTATTTAACTATTTGTCCATATGTTGTATCTGCTGTTATTGGCTGCCATAAGTAATCTTTCTTTGCTCTTTTTTGTGTAATCTTTGAGTCCTTGGATTGTGGCCTCTACACAGTCCTCTATGTTGGCAAGACCTGGTTCACCTTAATTTCTTGATACATATAACCCATCTCTATCGTCTCTAGAGTGTAAAGCCTTGTGCATTGTCGTTAATTTTCTAATCCTTTGGTCAATCTGCCTGAATTCTGCTTTTGTCCATTTAAAAAATGGCCCAGAGTATCTTATAATGGGGACGGCCTAAGTATCTATTCCTTTGATGAAATTTCTGCTGCTGAGCTTGGTTTCTAGGAGTTTTCTTGTTCTCCTGAGGTACTCTTTTAAAACTTTTTCTTTCGTCCCTGTTTGCTTCATAGTGTCTATTTCTAAAATAAATAAGTATTTGTAACTTTCTTTTTCTCCAAATGTTTAACAGTGTCCTGATTTAGTAGTTGTATTCCGTCCATTAATTTTTCGATTCCGAATTCTTTCCTTATATCTTAGCTATATATTTTAATAGTTTGTACCAGGGTTTCTAATTCTTTTTCCTTTTTCGCCAATTTGCATAGTCATTAATTTTCTAGTCCTTTGGTCAATCTTAAACAAATATCCGTCAATTTGTCCATACTCAAAAGTTCGGTCATTTTACCACGATTTCAACAAATCTTTTAGAAATTGGCAGGTGTTAAACTTCATCCGGGTTATTGTTTAAGATTATATACTTTTTTACACTTCAAAACCAAATTATTTCTCATGTCAATAAAACGTCAAATAATCGCTGGGCAATGTCATGATTTTCAAGGGAGGTAACTAAGTAAGAAATTTGACATTAAGATAGAAATGACGTCATTTTAAAAGTTAAATCCACATCAAAAAGGATTTGGCATTTATACATTTGTATTAAAAACATCGTTTATATCTTTTGTAGAAAATTAAATGAGGTATTTTGTAGAATTTTATGTTTTTATTTTTGTTTTGGTCCGGCTTGTTCATCCTATGTCATACTATTCATCTTAGGAACATTAGTGACTATCTGAAAAGCCGTATGTAAATATACTGATTTATATATTAAACAGTATATATATATATATATATATATATATATATATATATATATATATATAAAGTCTGTCAAATAAGTATTGAGATTTTTTTGTACTTTTTGACACTCTTTGTATTCTGAAAAAAAAATAACGTTCAATTCGTTCTTCCTTTCTATCTTGGCAATTACAGCTTTAAACTTGGTTCTTTTTTTGATACACCTTTTATTCTGAAAAAAAATCAATAAATGTAACGTTATTTTTTTCAGAATACAAGGTGTGTCCAAAAGTACAAAAAGATTCGATACTTTTTTGATACACCTTGTATATTAGTTAGGATATTAAAAGACGTTTATTACGATTGGTTTCAAAGCAGCGTATTAGTTGTTTATCACTAAGACAAAATACCCTGGAAAATCCAGGTTCTTCTGTGCGTTTTGTCGTGATGATAAGCAGCTAATATGCTGCTTTGAAACCAATGGTAACAAACGCCTTTTAATTGCATATTCTATCATAAAAATAGATATAGCTCTTAGAACTGCCATCGAGCCCTTTATTTTCCTTTCTCTAATACAAAACACACACACACACACACACAACACACACACACACACACACATATATATATATATATATATATATATATATATATATATATATAATTCTGTGTGTCTATGTATGTGTGAGAGATCAAGTTTTGAAGGGGAAATATAATATATCCATTTAGAAGACACATTTGCTTTCTGACCTTACGCCCCTGACTTAATTGCACCGACAAAACCTTCTTTGTTCCGCTTGACACAGAAGGACATCATCGGTACTTGGCGTGTGAGAATTGCTACTACTACTACTACTACTACTACTACTACTAAGGATGATGATAATAATAATAGTGGCCCGCATGTTAGGTAATGGTTAGAGTCGTAGGAAATGGACTCGTCGACCCAAGTTCAAATCCTGGACGAAGCTACAGTTCACATAGCGCTAATACCCTTGGGAAAGGTATGAATCTAACTACTCTCCCTCCTGCTATGGGCAAATAGTAGGACAGACTGGGCTCTTTAACCATGTCTATGTAACCAGTCTAGGAGAAGGAAAACTTTAAATGCAACCCTGTTAAATCCGCTTTGGGTGGTCACTACTAGAATAGGCTCAGTCCTAATTAGTGATCTAATTTACTAATAATAATAGTTGAGTAACGGTGAATCCTGGACGAAGATGTTTGCGTTTCATTTCGCGTTAATGCCCTTCGGAAAGGTATAACCCCATCTGCCCCCCCCCCACCAAGCTACAAGTAAGATAGTAGGGAAGACTGGAGTCTTTACCCATGAAACAGTAACCAATCTAGGAGAAGAAAATCTTGGAATTCACCGCAGCTGTACTCTGTTTAAAAATTGACCTCATGCCACATCCAGTCTGTAGCAAACAAATGTGTCATTAAAATGAACTCTCGAATGTTGTACGAACTTTTAACGCTATTTTTTGTGAGGAGTTTTGTAAGTGCTAGTTTTTATTGAATTCTTCTTCGAATATTAATTTCGTAATCAGGTTGGCTGGTTGGGTTATTTTATGCCGAAGACATTTTTGTTTTATTCATTCTTGATGTAGACACAATTTTTTAAAACACATTTTTAAACTCATTTTTTTTCTAACTAACCTATACTTGGGACCCGAACAGGTACTACCACTCTGGGTCAGAGTGGATCAGGGAGTAATGATGATGAAGGGGTACTCCACATTTCACAGACCTTCAGAATTGGAACTTCACCATCAGATAGAGTTTAACGTCATACTCAGGACAATAAGACCTTCAGTCACCGCCTTCTAGCACATATATGATAAAAATGGTTTGGTTGGGATAATTATATGGATGCTTGAGCTTGACTGGCTTTAGGTAAATAAACTCTTTTTGGGTCATTTAAAGCCGAGTCAAGTCATTTTCATATTAGGTTGTTTACAGTGCGTGTGTTGCTTAAATAATCAACCATTTAAGTATTGAACAAGCTCATTGGTGCTTAACTTCGGTGATCTAGCGAGGAACCGGTGTTTGCCAGGTGACTTGATCGTAAGCCCGTGGCGGAGGAGTTGAGTTAATACTCACACTCTTTAGGTAAGTAAGTGACCCATATCGTTCTACTTGATTCCCGATCAACAGAAATAAGATAAACCATCTTGCGGAATGTAGATTAGCTTCATGCCAAACTTTATTTCTTATTGTTACAATTTATGAGTAGTGATAAATTGTGAACAGACCTGTAGCGAGGAATATTTGAATTAGGGTCTGTTGATTTAGAATCAAGGGAAGACCCCATGATAAATTACTGGTGACTGTTAATAAACTCAGAAGTGGCGATTGCGTGCCATGACAGACACGTGATTTAGTTAGTTAAGCAGATACGACCTGATTTTGAAGGTGAAGAGACGTAATTGTCGTCTCTCCCCGGGCCAGTCTCATCCCCGCGGCGGAATAATCAATATGGGCTGATAAAACTTGATCAAGTAAAACCAAGTATTGTAGTTAAATAATCAAGACAACGACCAGCTCAGTCCAGCAGAGAATTAGCAAGGAAGAAAATTAACCCTCAGCAGATAGAAGTCAGACCAAAGAACATGGCGAACGACAAGCTAGAGGAAGATGAAAAAACAGTCAACAAGCAGAAATGAAACAAGCGAGTATGATCAACCATCTCTAATCTATCTCAGGCAATGTTATAAATTAGACACGGTGATCAGAATCTATCTCTCTCTCTCTCTCTCTCTCTCTCTATATATATATATATATATATATATATATATATATATATATATCTTATCTTATTATAATGGAGATTGTGTGTTTTTCTGTCTGTAACCGAAACTATATTCCTACTCAAGTCACAATTCTCTTAGTTTTTGACATCACATTCTCCATGATTTTATTTTTATTTAACCTCAATTATTAATAAAATTGTCTTACATTATTAATACTGTTAACTATGTCTACATACTGACAACATGCAATTAAATTTATATATACAACAAAATAACGGTTTACAGTGTGAACGGGAAGGCTAATTTGCATATTAATATTACAAATCGAATTTAATAAATATGTGCTTTGTATTATTGATTTCTAACTGTTTGGTTTTATTTTAATGAATATAAGTAAAAATCTCTCCAATGAATCTTAAATGAAATCCATTAACATGATAAAATAACTGTCATTTTATTCTTTACTTCCTCTTTTAACTAAATACTTAAATTAGAAAAAATAACAATGAAAGACGAGAGTGATGGAAGAGTAAGTTTCAGTTGTTCCATTTTTTATTATACTCCCTCTGTTTCAAATCTTTTATTATACTCCCTCTGTTTCAAATCTTTTTATCTGTATTCTTATTTAGTTTCATTAGCCTTTCTAATTTAATACAATATTTTATTACATTAAAGCTTAAATACTTGCACCCGAAGGGTGCATATATTTGCTAGTATATATATATATATATATCTTTCTTACTTTTTTTCTATTTTTCTCATTCTTTTTTTTTTTCGCTCTTTTTCCACTTTTTCTGTCTTTCCCTTTTTATTGTATATCTTTTAATCTTTCGCTTTCCCCCCCCCTCATATTCACCCCCCTCTCTCTCTATCGATCTCTCGGTCTCTGTCTGCCTTATCTCTCTTTCTTATATACCCGAGTATATCATAAGTGTATATATGACTATAGAACACTCTAGATCTGTTAAAAGCCGAATTAAATGGTAGCCATTTTGCTTCCAAACTTGGAAATCCAGAAGAGCAGTTTTTTTAAATTTACAAATTCCTTTGAATTGCAAACAAATTTGCAACCTCTGTTGTCCAGCGACCTTTTCAACAGACGCTGTGTGACCAACATGGCCGATGAAACAGCAAACAAAAAACCCTATCACGCCACCAACATGAGCAGCTTCGTTTTCTTTTGATTTGGGAACAAGGCGATAAATATTTTTATTGTTTGTTCTTGGTGGCTTCGGCGTGAGAAAGATTCGCCGGCTGCTCGCAATTTTTCAAAAGACGACTGAGACGAAAATATAGGTTGAATAATGCTTGGCATATGTCAACCATCTAGGGCCGCGATTTTTATGAATTAATTAACCTATAGACTGTTTCTACGGCAACATCTATTATTGTCAGCCATTTTGAAAATAGGAACTGATTAATGAAAACCTCAGAATTGGGTTTTATTCACCTTCACTCTCCCCTCACAGCGAGAGAGAGAGAGAGAGAGAGAGAGAGAGAGAGAGAGAGAGAGAGAGAGAGAGAGAGAGAGAGAGAGAGAGAATATGGATTTATTTGTTCAACGGCATGTCAACCCCTTAAGGGTTATTTATTATTGTTTATTGCTGATAATTGATACGTTTGTAAATAATTTTTGGTTGGGTCATTTTATGCTGAAAACGTTTCGTTTTATTCATTCTTGATGGGTAATTAATATCTTTAAACACATTTTTAGAACTCATTTTGTTCTGTTCAACCCATAGATGGGACCCTAACAGGTGCTACCACTCCGGGTCAGAGTGGAACTGGGAGTAATGGTGATAAAGTGACACTCCATATTTTCCAGATTTCCAGATTTGGAACTTTACCATCAGATATAGTTTAACGTCATACCCAGGATGATAAGACACACGGCCACCGCCTTCTAGCATGGATAAAATAGTTAGGGTTTGCCATTAGGACAATAAGGTTGGGACAGTCATATAGATGCTAGGGCTTGACGTGACCAGCCGATTGATCGGAGGGTCTCTCTGACCATCCGTCTAGCTTTAATAAGGGCAGAAGTGGAGTGTTGCATGTTAGCGACTGCTCAGTCACCATATTTCCATCCTTAAGCATCACGGATCGCCAGCCATGGCTAACAGGTGGCTCTATTTGGGGGGGGGGGGCATCTTGGCATCGATACAGTCGGTGTATTCTAAAGCTCAGCTGACAGAACTGTGTAAATAATTGTAATAGAAGAGAAAAAGAGAGTTGAAAGTAGAGTGTTGCATGTCATTGACTGCTCAGGGTTCCATCCTTAAACATCACAGGTCACAACCCACAGCCAACAGGTGACCCCATAGGGTGGGGGTCTTACCCCTCTGTAGAGGTGCAGTCGGTGTATTCTAAAACGCCAACCGAAGGATATGTGGAGAATTATAATATATACTTTCTTTAAATATCACCGAGGTGAAATGGTTTCCAAACTAGTCCCGCAGATCCATTACGACTGAATAGCGAGTTCAATCCTTGCTGAATGCTCCATACTTACGACATTGTCACATTCTACTTGTGGCGAATGGTTTGAGTAAATATCTACACCCACCCCAATAACACACTTTTCAAACAGAAAGTTACTGTGACCCGATTTTAGTTTATTCTTCATTGCTATCCACCCGTTTATCTTTGATAGCCCTGTTAAGAATTTCTTTCTTTCTTTCTTTCTTTCTTTTCTTTCTTTTCTTTCTCTTTCTCTCCCCCTCTCTCTCTTTTCACTGTCTCACTCTCTTTCGTTCTCTCCCCTTTCTCTCTTTTTCTCCCTCACTATTTTTCTCTTTTTTTCGCTGTTTTTCACTTTTTTCTATCTTTCCATTTTATTTGTATATCTTTTTTTTCATTCTTTCGCTTTTATTTTTTTCTCCTCTTTTTTATTTCTTCTATTGCGTAATAAATCTCTCTCTCTCTCTCTCTCTCTCTCTCTCTCTCTCTCTCTCTCTCTCTCTCTCTCCTCTCTCTCTCTCTCTCTCTCCCTGTTTTTCTATTTTTCTCATTCTTTTTTTTCTCGCTCTTTTTCCACTTTTTCTGTCTTTCCTTTTTATTTGTATATCTCTTTCTCTCACTCTTTCGCTTTTCTTTTTTCTTTTTTCCCCCCATCTTTAATTCCCTTTCTCTCACTCTCTCTCTAACTAACTCTCGGTCTCTCGGTCTCTGTCTTTCACTGTGTTTGTTTTTAGGACAGAAAAAATCTTATTGTATTGATTAGTCAAAGACCTAATTTTCAACCTTTTCATTTCCTACGAGAGTATCGCATACCAATTGACTTGAAACAAATCTTTACCTCTGTAATTTGAATATATAGATTTCCTGTATAAAATGTTGTTGGATGAATGAAAACGAAAATAAGACAAATTTCATATATCGGTTACCTGTTCAGTGACAAAAAACAATCTTGACTTTAATGCTAAAACTAGACAATAAGAGCAGTGATCATTATTATTATCATTATTATTGATATTATTATTATCATTGTCAATTTTGACGACTTTTTAGTTACTATTTTGCCGTAACTTCCTCTGATCGTCATATGACGCCAGTGAAGAAACAACATGAATCAGAAGTAACAAAAGATAAACTGTCAGCGAGATTTGAACTTGTGCCCTCTTTGTCATAAGAAAATCTCCAGTTTCCCCGGTCTCTTTTTCAGTTTTTCAGTATTTTTTAAAAGACCCCAACTATCATTGTTATCACTGTCATCTTTATGTTTCACAGATTATTGTTATTATTTCGCTCAATTTGAGTTTTTCACTCCTTCCCTAGTCGGTAGTTGAGTGACAGTAATTATCACCAGGGCTTGCTTTTTGAGCAAAAATAATGAAGATTTGATTTATATTTTCGAATACAGGAGGCGCTGTAACTTCAGGGGCACAAGAACTATAAAGTCTATGATATATATATATATATATATATATATAATATATATTATATATTATTATATATATATATATATTATATATATATATATATATATATATATATATTATATATATATATATAATATGTATATATATATATATATATATATATATATATATATATATATATACAATGATATATATATATATATATATATATATATAGGGTTTTAAACCCACCCTACGTAGAAGTAAATATATATATATATAATATATATATATAAGTATATCTTTTTTTCTGTTTCAAGAAAAGCAAACAACATCCAATTTCACACCTAATTTATGAATAACAGACCTGAGCTGTCAGTACGTCTTATATCGTTTGATTAAAATCCTTGAAAAAAAAGTCATGGCTGTTTAACCTGGATAAGGTCGCATGCTCGATCATGCCGAACCGATCGGAATCCACTTCTCGAGATTTACAGATATTCGATAGTCAGTCTAAAAGATGGCATTTCCGGTTACACGTCTCAATGAATCCCGGGAGGTGATATCAGAAACAATGTGCCTACGTGTGGCTTTTTTATCAGGTGGGGGAGGGGATTGGTGACAGTCGTTGGCTTGTTAACCTGACGTCTAGGCAATTTTAATGGTTGCTGTTTTTTTTTTCTTTTTTTCTTTTTTCTTTTTTTTTTTTACCAGTAACTGAATGACACTGTACACGCTTATCAGCGCCCTGCGTGATGTATGGATTGACGAGCCCAGCTAGTAGGCCATTATAAATAAATAAATTACAAAAATATTACATCATCATCATCATCATCATCATCTGACAGCATTGATTCTAATGAGTCTCTCTCGCCATCCGTCCCTATCAGTGATCGCTCCTGACAGGTCTTCTGTACGGCATCCAGAATCCACTGGGGATTTGAATTATGTAAGGGTTGACGAGCTCGGCTATTAGGCCCTTTATCATCATCATCATCATCATCATCATCATCATCATCATCATCATCGCATGCATTTAGCACGGATATCCCTGACAATCTTTCGCCAAATTTCTCTATCGTTCAATGTCCCCGGGAGGTCCTCTGCGCAGCATCCAGTATCCGCGCAGAACTGGACAACGTAGGTCCTTGCACATTAGCATATCCATATGCTAGTTTCAACAGGAGAATGTCGCTTATGAGTTCGTCCTTGCTTCACACATAGTAGGCCATTATAGGCGAATCATGATCTTATACTAAGTAAATTACAACAATATTACATCATCATCATCATCATCATCATCATCGCCAAGTCACACTGACAGCATTGATTTCAATGACTCTCTCTTGCTATCCGTCCCTATCGGTCATCACTCCTGGCAGATTTTCTGTACGGCATCTAGAATCCGCAAAGAGTTGATTGGTGTAGTTTTTTTGCTGGTCAGTCTACACTGGTGTGTCCATGTGTAGGTTTCCACAGGAGAACGTCAATTCTGAGCTCGTCATTACTTCTCCAGTTGTGTTCAGCATGTCTTGTTCATCTTATTTGGATAGTTCGTGTGATAAGAGGCAAGTGGTCGTACAGCTGCCTTTTTGCAGGGTGCTGCTTTTAAGATTTATTCAAGACAACATGCAGTATCCTTGTGTAGTTCCCACCTAGCTCTTTCTCTAAGCGTTTCGTTAGCATCCAACTGGTGCAGCCATATAACAGCACTGACACGACTACAGCTTGGAATAATTCTCACTTTATCTCATCAGATAGATCAAATTTCCAGATGATCGATTATATTAATATACGCTTAGAGATGTGTGAAAAAAAAGCACTAGGTTTTTCTAAATCTTGCTTTAAAGTTTCGCTTAAAAATCTTCAAAGTTAGCTTGCCCTGTCGATGGGGCATAAAATACGCTGACTATATTCCCTGTCGAGGGACAATCCCCCTCCTCTTAAAGGAGTATCCTGTGTATGACACTAAACTACATCTGATAGTGAAGCTCTAGTTCTGGAGATCTGGGGAGTATGGAGTATCCCTTTATTGCCATTGCTCCCAAGTCCAAACTCACTCGCTGTTGTAGTACCTGTTAGGATCCAATCTTTGCATCAAATAGATGTGTTTATTTATAAAAATATTTCATCACAATCAGAACTATATTTTCAACGTACAGTTACAATCATTTCTTAAACATACTCTTTTTATCATTATCATCATTTGTTTGCACAGTTATATGGTATCATGTATTCCTATTTACAGTTTTAACTTTATACAAAACGTGTACTGTGTATTATACCCATGCAGTATGGAAATAACTTTCGTGTGAAGTTCACTTGTGCCAATTTTGTATCTAAACCAAAGATATCAGCACATCATTATTTCTAGTGTAACATTACGCAGTCAAAACATATATTATTAGGTATTATTTATTACCGAACTCTAAAGTATTGAAACACTGTAGCAAAATATATGAATATGTAGTAAGTAAAGTAAAATCGGCGGAGTGGGTTATTGTCGGTATTAGTCGACACAGTCTTTCCCTTTTCACTAGCGCTAGACCAAGGAGGTTGTTTTTGCTGAGGTGGAGCGCCACACCTACCTTCAGCTCCAAGATGCTTCATGGCACCTTTTATATAGAATTCGCCTTTTTTTTACAAAATTGATAAACCTACTATATGTAGGTTTATATATAAGCCTGCATTTTCTCATTTTTCTTCTAAATCAAAAATACCAGGATTTTACTTGGGTGAGTCAAATGTTTTGGTAGTATTTTGGTACGTGTTAGTTTGTGACGTATATATATCACGCGACCGAAGTAGTTCAAGCTGTGTTAGGTACTCGCTGTGGTTGGTAGTATCACGGTAGTTAGTGCGCTGACATGTTCTGCATTGCTTTACTCCGTGTGCGATTTGAAAGCCACACAGATGAACGAGCAATGCAGTCTAATACGAGAATTTACGAGTTCGAACTGGTCCATAACACCCCGGAAGCAACCAGAAACATTTGTTTTGCGAAAGCTAAAGACAGTTAATCACAGTATAGTAACTGCTTAACACAAGGGATCTCTGCTGGAGAGTGCTCTTGCTTGATGCCTAAGGATGGTCACAAAAATCGTAGCATCCCGATTATATACACCAGAGTAATGGTTCATATAACAGAGAAGAAACACCCAGTCGCGACCCGACCCAGATGAAGAGAACTCAGCCCAACAAGCGAGAAGAAGTCATAGCAGAAATAGGAAATGAAAGAAACAAGAAAAGTTCAAAAGTAAAGTTGACAGAGTGACCGGACAGCAAGGGAGTCTATCTCCTTAGTGCTAAACTAGGGAGATTGTTTTTGCTGAGGTGGAACTCTACATCTACCGTCAGCTCCTTACTTTGCCGCACAGATCAGATGATCCAATCTGTGCTACTCATGCGCTGAGTTGGCGGGGTCCGGAAACTTGCTTTTCCTAGACAGATGCTCTACCGACTAAGAATAATACGACTATCTAACACAATGTATCAGTCTAAGGATCAACGCGATACCTACTGACCTTGCAGTTGTATTGTTTCTGTTTCTCGCTGACCCGTGCACAGTTTATCAAACATTAAAACCTTTTGGAGACGATAGTCCGCCATGTCCGACGCCTGACCTGCTTAGTCAAGGTGTATCATGTAAAACGTGGTCTCCCTGCTTATGATTTTTGCAATCCTAAGGATACTTCGGTGTCCGTAAAGATGCCGCTTGAGTGAACATTAAAAATAGTGCGAAGGCGGCGTCTGTGGATGCGGGTTCAAGTAGGCGTAACCGACTTCTCGATATCATATAGACGAGCGGTCAGCACAAAAGCTTAATAGACTTTTTTCATTTTGTGTTGTTGTTAAGTATATTATCTCTTCAGACATGTTTGGATAGTCTGCTAAATATATTGTTTGAATTGACCAGTGTTTTGTTTATCTCTTTGTCTATTTTGAACTCGGAAAGATCTAACACTTTCTGAGCATATCATCTCTAGCAATGTTTTCAGTGATTTTGTTTTCTTTTAACCTGTCAGTAGGTATCTCGTTGAAAACGGAAGTTGTTTGATTGATTGATTTTAACGGCATGTCAAGTCAATCATCTAGTTAATTTAAATCTTATATCAATGAATTCACATGAGTTCACATGACGTATACATTGATAATGATTGATTATATATATAGTCGATAGATCGTTCGGCTACAAACTTCAAGGTTTCTAGTTCGATACCGGCCCTCGCCAATTCAGCGTATGAATAGCACAGGGATCTGTGCGGTAAAGTAAAGAGATGATGGTAGGTGTGGTGCTCCACCTCAGTTTAAAAAACAATCTCCTTGGTCTAGTGCTAGTGAAAAGAGGATAGACTCGCTCGCTGATTGGTTGATACCGACTTTAGGCCACCTGACGACTTTACTTACTTTAGACATACACATACACATATATATGTGTTTTTACTCAGTTTTGAAAATAAAAATTCAAACTGATATCTGGGGAAAAATCAGAAAAAGAAAAGTCCAGCATACCTGTACTTTCTGAAAATAATCATTATGGTATGTATTGGTAAAAAGAAAAACAACAACAACAACAACCCCCCTCAAAAAAAAACACCAAGGTAGTTTACTAAATTATGAATCTAAAAAGTGCTCAATACGCTAAGTAGAGCATAATTATAAGGATATACATCAGTCAGACACTATCTACTTAGGTTTCACCCGAATGGTTCTTCAGGATAATTCTGACTATATATATATATATATATATATATATATATATATATATATATATAGTCAGTCAATCATTTCCTCAATACCAAAGACGAAGAAATTGGGGTGCCCATAGTCAATATCAATAGACTCCAGTTTACGGTCAAATTACGTTGAAAGCACCAATTCCCGCTAAATTCACCGAAGTTAAGCAGCGATGAACTTGTTCAGTATTGAGTTGGGTAACCATCAACGCAACACCAGGTACTTTGGGTAACCTGATATCAAAATGACGATTCGGCATTAAATGACACAAAACGGGTTGATATGCCGTAAAACGAAACAACCAACAACAAGCCAATAAAAAAAAACATTATGAATTAAAAAACATTCTTAAGGAAAAAATATTTAACCTGGTCGGACATAGAATCTTATAAAGATTTATCTATTTCCCAATAAGGCCTGGGATGAGACACAAAATTGAATTTGATATGGAAATCCACACCTACCCGTGCAGATAGGAACAAAATTGCTCAGTTACGTTGGTTGGATTTTACGGCAAGTCAACCCTCAGGTTATTTTATGCCGAAGACTTTTTTTTTATTTTATTCATTTTGGTTGGGTATTCAAAAATGTTAAACTCATTTTTAAACGCATTTATAAGACACATTTTTAAAATGTATTTAACCTATTGATGGGACCCTAACAGGTTCTACCACTCCAGGTCAGAGTGGATCTAGGAGTAAGCTAGTAAGTAAACATGTGGTGGGCTAAAAGTTAAGTGACCTGAAAAAATCAGAAAGTTTTGAAATAAAATAAATGATGCTTTATAAAATCCATTCATTGATAAATCAACACTGAAAATTTAATTAATCTGATAGTTCCCTGATTGTTAGTAATTTTTTTTAATTGGGGGTGGGGGTTATTTTGTAAAATATAGATTTTACTGCAACTTTGCTAGTGCCTGATATTTTTCATTTAAAAGAAGGGTACTATTCGCAGAGTTCAGTCCCGGCCTCCTGCCTTAAAAAACCCTACGTGGTGATAGGTAAAAAAACAAACCGACCTGGTAAAATATAGCATTAAATATTTTGGAAAAACGCCTAAAGCGATATTTTTAAGGGTACTATTCGCAGAGTTCAGTCCCGGCCTCCTGCCTTTAAAAAAAACCTACGTGGTGATAGGTAAAAAAAACAAACCGACCTGGTAAAATATAGCATTAAATATTTTGGAAAAACGCCTAAAGCGCATTTTTTTTTTCTTTTTTTTTTCTTTTTAATATTTTCAAAAATTCAATCGATAAATTATTTTTTCATATACAGCAGGCGCCACTTCAGCTAGGGACTTCATTCATAGGTGGGTTTCAGCGAATAATACCAAAAGAAGTTTTGGTATCCTTATCATTCACAAAATATAAATATAAGTCAATATAAATAAACGTTTGTGTTAAATATGTGTTTTTATTTTAACATTACTTGCATTCAATAAGAAATATTTACAGAGCTGCTAAAATAAGCATAAAAGTAGGTTTACTCTAGGCATTAGCAATAATTTCGTCTGCTAGGAGTTTTAAAAGCGAATTAAAAATAATTAAATCTATTATTTAAGGTCAAACTTTGTCTAAATCAATAAGTAGTAACATACTGATCATCATTAAAAAAGAAAAATATCATTACATATGCAGTTTATTTTTAAAAGATTCAAAACCATTTGTTTTGGTCAATTTCGACGCGATCCGCCATTCAGCCTCTTTTTCGATGTTTTTAAGTGCTTGTTTACAATTTTACTGTAACATTCGCGATTGCAAAATTTTTTTACCAAAAATCAGGTAATTATCCGATTTTAATGAAATTTTCAGTATTGATTTATCAATTAATGAATTTTATAATGCATCAGTTGTTTTATTTCAAAACTTTAATTTAGTATTCTTGCTATGAAAAATTAATATATAAAATTCATTTAAAATATGAAAATCCTGATGTTAAGTTTAAAATGTTATATTTTTAGATTCTAAAAATAAATATCTACTTAATGCAAACTTTATTTTAGGTTCCAAAAGTAATAAGTTTTGAAGAAAAACTCGATTGAAAATGTACTCCCTCCCCTTTTTAAGCAGAAAAAACATCGATGTATAATTTTTTCTTTTATAAAATAATAGCCAATTAAATAATTATCGAAATGAGGAAAAATAGAAATCTCAAAAAAATAAATTATTTATTGTTTTTTTACATTTTATTTTTCGATTTTCGGTACTTATTTTCTCTTAGAAGCGCAACCGCATTTTGTTTTGTTTCTATTCATAACTTCGGTCTTTTATCTCTTTATTTATACTGTAATTAGTATAACATATGACCAACTCGAAACAATTTTACGCCCCCAGCATAAGGGGGGGGGGTCAAAATTAAGTGACCTGAAAAAAATGAGAAAGTTTTTAAATAAAATAAATAATGCATTATAAAGATCATTCATTGATACATAAACACTGAAAATTTCATTAAAATCCGATAATTTCCTGATTTTTGGTAAATTATTTTCTGTAGGGGGGCTAAAGTTATTTTGTCAAAAACGCATTTTAGGCTCATTTTGCCAGTCCCTAGTTTACTCTTAACACTCTTCCTAAATTTTTACTCACATTTATTGACCCTATAAGTTTAAAAAAATTAATAATTAAAGTAATTAAAAAAAAAAACTATAGTAAAACATGACATAAATTGTATTTCATTTTTTTTTACAGTCAGGAAAACAATTTTAAGTCACCTAGTGTACGAATCTTGGCTGACTTCCTAAAATGGTCGGAAAATTAAAACGGAAAGTTTTTTGGTGGTCCCCAATAACAGTTTAACTACAGTCTATGAATTAACATTTTGCGAATTGGGCTACAGTTTTAGGGCATAAGATAAATTAATGACAGAAAAAACTAAATCGCTACTAATTCGGTTTTGGTAATAGGGCATCTTTAACATTGAAATTTAAATCTCGTAAATAAGAAAAAATATGTATCTTTTTTTTTTTTTTTTTCTAAATTGTTAGGTTATTTTCTAAAGAATTTTATATTAAAAGTTCCTATTGTCTACTTGTTTTTTTTTGTTTTTTTTTTCAGGGATTTTTTTTAATTTATAAAATGTAAAATAGATACTTTTGTTTAGCGGATATCAAAATCGTATTTATTGATCAAAGAAAATATTGTATAAAAAATATCTAGCTAAAAATAATGACATAACATATTTCGGTTTTTATTTTTTTTAATTGAAAATAATGTTTGAATTACAAATTGTCGTCATTTTTATTAATGGGGGGGGGGGGGGCTACGCGATATAAAAAAATCTGTTTTTGGGGTATTGTTGTTGTTGTTACTTTTTGCTTCAGCGATAATAGGTTAAAATCTGTAACGCTAGTATAATTATACTTTGGAGAACTCAAACAAACAGTGTTTGAAGAAATTTATTATTTTATTTGTTTCAAAACATTACGAAGAAATAGTGCACACGTCAAGATGCGATAATTTTGTCAACAAAGATTAAGAAATGGCGCTGTTTTACGTAAATTTACTTTTAAATGCAAAAATGTAGGTTTTATGTAAGAGAAATTTGTTTTTTCTTTTTTAAACGTAAAATGAAACATTGTAAAGAGAGAGAGAAAAAGAGAGAGATAAAGAGAGAGAGGTAACTTTGTATATTGACTAAGACAAGCGAAGAAGGTTTTGGGTGGGAGCTTGGCTGACAGCTTTGGCTGCTTGCTATACAGGCTACTCCCCTTTAGTGCCTGTGAGATGCCCTATGGGGAGTAAAAAAGGAGAGGATGTATAATATAAAGACAGAGAAGGGTCAAGATTTGACTTAATTGGAAATTATGACAAATTAAACCAATTAAAGTGGATTTTTTCCCAAACATTTAGTAGCCCTACAACTAAGGAATAATTAAAGACAAATTTCGTGTGATCAAGGTCACCAACAAAAAAGCCTTAAGACATTTTAAGCTGAAAATCTCAGCTTTAGTATAATAATAGAAGATATATATATATATATATATATATATATATATATATATATATATATTGTTACGAACGCCTGTGCTGATTAGGAACGATCAAACACAGTGTCGCACAAGAAAGAAAAAAAATAAAATGCGATAAAGGTCCCAGGTATGAAACGCTAACGGTTTCATAGAAGGGATAGAAGGGAAAATCAAGCCTTCTACTTCCCGCTCCAGAAAGGTAGTGAATAAATCGAGAAAGCAGAATGGACACTGGTCAAGCCAAAGAAAACACGGACACAATATCATACATTTATAACGAGAAAAACAAATAGCGTTTTATTATGAAATAAATACCAGCGGCTGTCAATCCTGAGTGTTAGCCGTGCATTCATTTACATTTAACATATCTTCTTTCAAGGATTCTCTCCTTTTTTATCTTTTTGTTATGTTTATAATGTTCACAATTAAAAGCTTATATAATAGTCACAGTTGAAAGTTCATATAAAATGGTCATAGTCAAAAGTTCATATGAAATGGTCACAGTTAAAAGTTCAAAAGTGTTCTTGAAGCTATGGTGTTAATATTACTTATGATTTTAAGGCTTATAACAATTTCTTCTTAGAAATCAAAAACAAAACAAAAACACCAAATATTTTAATTTACAGAAGAATTGATAACTTTTAAATGAAATATCTTCTTTTTTTTTTGTCTAAACACGCAGAACAAAAAGACGCTCTCAAAAATTCTGGCACAATGTTTACAAAAAAAAAAAAAGAAATAGACCGGAAGAAAATGTCTCGTGACCTCTACTCCTATGGAGGACATACGTTGCTGAATAAAATGATAAAAAAAATCAGAGAATTATCTGATTTCAATAAAACTTTCTGTGTGGACTTATTAATCAACGAATTCTTTTTTCTTTTTCTCTTATTACTGAATCGTTTCAATCAAACTGATTGAATGGAAAAAATCGAAATTCTTTAAAATAAATATTAACATTGCTGCCTACCATAGCTAAAATAATTTATCACACCTAATTAATCGATAAAATTCATTTAAAATATAAACCGCTTAATTTTACGTTTCAAATTTCCTATTTTTAGATTCTAAAAACAAATCTTTATTTAATAACTACTTTAGTTTATTATTGTTATCTAATATTTTTTGTAGAAAACTCTATTGAAAATTTAGGCCCCCCTTTAAACAGAACAAATGCGATGTATATTTTTTTCTTTTATAAGATGATAGCCAATTTAAAAATTATCGAAAAGAGTAAAAAAAGATCTCCACAAAATTATTTTTTTAGTTTTTATTTTACATTTAATTTTCCGATTTTCATTTCTTATTTTCTACCAGGATAGCTCCCTTAATTGTTTTTCTTCTCTTCACACCTTCGGTCTTTTTCTCTTTTATTTATACTGCAATTAATTTCAACTTTATATAACCCCACCGACATTTTGTGCCCCAAAGATAATGGGGAGGGGGTCAAAGTTAAGTGACCTGAAAAAAATCAGAAAATTTTGAAATAAAATAATGATTCACTATGAAATACTTTCATTGATAAATCAACACTGAAAATTTCATTAAAATATGATTTTCGGTGAAACTTTTCAATCGGGCCCCCCTCCCCCGATTGAAAAGTTTCACCAAAAATCCGAATTAAAAAGTAAATTTATTTTGTATGGTATGGATCTTACGTCATCTTTGGCAGTACTTAATCTCTACAAAAAACAAAAAACAAAAGACAAAAAAAAACTTATAAATGAATTGACATATTAAATTAAGTTTTGTTTAGAGCTACAACTTTTATTAAAAGTATTAATCCAAGTTGAGAAATTGAAAATATATACATGGGACTTTATTTCATATCCCACTAAAATCTGTCCGGTAGACTATGGTAAAAATTTACGCCCCTAAATTCAGTCTACCCATTTCTCATGATATCTACAACACTAAACAGTTTTCTGCTTATTGTGTTCCTTTATTTCAGGATTTGTATTCTCAAGGAGGAGGGGGGGGGATAAAGAAACCTACAGTTCCATACAGGTTACTATGCAATTTCTCCCACCAATGCATATAAAAACTGGACGTCGATTTATTCATTGTACGAAGGTCGACAGAAAAGTTTATTGGATGATTAAGGTACTCTCATGGAATTTGACCAAATGAGGTTTATTTCTCAACATAGTTGCCCTTGTTGTCTGCACACTTCTTCCATCGGTGTTGCAGTGCCTTCGTTACTTTCACAAATGCATTAGTCCGAAAATTAACGTAATAGCGCGGTTGGAATTCGAACACGCTATGATGTCGCAGTCTACTACGTTAGGCATTGTGTTACGGGGATACCGCAAAAATAGATATAGATAGATAGAGAGAGAGAGAGAGAGAGAGAGGGGGGGTACGAGACTCGAAGACCATGAAACTGTGTAGGTAGGGAGTTCTAATGGCACCAAATCTCTGGGGGCACAGAGGTTTGAGGAAACCCAGAAAAATCTATTAAGAAAACATTATAAAACATAAGAGAGAGGAGGGCGAAGGGCATATAAGAATAGTGGTACGCCAGTCTTCCGAATCGGGAGAGTCTGCTTGCCTTGAAAATGCGCATTTGTAGTGTTAAGATTTTACCTCCGCTCGAACCATTAGTTGAAATGAAGTTCTTTCTTTGTTCTTTTTCTTCTTCGGCGCCAACATTCTCGTTAGAATTAAAGACACAGGAAGTTCTTGGAACCATCCTGCCTGACCCAATGTTTTCATTCCGACGCTCGGAAATGCCACAACTTAGACAACGATGTTAAGTGGTTGCTTTTTTACCTACGGTGTAAGAGCTGCTTAAAGATTCTGAAGTAGTTTTGGTGTGTATGTAAGAGAGAGAGAGAGAGAGAGAGAGAGAGAGAGAGAGAGAGAGAGAGAGAGAGTGTGTGTGTGTGTGTGTCCTGGGATACCTCAAGCAAACAATGACCCTGTTTGGTGTGGCACGAGGGAGAATCACTTGGGGGTGCCGAAAGTCTTTTTTATAATTCAATCTTTATTTATTTATCATTTTTTTGCGGGGTGTGTTTTACACACACACACACACACATATATATATATATATATATATATATATATATATATATATATATTTACTAAGTTTAGATTGGTTTAGGGCAATGCCAAATGATTTAGTTTCTGTAGTTCAATGCCCTCTTTTTGTATATTTATTCATTAATCTTTGCTTAGTTGTGGCACAAGGCCAGACACATGAAGCCCCCAGTGCGAATCAAACTCGCTAGCAATGGTCTGCTAACCTAGTTTGCTAATCATTACACCACGTGAGGTGACCTAATGTCATTTTAAGTATAGGAGATGATAACTAAACATACTGTCAATATGCTCTTATCTCTTTTCTCTCTCTCCTCATCTCCCCCTCTCTCTCTCTCAAACACACACACACTCTCTGTCTGTCTGTCTGCCTGTCTGTCTGTCTGTCTCTCAAACACACACACACACGCACACACACTCTGTCTGTCTGTCTGTCTGTCTTAGTATATGTTGTGGCCTGGTTAGGGACCAGAATAGAGACACACGAGAGGAAATGAGTTAAACAAATATATTAACAAAGAACAACAATACAAATATATACCAATGAGTTGATAACACGCGAGGCTGTCTTATCGGCTATCCACTGAAATATTAACTCTCGCTTCAGTGCAGAACGCTGCTATGTATAGTTGGAAGAGTTCATGCATGTGTGGTCAATTACCATAACAGTGTAGTTATTTACTAAGGTGTTGTTTTTTAATGCCGAATTTTGATCCATTCGTAAATGTTTGATTATAAATATTAATTACTTATATTTTGAAACATTTTTTTAAATTTGTCTATAATAATCATTTCACAATGCGTTAATAACTTTGGGAATGGTATGAGCGTTCCATCGTGGTGTAATGTTTACCAAACTAGACTCGCAGTTTCATTACTACTGAATAGTAATTTCGATCCTCAATAACCTATACTTGTGACATTTATGTCAAATGTCACAAGTATGGGGTAGCGAATTTACCCAACCTGTTCGTCATGCGTAGGATGTGACACAAGATCGAAAATATGGAGCATCCAACGAGAACGAAATCGCTATTCAGTTGTAATGGATCTGCAAGACTAGTTAGCTAACCATTACATCATGATGGAACGGCGTACTCTTGGGAAAGGTATGAATCTATTCTCCCCAGCAGCTATATGTAAATAGTAGAGTAGTCTGGACTCCTTAATCTTTGTATACCAACCGGTCTAGGAGAATGAAAAGTCTGAATTCAGACCTGTTAATCTCTGCTTAAAAATGACCTGGTGTCACATCCTGTTTTTGTGGAGGAGTTGGGTAAATATATATACTAATCATTTGTTTGCACACAGTTATATCTGTTGGGTCAGTAAAACACGTTTATTTCTATGTGTGAAGGTAAGTGAGGTTGAGCCTTTCTGTGATTGGACATAGCAATCACGTGATTCGCCCAGAATCTTTGACGCCAAGATCAGATAGACATTTCAAACCACTTCCAGGAGCAGCCGACCAAATATTATCCCCGAGAATTGACTAAAACAGAAGATACCAGATATCCTTAAATTTCCTCTCCATCACACTGGTAAGTCTCTCAAACTTGACTCTATACATAGGAAGGACGTTTATATAGTTAGCCATTGTTTTATTGTTAAACAAACTGTTAGAATTGAACTAAGTTTTAGTTCATTTATTTGTTGCTGTTAGTCTTAGAATAAATTTTATACAAACACAATAATTAGTGACTTTTTTTTCTTAACTAAGAAAAACACAAAGACAAGGGAAAAGTATTTGGTAATGTTAGATGATATCTTCACACACGTTCATACGAGGTAGTTCCAGGACTGGTGTCACAAAAAAATTATTTCCAATCCAAACTACAACTTATCCCCTTCAAAGTAATCCCCCTGGAGTCTAATGTACTTTTTGGTACAGCCGTAGAAGAAATTTGGTAGGCAAAGAGTTAAATATTATTTTATGGCACTCCTACCACACTGATTGTTAGTTCATTATAATTTAGCAGAAGGACTAAGATTACAATGATAATATGACCTTATTTGAATAGAATGAGTTCTGAGATGAATAATAAACTTTGAAATATCCAATCGTACAGGTAAAAAAATACCAAAGAAAATTTGGGACAGCCGTGGGAGAAATTTGGTAAGCAAATAGTTGATAATAATAGTTTTTAAACCGATCTTTTTGGTTCATAGACGGTACCCTAACTACCACAAATAGTACTGTCATATCATGATTGATTGTGTGCTATTCACAGAAGAAAAAAACTTAAATAATAGGGGAAAACTAAAGGATTCGTTTTGAGAGCATACACACCCGCAGTATTACATCATATAATACGCTTTAGAAAAAGAATTTTTTTATTATTTTATTTCTGTCTGTCTGAAAGAAAACAGAGCAAACGCTCTTTCATCGCAAAAAGTGATGAAGTATTTTTATTGAGCTTCATGCTGAGAACATAAAACTGCACAGAGACTCAGCGTCTCTCTTTGCTACTAGTCTTGGAATTAGCCCAGTCAAGTAAAAGGCAACACAGTCATAATCATACAGAATCTACTGAGAATCGAAATCTCTTTAAAATTGTTTATAAAATCATTACGAATGACTGTATATTCGTGTGCATTCAAGTTTGTATTCGAAGCAAATTATAGCAAAAGGCTCATCGCCTAAAACCGACATTTTGCAACCTTCTGCTCATGCACACTCGACCTGTAAGTAAAAGTAAAGTCGGCATCAGCCAATCACCCAATCAGTCTATCCCCTTTTCACTAGCGCTAGACGAAGGAGATTGTTTTTGCGTCTGAGGTGGAGAACTACACCTACCACCAGCTCCTTACTTTACTGCACAGATCCCGGTGCTACTCATACGCTGAGTTGGCGAGGGACGGTATCGAACTAGGAACCTTGTGGTTTCTAGCCGAATGCTCTACCGACTGAGCTAAACCAGCATGATCGAGATATGTTAACAACCAAACAAACAAAATACTAGATAAAAACCCTTGTTAACCCTCCTTATTCCTTCTTAAAAAGTAAGCAATAAATAAATAAAAACAGAAAAATAGATAAACCTTATGTAATGACAAACGATAATACCGATATACTTTGGATAGCTTTATTCTACTTAGAATAATTGGTACACTTATTAAGAGTTTATATAGTCTAGTATTCCATAAACAGTTCTCCAAAGGGGAGGTAATCATAAAGTAGGGGCGGTAACTCAATTACTTACTACACTTAAGTTAACCTTCCATCTTTGTGAGCCAGTTTCTCACTGCGTATGTCGTACTATTTACCTTGTGCCAAGCTAAAGTAGCACTGAGTTTGATTCTCACTGAGTGTCCCATACTGCTGTCATTGTGCTATATATAAGTTTCGTAAAAAAGCGGCACACCTAATGTGATATAATACCGTGTTTTACCGAAAATAAGGTAGGGGTTATATTAATTTTCACTCCGAAATATAACACTAGGGCTTATTTTATGGGGATGTCTTATTCTTCATCTATCGAAAAAACGACGCTGAGAAGTAGAAAATTACGAAATTTCTAAATAAACAGAAATTTCGAAAATCGATCTACATTTGATCATTGACGAAGACGAGTATTTGCGTTGCATGATGTGATTGTGAAGAATGCTTATTTCTTTGTATGTCGCTCTCAACTAGGGCTTATTTTAAGAGGAGGTCTAATATTTTGCAGGTAGATCTTATTTTCGGGGAAACACAGTGTAGCAAGAACAGAACCATTGCTTATACTTTTAGGAAAACTTTATTACACTTTCCTCTGACTACGATCTGTGAAGTTTCAGAGTGCTACATTTTTAGATCTCAGGTTTTCAAGGGGAGATAATTAAGGTGGATTATTAGTACACACAGTGTAATGAAAACAGAAGCCGGAATGAAACTTAAAGGTAAGCTTTATTCTACTTTGTTGGTAAATACACATGGTATAACAATCGACTTGTTTATATTTTAAACGAATGTCGTCTATTACGTCTATTCCAAGTATTTAGTACATAGTTGGATGGGTGTGGTATAATGGTTAGAATCGTAGGAAATTGACTCGTCGACAAGAGTTCAAATCCTGGACGAAGCTACTGTTCACATAGCGCTAATAGCCAAATACCCTGGGGAAAGGTATGAATACTACTACTCCCTCCAGCTATGGGTAAATAGTAGGACAGGCTGGACCCTTTAATCTTGGTTAGACAACCAGTCTAGGAGAAGGAAAACTGAATTCAAACCTGTTAAACTCCGCTTAGGGTTGTCACTACAAGAATAGGCTCAGTCCTAATCAGTGATATGTTTCACTAATCAAAAAAATAATAATAAAGATTCCATCTATACATATATAAAGGGCAGTTGTGTGTATATCTATGTCCGGAGGAAACTTCGAAAATAAAACAATTAACGACAAGATAAATATATATACACATTAAATATCACCAGGGCTTGGTTTTTGAGCAAAAATAATAGAGATTTGATTTATAATCGTGAAGATAATTAAAAAATAAAATTTAAATGATAACAGCATGGATTTTTTTTTCATTTAATATTTTAGATAGTAGACATTAACATTTATTTTCAGAGTAGCTGGATCAATGCAAGGTCTATTTTTTTTACATAGGGATTTAAATGGGGCATTCCATGAGGATTCAACTCACGATTCAGTAATAATGGATCTGCGGGACTAACTTTAAAAAATACCCCTCTACCCTGGCGACGCCGGGTATACGCTGCTAGTGCATAATAAAGGGGTGAGATTAGTATCGAGTACTTTTGATACTACACACGGTAGTTACAGATCATTATCAGTGAGTCGGTTTCTCACTGAGTGTCTTTTACTTCTGGCCTTGTGACATAATTAAGTTAAGTAAATAAGCGTATTTTTTCGATTGGATAAAGAGAAGAACAAGAAAAGGTTTTTGCATCCAATGTATGGTGGTCGATTGATGCAATTTTAAGAACAGGTGCAACTGAATAATTAGACTTAGTTGAAGGGATTTTTTAAAAAACTTATTTTTTTCTTTCCCTTTTTTCCCCCCTTTCTTGCTGCGGAAAAGCAGCAAGAAAGGAAAGCTTGAAAGTAAATACGGGCCACGAAGAATTAAAGGAATAGAAAGACAATGTTTGAAAGGATCTTTCCTGTCATCTATTCTTCGTAGGTTCGCTCGAAAGGTCACCACCTTTGCGTCAAATAAGAGTGTGTATACAAACTTTCGTCGAAGGTAAAAAAGAAACAAAAATAAAGTAAGAGAAAAAAGAAAAAAGGAGCACCATAGAAAAAAATCCCCAAAACACCCAACAAAAACAAACAAACTATAACAACAAAAACTAAGTTAGGGGCGGCTCGTTGTATTTTGAAGGTAGGTAGGACGGACGTGGTAGTTTTCGAGTCCCAGAGAGGGGGCGGGGTGAGAAATTCGACTTAATGCTGTGATAACATGTAAATAACAGTATTATCACGAACAGAATGAAAACGCTTTAAATTCTTACGTATAATCACTTTCCAATGAACAAAGAGGGTCGTAATATCTGGGTTTTGTTATTCATTATTGGCAGTTTCGAATCAAAACTTCATTGAATTATTATCTGTCAGTAAAAGAAAATCTGTATCATAATGACTTAATGATTAAAAAAAAAAAAAAAAAGGGGAAAAGAAAGAAAGAAATTGAACTGGAAACTTAGTTCTCCACCCTCTCAAATAAAATGTTGCGTACATTTATTAATTATTGATTAAATAATTATTTTGAATATTTTACATATAAATTTTACACAAAATCTTTGGTATTTATTTATTTGAATACTTTTTAGTTAACCCCTTTTTACTAAAAAAAAAAGGGGGGGGCGAGAGTAAAGAATAATTTTTGAAATTGATTATAAATTTCGCAAATAATTTTTTCCATTTAAAGTAATGATACAACTTTTTAATTTATTTCATATTTTATTCATTTAGATTTTCATTTTATTACAATGGAAAAGATTCAAATGTTGAATTATAAAGAATAGCTTTTATTCATTTTATCGATATTAATATGAAATATTTAAAAAAGATAAATAAAAAGATTTATAATATAGTGTTGTTCTTTATTCTATGTATTAACACTTTTGTGTATCATGACGTGAGTAGTGACGTAGTTTTGGTTAGAGACTAATAGACACTGAATCTCCATTAATAATAGATGTTACATAAAAAAGGCATATCGTAGCGAGATTTTTGTTTGCGCAATCGCGTTAAACTACATTAACTTATAGAATAAAACAAATTCTATATATTACTACCACCGTAACTATCCATCTTTTACTTATGTTACGAACGCCTGTGCTGATTAGGATCGATTAAACACAGTGTCGCACAAGAAAGAAAAAAAATAAAATGCGATAAAGGTCCCAGGTATGAAACGCTAACGGTTTCACAGAAGGGATAAAAGGGAAAATCAAGCCTTCTATTTCCCGCTCCAGAGAGGCCGTGAATAAATCGAGAAAGCAGAATGGACACTGGTCAAGCCAAAGAAAACACGGACACAATATCATACATTTATAACGAGAAAAACAAATAGCGTTTTATTATGAAATAAATACCAGCGGCTGTCAATCCTGAGTGTTAGCCGTGCATTCATTTAATACATTTAACATATCTTCTTTCAAGGATTCTCTCCTTCTCCTTTTTTTCTTTTTGTTATGTTTATAATGTTCACAATTAAAAGCTTATATAATAGTCACAGTTGAAAGTTCATATAAAATGGTCATAGTCAAAAGTTTATATGAAATGGTCACAGTTAAAAGTTCAAAAGTGTTCTTGAAGCTATGGAGTCAAATGTGACAATGCAAAATATTTAAACAATGAGAGACTTACATTAATGAAGAGATCTCTTTGAAACATTCCCTTTTCATTTCTCGTATTAATTCAATATGTTCCGTAAAATAGGTTTTCTTTTCCTTTTCTTTTTCACACAATAACTTTATGAATCTCCTTAGTAAGTAGTAGGCCTTTTAAAATCACTCGATACACATTTAAGGTTCTGCTTTTCCTCTGTCTCATATCTCATAGTAGCAGCGAGTTTAATCATACGTCCGATCGCATTGAAATCTTTTTAACTTGTGTCTTGTAAAACTATTTCTTTCTTTCTTTTTCACAAAGTTCAATCGAACGCTATGTATGAGTTTGGGGTCACGGCGTACTTAAAAGTTCACTATAGGTAACAGATAAAGGAAATTCAGGTCAAAAGTTCGTAGCTGGTTTTGGACACCGGTGTAGGTGGGAGTGTGTGTTATTATTCTTAATTAATAAAGGGTAGTAATCGGAATGTAATATATTTTATTTTTCCTGACTTCATCCTTAACCCGTTTTGTTTTTCTCTCTATCATTCAAACATTTAGTAGAGGTAAAGTGTACTCTTACATATTCATGACACTTACGACCAAGTCACGTTAAAAGCACCGATTCTCGTCGTATCACTGAAGTTAAGCAGCGATGAGACTGTTCAGTACTTAGATGGAAGGGGACCCAACAGTACGTGCTACTAGCAGAACCTGTGGATATACCACAATATGATAATTTGATTATTACAACATTTGATGTATCTATTTAAGAGCTATTGGTAAATAGTTCAATACATAAAAAGTATAATAATCTTGATTTAACTCTCTTTCTCTCTCTCACTCCTTTTTTCCCATCTTTTCATTATGTTCGATTGAAACAGATTAGCATTATCGCTTCCACGCCCCATCTCTATCTTTCCTCTACTTTCTGTGTTTATGTGTTTGCAAGTTGGTCTCACAGATCCATTACTACTGAATAGCGAGTTCGATCGTCGCTGGATGCTCCATAACTGCGACCTTGTGTCACATCCTACTTGTGGCCAAAGGATTGGAAAAATACATAGAAGGATGATTTTGGCATTAAATAAACCACGAAGGTTGATAAGCCATTAAACAAAGTAACCAAATCAAATGCCGTAAAACCAACAATTAAATCGTGCGCACATCTCTTATTATAATGGAGATTCGATGTATTTCTGTAACCGAAACTACGTCACAATACCCCAATGAATTGCGTAAGTTTATCAATGAGTATTTAATTTATGGTCAAAATCATTAATACACAGAATAGAATAAAACTTATTTATTATAGATGTCTCTGTGGAAATCTGAGTTAGATTTGCCTCAGAACAGTCCATGTTATTAATGCGTTTATATCCTACAATGTGTCTGATATATCCCTAAGTTATAAAGGTTTATATAATATATGGTGTGATCAATTTGCATAATGGTTTTAACAAAACAGGGTTTAATAAATAATTTCTTGGTGTTATTGATCTGTAATATTATTGTTTTATTCCCCAACGTATTAAAATCAATCCTATTATATAGAAACCAATTAAAACATAATCAAAACAAGTATTATATATACTAGCAAATATATGCACCCTCCGGGTGCAAGTATTTAAGTTTTAATGTAATGAAATATCGTATTAAATTAGAAAGTCTAATAAGAATGCAGATAAAAAGATTTGAAACAGAGTGGGGTTATAATAGAAAAATAGAAATGAAACTTACTCTTCCATCACTGCCGTCTTTCATTGCTGAATTTTACTTATTTAAGTATTTAGTTAAATTAGGAAATAAAGAATAAAATTACACATATTTTTTCTTGTTAATGGATTTCATTTAAGATTCATTGGAGAGATTTTTGCTTATATTCATTAAAATAAAACCAAACAGTTAGAAATCAATAATACTAAGCACATATTTAATAAAATCACATTTTTTAATATCAATATGCAAATTAGCCTTCCCGTTCACACTGCAAACCGCTATTTTTTGTATATATAAATACAATAGCATGTTATTAGTATGTAGATATGGACAACACTAATAAAAAGGTGAAGCAATTTTATTAATAATTGAGGTTTAAATATAAATAAAATCATGAAGAATGTGATGTAAATAACTTATGTTAATTGTGACTCGATTACTAATATAGTTTCGGTTACAGACAGAAAAACACACAATCTCCATTATAATAATATATATATATATATATATATATATATATATATATATATATATATATATATACCAACGCTTCTGCAGGGGCAGGATGCGACACATGGTCAATTTCTTAAGTGGAATTTAACAGGTTGGAATTCAAAGTTTTCATTCTCCTAGACTGGTTACCTAGCCAAGGTTAAAGAGCCCAGTCTGTCCTGGAGGTAGAGTAATCTGATGCATACCTTTCCCAAGGGTATTAACACTATCCATATATGTTCTTATTTAATTTCGTTAGTCTTTCTAATTTAATATATTTAATCACATTAAAAACTTAAATACGCTAGGGGGTATATTCTTGCTATTTTTTAAAATAAATTACATAAACACACTGCAATTTTATTTACACACTTTTGATCTAGTGACCTCTATTAACCATCACCCTCCCCCCATACACATACAAATGCAAAATTATGAAGCATTTAGTTATCCCATTAAATAATACGGTACCCGTTTTCCCGTTCACTCAAGCCACTAACAGGCGACGCGGTGTTTTTGTAAAGACTTACTTAATTTCTTTACCCGGCTTTGTGTTCCGGGTAAATAGATGCCTCGAAGGTCTTAACCGATTATTCATCGGGTTGGCACAGTCCAGCCCCCACGTCCCTGCCTTCCGCGGTCCAAAGATTAGCTTCTAAAGGGGGGGGGGCGAGTAGCTATTGAAAAAGGAGGCTTTTACAGCTAATCAACACAGAATTGTCACAACAACGCAATCTCGTTCTTTAACTGTGAACAGAATGGAGTTGACGGGAGTGGCAACCTCGACTAATCGTTAAGTTTTGTTTTGAAGGGAGCGGCAAACCCAATACTTGGCTTCTTTACCTATCTCACACACACACACACACACACACACACACACATATATATATATATATATATATATATATATATATATATATATATATACATATGTATATATATATATGTATATATACATATACACACACATACATTGTATACATACATATACATACATATTCATATATACATGTACATATATATACATATATACATATACATACATATATACGTATATATATATATATATATATATATATATATATACATATGTGTATATAAAGAATGAGAACAAAAGGACTATATATATGTGTGTGTGTGTGTGAAAGAGAGAGAGAGAGAGAGAGAGAGAGAGAGAGAGAGAGAGAGAGAGAGAGAGAGAGAGAGAAGGACTTTATCTCTGTTTGTATAAGCCATCATCAATCTATATAAAGATTGCGTAAATAAATTTCCATTTCATTTCTGCAGGTTAAAAAGAAATATAAATAAATAAAGTAATAAAGAGGAAAAAAAGTAAGAAAAAAGGGTAATTTATGAGGAAGTGCGTCCCGATCTCCTGCCTCAAAAATTGCTACCCGGTGACTATCAAAATAACAACCCCAGCTCGTCATAATTGTTGTTTATTCATCGTAATTTGTCGTAATTCTTGTTTACATATGAAGATGGATATATAGTTTGGAATAGACTGAGATAGATAGATAGATAAACAAACAAAATGATATAAATAGATATGAACAAATGGAGATAGATAGATATTTTCGACAAGTAAATGTATTTGGGGGGGGGGTCGCATCTTTTTTTGTCGTCAATCTTGTTTATTTAAACTAAAAACAAGACATTAAACAGACATGAATAAAAAAAAATCTAAGTATTTAAAGTAATATAGATAAATATGAACAAATTGAGATAGATAGATGGATAGATAGATAGATATGAAGATGGATAGTTTTGAATAGACTGAGCTGGGTCGTTATTTTAATAGTCATCGGGTAGCAATTTTTGAGGCAGGAGACCGGGATGCACTTCCCCATAAATTACCGAAAAAAGTTTTAACATAACAGCGAATTTAAGTTTTAGCCCAATGGTTAGTACACCAAACAGCCAGGTAAGCGTCCCAATGTGCCAATTTCGTTGGTTATTTGGTTGATTAGTTGGATTTTACGGCACGTCAACCCCTGATGGGTTTATTTTATGCTGAAAACGTTTTTACGGCATGCCAAACAATTGAGTCATTTTATGCTGAACATGTCTTGTTTTATTCATTCTTGATCGATACTCAATTTTTGTAAAAACTCATTTTTCAAACACATTTTAAAACTCATTTTCCTATTTAAATCATAAATGGGACCCTAACAGGTACTACCACTCCGGGTCAGAAGGAACCTGGGAGAAATGGTGATGAAGAGGTTCTCCACGTTCTCCAGAGCTCCAGAATTGAGACTTCACCATCAGATAGTTTAAAGTCATACCCATGGCACTAAGACCCTCAGCCATTGCCTTATAGCACATATATGATAAAAAAAGGTTGGAGTCTGCTATAAGTGCAATAGGGTTGTAACTATCATATAGGAACTAGGGCTTGACGGGACCAATCGATTCATCGGAGGGGTTCTTTTTCGACCACCTGTCTAGCCTAAATAAGAATCAAAGGTAAGTGTTATATGTCATGGACTACTCAGCCACCAGGGTTCCATCGTTGAGCATCGTAGGTCACCACCCATGGTCACCACCCCTCGACAGAAGTGTATTCAGTGTATTCTAAAGCCCCCAGCCAACAGGGCTGAAGTCAATTTGGTGATCTTTAACATTTGAAACTGGTGCAAGAGGAAATGTTTTTGAAGAAAGATGGGGCGACATAAATGAAACATACATACAAAACTTCATATATTCATTCATATCGATCACAGAATATCTCTCTCTCTCTCTCTCTCTCTCTCTCTCTATATATATATATATATATATATATATATATATATATATATATATATATATATATATATATATATGTTTGTGTGTGTGTGTGTGTTTTTTTTTCCAGTTAAGTATGCCCATCAGCTTATTGACATCTGCAACTGAACTGTATTTTAACTATAGACAGATTTGCATATCTTGGCTTTTGCTGATATTTATTTTAGGAATGCAAATTAGAAGATCATTCCATAATCTGTTATTCTTTGAGTTATTCTAAAATGCTTTCCTCTACATCAATCAATCAATCAATCAATCAATTAATAATAATAGTAATAATAAAATTCGGAATCGAAAAATGTGCCATGCTAGTAATAAAAATGGGGGAAAGAAAATTAATGGATGGAATACAACTACCAAATCAGGACACTATAAAATCAATTGAAGAAAAAGAAACTTACATATACTTAGGAATCTTAGAAGCAGACAATATCAAACAAACTGAGATGAAATAAAAGGTTTAAAAAAGAATACATCAGAAGAACAAGAAAGCTCTTAGAAACCAAGCTCAACAGCAGAAATCTAACCAAATGAATAAATACCTGGGCCATCTCCGTTATAAGACACTCTGGGCCATTCTTAAAATGGACAAAAGAGGAACTCAGATAGACCAAAGGACTAGGAAATTAATGACGATGCACAAGGCTTTACATCCTAGAGATGATAAAGATAGGCTATATGTACCAAGAAAAGAAGGTAGAAGAGGTCTTGTCAACATAAAGGACTGTGTAGAGGCCACAACCCAAGGACTCGAAGGGTACACAAAAAGAGCAAAGAAAGATTACTTATGGCAGCCAACAACAGCAGATATAATGTATGGACAAACAGAAAAAACAACAAAAACTAGAAAACAAAGATCGGAAGAAAAGCAATTAAATGGGCACGTTAAACGACAAATCGGCAAGGTTGCACATAAA
>CM042144.1:33732615-33740115 GCA_023376005.1 Doryteuthis pealeii
CTACTTTTAGAATGTCGCTACGAAATCATGTCTCTTATAGTATGTGGCCTACTTGAATGTGGTCTACGAAATCATGTCTCTCTATAGTATGTGGCCTATTATGTGGTCTACGAAATCATGTAGAATGTGGTCTCTCTTATAGTATGCGGCCTACTTTTTAAATGTGGTCTACGAAATGATGTCTCTCTTATAGTATGTGGCCTACCTTTAGAATGTGGTCTACGAAATCATGTCTCTCTTATAGTATGTGGCCTACCTTTAGAATGTGGTCTACGAAATCATGTCTCTCTTATAGTATGTGGCCTACCTTTAGAATGTGGTCTATGAAATCATGTCTCTCTTATAGTATGTGGCCTACCTTTAGAATGTGGTCTACGAAATGGTGTCTCTCTTATAGTATTTGGCTTTCATAAAAAGCATATTATAATGTTATAATAATAACTTCTAACCCTAACCCTATTTCAGAATTTTAGAATATTTTAGTATTAAATAGATCTCTGATTCATGTAAATTATGGATAAATTCTTTTCAAAACTTATTCTTAATTATTATATACAGATTTAAATAATTTAAAAATTGAATAATCAGTATCAATAAATTTCCTACTACTTATATCTGTAAACATGCTCTTACTGAGGTAGGACACATTCCATTTACCATAGTCTACCAGACAGATATCCAATAGACTGTAGTAAAAATTTACGAACCTGAATTCACAGTCTACCCTCAAACGATAACAAACCCAACGTTTGGCGCCGTCGTTACTACGAATCAAATTAAATTGCCACCTTCAATGTCTCGGGTCGGTTATTTTGGACACTTCCTTCTTTAGCGACGACCTTCAGGCTCCGACTATCCCACTTCGATATATTGTAGTTGATATACTATTTAGAATAGACAGACAAATGGGAAGAAGAGACATAGAAATGAATGAATAAATAAATAAAATAGAGACGAAAATACTGTTTGGTGTTGCTTGTGTTTAGGGTTCCATCTGTAAGGACGTATCTGGCAATTGAAGCTGAAGTCCAACCCCTGGTTCCGCCTTTGCTGCTGTTGGCATAATGGCGCCTTTTCGTTGTCTTCTCCCAACACTTTGGCAGCTGTAAGAGTTGGCGGCACTTTTGATGCCCTATCAGCGTAATAAGTTCCAGTTGTGTATTCTTAAGACTGTCGGTGCTTTCGGTTCAAAATTACTACAGGATTGGAATTGTCTCTTCTAGTTAAAACATTATTTTTCAATAGCCTTTGACTTAGAAGAGATGCTATAATTAAATATATCAAACGATGAAAAGACTAGCGATTGACCTCGATTTACGAGTGCGTTTGTAAATTTAGCAACGTAGCATCAAACACTTTTTTTTTTTTTAAATTAAAGGATCCGCTTTTATAAACAAATAGCTAAAGTACCCGGTCCATGACCGGACTAAAAAAAAATTAAAATTTCAGTTGATTTAACGGTGCAAAAATAAAAACATTGTTTTTCAATCATAATTTTCATTATTTCCGTAAGCTGAGAATTTAAAAAAATCATCAGGAGTTTGTTTCGAATTGAAAAAATTTTTTTCAATATAATATTAATTCTTATGTAAGTTTCATTGTGTTAAATATAGGGAGGGGGTAAATTTCACTGGGAAAATTGGTGGTAACTAATAAGGGATAAATGTTTATCAAATTTAAAAAAACAAATCGCCGAGAATTGTCTAATGAATAAACAGTCGAAATAAATGTTATATTCGAGACGACACTAATATGCATGAATTAAAGTGATTTCTAAAGATTTAAAAAATGTTGATAAATGATTAAAGAAATCTCGTGATAAGGGCTGAACTTGAAAAACGGTCGGAAAATTAGGGTGATCAAAAAAACAAACAAACTCCCCCCCCCAAAAAAAAAACAGAACCCAAATTATTTATTTTCCCATTAAACTAACTCTAAACCACAACCTTAATCCCAACCCTAACCCTAACCCCCTTGTTAGAATTAAGTTTTATTACAAAATGTGTGGGTTCTGTTTTTTCTGGGTCACCTATATACAGGGTGACCCAGAAAAAACAGAATCCAAATTATTTATTTTCCCATTAAACTAACCCTAAACCCTAACCCTAATCTAAATCCCCTAGTTAAATTTAACAGTTTTATTACAAATTTTGTGGGTTCTGTTTTTTTTCTGGGTTACCCTTATTTTCCGACCGTGTTTCAAGTTCAGCCGAGATAAGTTCGAAAGACCATTTTTGACGGTTTTTAGTAAAAAAAAAAAAAAAGAAAGAGAGAGAAAAAAAGTGGTGACTTAATTTTAAAAAAAATCTGCCTATTTATTTATCATTAGAATTATGATAAATTAAATAACAAATTTTCTCATTCAAGTTACGTACATTAGAATCATTTTTATTAAATGTTTAAGCTTAACTTAACATTTCAAACACTGTTTTGTTTATATACAAAATGTTAACTTAAACTTCTTCATATAATTTATACAACTACATCGTATTTTTATTATAATCTTTTTTTGTTTTTATTACAATGCAAATATATGTTTACTTAGTTACGAAATAAGTAGTTATATAATTTAACTATCTATTTTTGTAAAAGGTTTTTTTTTTCTAAAACTCTTTTGTATATTTACGAAAAAATTAAAAACAAAGTTGAGTTAAATGTTTTCGCTTATTATTGTTATTTACTTCGCTATAAAAATAATTCAATCGATAAAACCACATCTTTCTTGCCAAATAAATATTTGTAAGATAGATTATTTCATTTCATTTCTAACTAAATTAATATCTTAAAGACAGGAATAAAAATATTGCGATATGAATAAGGTTTGATTTTTCATTAAAACATACTTTTGCTGTCCGAAGCAAAATAATTTTTTTTCTAACTCGCTATAAAAATAATTCAATGGATAAAGACTCATACAAATTATATATTGAGAAAGATTACAAAATAAGTAGTTATATAATTTAACTACCTATTTTTGTAAAAGGCTTTTTTTTGTAAAATTCTTTGGTATATATACGAAAAAATTAAAAACAAAGTTGAGTTAAATGTTTTCGCTTATCATTGTTATTTACTTCGCTGTGAAAATAATTAAATCGATAAAACCACATCTTTCTTACCAAATAAATATTTATAAGATAGATTATTTCATTTCATTTCTAATTAAATTAGTATTTTAAAGACATGGATAAAAAGATTGCGATATGAATAAGATTTGATTTTTCGTTAAAACATACTTTTGCTGTCCGAAGCAAAATACTTATTTCTAACTTGCTATAAAAAATAATTCAATGGATAAAGACTCATACAAATTATATATTGAGCAAGATTATTTTCTCTTCTTTTCAACCATATGGATATTTTAAAGATTGGACAAAGAAATAGGCGATAAATTCCGAGCTGAACGGCTTAAGACTGCGAAATTTATTCACTAAAATGGAATTCACTGCTGATAATCGCTTTAACAAAAAGTCAGGCAGGGGACAATATCTTATCATCAGCAGGAGTTGGTATACGGACAGTTTCGCAAATTGGGTTATTTTGGCTTAAATAATTAATTATATCCCTTAATCAGTAAAAATCAATAACCAAATTTGGCGTGTTTCTTAGTTAGAAGGATATTGATATGTATGCAAAATTTCGAATCAGAGTGACCTCCCGTTTTGAACTTATACATCGACACGTACATACGAAAAACTTAGTCTTATATATTTAGATGTACTCTAGGTGCTACCAAAATACATCAGTTTAGGCAATATTGAAGGAAGAAACATAAATAATTTTAAACTTCTTTTTAAAAAATCTCGAAAAAAAAAAATTGAAACGAACATAAAGAGTTGTTACAAAGAAAAACAGTCAATTCAAAGATCAAATTATCCGATTAGAAAAAAATTACTCACCGTTATCTTGAAAAATAAGTAAAACAGTCCGTTTTTTTTACAACAGGATCGATTACTTTATTGATATTTTTAGCAGAATTCTGTATTTATGGTTCTTTTACTTAAAATATCCCGTATAGAAACTTATAAAAATCTTCTGATATAATTATTCGAGTCTGAATAATTATATCAGAAGATTTTTTATAGAAAAAAATCGTTTTTTATGGGTTCCTTTTTTTCATATTTCATAAAATAAAATAGGCGGGGGAAACCTCGTAAAAATATTTCACCTTATACATTTTGGGAAAAACTTATTTTAAACAGAATTCCATCTACAACTAAATAATTATCGAAAATTTCATTTTTTGGCTACGTTAAATTTCAATTGATTTAACGGTGTGAAAATGTAATCATTGTTTTAATTCATAATTTTCATTATTTCCGTAAGCTGAAATTTTTAAAAAAAATCATCAGGATTTAAAAACATGTTTCTTTTTTTAAATGGACTAAAAATTTTCAAGACAATATCAACTTTATTCATTGTGTTAAATATAGGTGGGGGGTACATTTGGTAGGTCAAATTGGAGGTCTCTAATGTACTCACATTTCAAAAGCCGTAGATATCACGTTTTTCTTAAAATTCTTATTTGTAGATGAAACATAGTCAATCAATATTATTTATTTAATAGATATAATTAACAAGCGAGGCGAATATCGCATAAAATGCGTCCTGGCTTCCTGTCCTAAAAAACAGCACTAAGCGGTGCATGCTGAAAATCCGACCCATGCTACTTATGAATAAACAATGTAAACAAAATCCACAATAATTTTTTAGCGCAGCTATAATTTTTTCTGTGTGAATTTTTCATTTCAATGAAATATCAACAAGTTAGTAATTTTTCTATACATTGTGTATTCAATGTTTTTGGTATTGATTTCTAAGAAGAAACTGTTATAAGTTTGTTTTCTTTTAACTTTTAATGACGTGTTTTGTTAACTTCACTTACAATGTTGGATTTCGTAAAATTTCCGACTAATTTGATGTTTATAATGTATTAAAAATTAATTACATACGAGGTGTGTCATTTAAAGTGCCGAGTTTGAAGCTGTATTTACCGAGATAGAAATGAACAATGAATGGAACGTCAATTTTTTCAGAATTCAAGATGTGTCAAAAAGTACAAAAAATCTCGATACTTTTTTGACACACCTTATTTGTTATGCATTGATTGTTAGGGGTAGGAAATTGATATAGCGACACGAGTTCCAATCCAGAACAAAGCCGTTTGCTCCTCGCACCTGCTATTAAGGGGGATCACAGGAAATTCTTCTAAAAATCATCTAAAATAAACTAACAATCCGATTTTAATAAAACTTTCGGTATATGAAGTAATAAAAAGAAGAACTTTTATTGTAAATAAATGTTTATTAAATTAAAAAGACTAATGACTTTTTTCGTTAGTTTTTGTTTCGCGTATTGATCCCCCTTACTAATTTCTTAGTAATTCTTTTTAATGAAAATACATTTTACATTTTTGGAAAGATAATTCAATGATGGAACATTTGTAAAAAAGAAAAAAAAAAAAGAAAAGAAAAAGAAGATAAATCGATACTAGTACAGGTTTGGTAGTAGTACGTCTTAAAATTTGAAATTTAAGTCTCGTAAATAAGAAAAAGATATTTATCCTTTTAAAAATCTTTAGCTTGTTTTCCAAGGATTTTTATATTAAAAGTTCCTGTTGCCTACATTTAAAATGTTTTTTTAGGGATTTTTAAAATTTTATGAAATGTAAAATGAATACTTTTGTTTATTGTATAGCAAAATCGTATTTAATTAGAGAAAATATTGTATAAAAATATTTAGCTAAAAAATAATGACATAATATAATACAGTCTTTATAAAAATATTGAAAATAATGTTTGAATTAAAAATTGTCGTCATTTTTATTAATGGAAGTATGTAGGAGACATAAGATTCTATTCTTTTTTTTTAAACTGTTATTGTTGCAGTTGTTGTTGTTGGTGCTGCTGCTGGGAATAAGTTCAAATCCGTGACACCTGTATAATTATACTCTGTAGAGCTCAAACAGTGTTTGTTTGAAGAAATTAATTATTTTATTTGGAAATAACGTATTCTCCAGTTTATTTCCAGAAAGCAGATACTTCAGTTAAAATTCTGAAGGTAAGTTAACTTTTTATTTTTATTTTTTTGTTTCTTTATTTTGTGTATTGTAAAAAAAAATCTCGTCGTAGTAGACTCTAAGAATTTTACAACCACACAATGGCCAAATTTGTTTTTGTAAATTAATATTTCATTCTCCTAACTTATATATATATATATATATATATATATATATATATATATATATATATATTAAGAAAGATTTAAAAAACACAGGTTTAAATGAGTTAAGTGGTGAGTTTATTGGCCGACGCTGCAGTGTTTCGATCTATTAATTAGATCATCGAAACACTGCAGCGTCGGCCAATAAACTCACCACTTAACTCATTTAAACCTGTGTTTTTTCAATCTTTCTTAATATATTACATACCATCGGATTCACTTCCTTTTCTTCACACACACACACACACACACACACACACACACACACACATATATATATATATATATATATATATATATATATATATATTTACCATTTTTAATAAAGAATTAAATATTACAAATATGATATTAGAACAGTTAAAAAAAAACTTCAATTTAAATAGAATAATTTTGCTAATAGAAATTTTGGTGTATTGCAAAAAAAAAATTAAATTAAATCACGTCGTAGGATCTACTAATACCTTTGAGTTATGTAGTGTTTTATATACTTTGTTAGTAATGTATCGAAAAAAAAGTCTTGCTTTTTATAATATTTCTGATAGAATTTTATTGTAAATGATTTTTAACATTCCAATTTTGATTTTCCCAGCTCTATTTTTTTTTCAATAATAAAAAGTTAAACGAAAAGGCATTGACGAAATGCTAATAATAGTAATTTGTTTTTGTTTCAGAATAAAAAATGATCACATGTATGATTGTCCGTAGAAAGTCACGTTGCTCAAATATTTCGCGCCAAGATGCTATAACTATGTCAACAAAGATTAAGAATTTATCGTAGATTTATTTAAAATACAAAAATTTAGGTTATATGTAACATGAATTTGTTTTTTTTTCTTTTTTTAACGCATAAACTTGGAATTGTTCTTTATATTAAACGTAAACAGTAAAAAAAATAATTTTCCATTTTTAACTGACGTTTTAAAACAATTTTAACAATTTGCGCGCGTATGAAAAGTTCGTAAATTGAGCATAAGGGCCGGGTTCGCTCAGTAGGGTAGAGCGTTCGGCTAGAAACCACAAGGTTCCTAATTCGATACCGACCCTCGCCAAATCAGCGTATGAGTAGCACAGGGATCTGTGCGGTAAAGTAAGGAGCTGATGGTAGGTGTGGCGCCTCACCCTAGACGCAAAAACAATCTCCTTGGTCTAGTGAAAAGGGGACATACTCCCTCGCCGACTGGCTGATACGGACGTTAGGCCACTCCGACGACTTTACTTATATATATATATATATATATATATATTATATATATATATATATATATATATATATTAGGA
>CM042144.1:33747615-33837615 GCA_023376005.1 Doryteuthis pealeii
TTTTTTAATGATGGTCATTATGTTACTACTTATCGATTTAAACAAAGTTTGACCTTAAATGATAGATTTAATTATTTTTAATTCGCTTTTAAAACTCCTAGCAGACGACGTTAATGCCAGTGGCTACAACATACAATTACAATCATCAGAAGAAAGGAAAAAGAGAAAATAAACATATCATGCGATATATATGATAATACCACGACAGGGTTCATATAATACAAAGTACGATCAAAAAAAGGTTCATGAAAATACAGAAATATGGCAACAATATTTCACTTCACTTTAACTCACGATTCGTTGCATTGGGTTTCAAAGAAATTGAATGTTCTCTTCTTTTCACAAACGAGTAAGAAAAAAAAACCTGCTAAAGTTTTCTCTCTCAAAATCATAAAGTCACAAGATCAATCTAGAAGGAAAGTTTCCGATCAGAACAATCATAGTTCAGTTTCTTTTCTTTTCTTTTTCCCCTTTTTTTTATCCTCTTAATATTTGGTAATTCTTTTCAAATAATCTTCTTCATAATAATATCCTGCCAAAATGATCAGTCAAATCCTAGAGCAGAAGAAATGTACTTCTGTTCACGTGCGGAGTTCAGTGAATTGTACATTTTCTCTCGGATTCGCGCGGGTTTTTTTCATGGTTGCTATGACGATGGGGTCATTGGGTAGCCCGCACTATTCGTGAGGTCATCTCTAGAAGAAGTAAAGGGGTGGGGTCCGGCAAATCACCCGTCTCTTAGCCTTATGCACGATAGTATTAAGAATGTCCTCATCACGAAGACAGAAGAATGCAAGGGGTTAAATGAACTTTTAAGTTTCTGGTTTGCCTACCGCCCATGAATCTATTTGCAGACTGAGTCAACTGTCGATTTCAGCGATATGTATACTAGTGGACATATGAATATAACGTCACAATATATTTACCATCCCCTCTGCACGAGTAGGATGTGACACAAGGTCAATTTCTTAAGCGGAATTTAACAGATTTGAATTCAGTTTTCCTTCTCATAGACTGGTTATTTAGCCATGGTTAAAGAGCCCAGTCTGCCCTGCTATTTACCCATAGCTGGAGGGAGAATTGGATTCATACCTTTCCCAAGGGTATTAGCGCTAAGTGAAATGCAATTATCACATCCAGGATTTTAACTCCGAGCGACGAGTCCATTTCCTATAACTTTAACCATTACACCACGCATTTCCACCAAAAGTGTATATGAGTGGAAAGAGATGTCTAAAAGTGGCTGAACAGGTATAACGCACTACTGATGAGAAGATTCAGAAAGCTCTAGAAATGGTAATGGCGAACCGACAGTTTATCATCGATGAGGTAGCTTATTCTCTGCAGGTTAGTCATAGTTCTGCCAATCAAATCATCCACAATGAGCTCAGCTTCCATAAAATATGACTGCGGATCTTTTTTGAATCTCCAACGTATATGCATCATCATCATCATCATTTGAGTAAATATATGCATATACACCATCAGCATCATTATGTATTATATCAATATTAGAGTAAATCTATGTATATACATCGTAATCATCACCACCACCACCATCATCATTAACAACAACAACAACAACAATATTACAATATAATGTGGCGTGGGGAAACTTTAAACCTATATCAAGAATTGAACCTGGTTCCATAAACCCAAGAGAGACAAAGAAAGTGACGGATTGAGACGGAGTCAGAGAGAGGGGGTTATAAACACACACACACACACACACACACACACACACACACACACACACACACACAAGCACACACACATATATATGTATATATTTATATATTTACAAGGTGTGTCAAAAAGTATCGAGATTTTTTGTACTATTTGACACACCATGTATTCTGAAAAAAATTAACGTTCCATTCATTGTTCATTTCTATCTTGGTAAATACAGCTTTAAACTCGGCACTTTTATGACACACCTTGTATTCTGAAAAAAAATAATGTTCCATTCATTGTTCATTTCTATCTTGGTAAATACAGCTTTAAACTCGGCACTTTTATGACACACATTATATATATATATCTGAGGGAGAGGTGATAACATTATTATTACCCACATGTTCGACTTTATTTGTCAGTGATTAAAATATATTTACCCATACTGCGTTCCTCAGACAATATATGCGTCCTATTTTTCGCACTTTCTCCTTGCCTACTGTTACAACAGCCATACGACATTCCACTGCTTTCTCGTAGACATTCCTATAACTTAATTGCATAACAAAAAACATTTTCCTTCAAAAAATCTTCGACACATTTTAATCGACTATGTTCAGTCAATAAGGACAGCCAAATTATATTAAACTTGCCAAAACAAAAAACAAATAACGAAAAATGAAAAAAAAAAAAAGAAAAAAAAGAAAAACAAAAGAAAATCTATTTGAGTCATTGTTAAGGAGTTCGATTTTCATTGAGTGACCTATTATTGTGGCCTTGTGCCATTATTGGATAATTTTTCTATATATCCCTCTTTACCGTCATAACTTATTTCTAATTTTTATCCAATTACTTTTTCTGTTTTCTTTCTGTTTTCTTTCTTTTTTCTTCTTTCTCTCTCGTTTTTTATCGATTCACTCCCATCCAATTTCTTTCTTTCTTTCTTTCTTTCTTTCTGCCTTTCTTTAATAGATTTTGTCTATCTTTCCGTTTTATTTCACCTTCACTATGGGATCTACTAATCGAAATAGGTACAACCACCCCGAGTCAGAGTGAACCTGAGAGTAATGGCAATGACTGGGGGAAGGTTCAAAGTTCCCCCAGTTTATGGACAGGAATGCAATTAGTGCGTTGTTACTTCTGTCGAAGCAGGAAGAGGAAAAATGAGAATTTGACTTTGGTTCGTTCCTTTTTATATATACAGTTGACCATGCCACCTATTGGCTATTGGTAGACACAATAGTGAAAAGTTGGACAAATACTTGGACCTTGCCAGAGAACTGAAAAAGCTATGGAATATAAAAGTCAAAGTGATACCAATTGTAGTTGGTGCACTTGGAACGGTCCCAAAAAGCTTGGAAAAGAGACTGGAAAATCTGGAAATCAGAGGAAGAATTGAGACCATCCAGACTACTGCACTGCTGCAATCGGCTAGAATACTCAGAAGAGTCCTGGATATCTGAGGAGACTTGTCACTCAGACTCCAGTGAAATACCATTAGCTAATGCTGTTGTGAAAAACTAGCAACACCACCACTGCTGAGGTACGGGGAATAAGGGTCATTCCATTATATCATTATCTATCTATTTTCATTCACATTTATCTATCAGAAGAAAATTGGAGGGTACAGCGACCAAAACACTGCGACTATAACAACCAGGACGAGAATTAGTCGAAATACATCAACGTCTTTGGGTTATTTCCTATAACTCCAACATAAACACTCTTGACTGATAAATTATTTATTTATTTTCCCATTAAACTAACCCTGACCCTAAACCCTCACTCTAACCGTCTTCTTTTTTCCTGGTAGATCAATAAATAAATAAATAATTTATCAGTCAAGAGTGGTTCCCCTTTGTTTATGTTGGAGTTATAGGAAATAACCCGTTTTTGGTTGTCTCCAAAAATGTGTCATAACTTTTCAAGCAACCTAATTCCTTAATGAAATCAATATAGATATGTAGATATTAGTTTGTATGTACCTGTTGAGACAGATTGTTTTCTCGTTATTTTATGTCTATGTCATGTGCATGTAGGTTCTTACCAACCAATATTTCATTAATTGATAAATACAAATAAAGGTTATTTTCGTATTGCGCAATGATATCTAGAGCACACAGTTATATGAATTACCTTAACTCTTAGAACATGTGCGGTCGGTACTTGTACAACCATCTAAAATGACATTCAAAATTCTTGTGCCACTATCTAGTTGGCTGGTTGGTTGGATTTTACGGCATGTTAACCCTTGGGTTATTTCATGCCGAAGACGTTTTGTTTGATTCATTCTTGATGGGTACTCAATTTTTTTCTTTTTAAACTCAATTAAAAAAACAAACATTTTAAATTCTTTTTTTTCTATGTAACCCATAGATTGGACCCTAACAGGTACTACCACTCCAGGTCAGAGTGGACCTGGGAGCAAAGGAGATCAAGGGGCACCACAGCTCCAAACTAGAACCTAGTAGGGTAGACTGGGCTCTTATATATATATATATATATATATATATATATATATATATATATATCATCAACACACCCTACTAAACAAAAAATCGAAAATCCTATCGAAATGCCGACATGAAAATAAACACCTACTATCACATTTCGATCTATATACATAACCCACGCACACCTCTTCTACCCAATTATTCTATTAAAAAAAAGTAAACAGACCCGCCAAACAGTAAGTATGTTTCCCTCTACCTGTCTACATTGTACAATAATATCATACAAATATAACGTTCACATTACATCACCAACGCAATACATAACACAGTCATTATTATTAACTGCATAATTAAAAAATACATTATATTAATTGCACATAACATACGTAACCAAGAATACCAAACACAAATACGCATATTCATACGCACACACGCTCGTGGACACAATCATATCATCACAGCCTTCATACATTCCCACGTGCACGCGCATGACATCACACACATACGCACAAACAAAAATACGCACACACACGCGTGGACACAATTATATCATCACAGTAGCTATAGGCAAATTGGTCATCTGCTAGGAATTTTAAAAGCGAATTAGAAATAATTAAATCTATTATTTAAGGTCAAACTTTGTCTAAATCGATAAGTAGTAACATAATAACCATAATTAAAAAAAGAAAAATATCATTACATATGCAGTTTATTTTTAAAAGATTTAAAACTATTTGTTTTGGTCAATTTCGAGGATATCAGCCAGTCAGCCTCGTTTTCGATGTTTTTAAGTGCTTGTTTACAATTTTACTGTAACATTCGCGTTTGCAAAAAAATTTACCAAAAATTAATTATCCGATTTTAATGAAATTTTCAGTATTGATTTAACAATTAATGAATTTTATAAAGCATTAGTTATTTTATTTCAAAACTTTAATTTAGTATTTTTGCTATGAAAAATTAATATATAAAATTCATTTAAAATATGAAAAGCCTGATGTTAAGTTTAAAATGTTATATTTTTAGATCCTAAAAATTAATATCTACTTAATGCAAACCTTATTTTTGTTGACGAAAGTAATAAGCTTTGAAGAAAAACTCGATTGAAAATGTACCCCCACCCCCAGAAAAAACATCGATGTATAATTTTTTCTTTTATAAAATAATAGCCAATTAAATAATTATCGAAATGAGTAAAAAAGAAATCTCCAAAAAATTAATTATTTATTATCTTTTTCATTTTATTTGTCGATTTTCGGTACTTATTTTCTCATAGAAAAGCCGCCGTAAAACATCTTTTTTTGTTTCTATTCATAACTTCGGTCTTTTATCTCTTTATTCATACTGTAATTAGTATCAAGTTAGGACCAACTTGAAACAATTTTACGCCCCCAACATAAGGGGGGTCAAAATTAAGTGACCTGAAAAAAATTAGAAAGTTTTGAAATAAAATAAATAATGCATTATAAAGATCGTTCTTCGATAAATAAACACTGAAAATTTCATTAAAATCCGACAATTTCCTGATTTTTGGTAAATTATTTTCTGTAGGGGGGCTAAAGTCATTTGGTCGAAAATGACTTTGAGGCTCTGTTTGCCAGTCCCTACATCGCAGCCTTCATACATTCTCACGTGCACGCGCATGACACCACACACATACGCACAAACAAAAATACGCACACACGCGCGTGGACACAATCATATCATCACAGCCTTCACGCATTTCAACGCGCACGCGCATGACATCATACACATACGTATAAACAAAAATACGCACACGTACAAACAAAAAGAACATCACGTAAACACGCAACACGAGAATACAGTTAAAAAAACGCACACATTCGACCATTTACACCATTTCTGTCATTTAAAAAAAAACATTTCGTTTACCTGATGAATGCTTTTAGCAGGAAACCATTGGTAGTAATATCGTTCCCTAATAAATGAATAAAAGCTAAAACTTTTATTTGTCACTTCATTCATTATATATATATATATATATATATATATATATATATATATATATATACAAGTGGTGCAGCCATACAGCAGCACTGACACTTGGAGCCTAACGAGGTGCCTTGAGAATAAGCTAGATGGGAGTTGCACAAGAATGCTGCGCGCGGTCTTGAACAAGTCGTGGAAACATCACCCCACAAGGAAGCAGCTGTACGGCCACCTGCCCCTATCTCACAAACCATCCAAGTGAGACGGACAAGGCATGTTGGACACTGCTGGAGGAGCAAGGACGAACTCATAAGCGACATTCTCCTATGGAAGCCAACACATGGCCATGCTAATGTGGGCCGCCCAGCAAGGACCTGCATTGACCAACTCTGTGCCGATACTGGATGCTGCGTATAGGACCTCTCTGGGACAATGAATGATAGAGGAGGTTGGCGAGAGATTGTCATGGATATCCGTGCTAATTGCGCGACATGATGAACATATATATATACATATATATGTGTGTGTGTGTGTGTGTGTAACCGTTCATATCTATCTATCTATCCATGTGACTGTCTGTAAGTGTGATTAAAGAGTTATTCATATATCTAGACGAATTTTACTTATGTAAATCCAAACATCTGTGCAAAAATGTAGGCAAATCAAATGAGGATAAAACTAATGATGAAAAACAACAACATTTATTTCGCACAGCAAATATTTATTTTGAAAATAATCCCCACCTTTGTCACCGCACTTAACCCAACACTTCTCTGTAGGTCTTCTGCATTGGACATTATACGGACAAAGATTATGCAACAAAATTTTGCTAGTTACAGCATCAGGCAAAAAAACAGTTATCCAACATCGTATATACATAAATGTACATTAAGCTAGGTTAATTTTCGAACTGCAACATCTCCCATGTGGCAAAAGCTGCAAATTAACATAAACAATTACCACACAAAAGATCTTTCCTCAAAACTTTGTCTTCGTTTGCGGAAATAGATTTTAAACTTTTAAATGTATCATTCTCAAAGCTTACTTATTGGGTAAAAAAAAAAGGAGTGTCGATGGTGATGGGGGGCATATTTTCAATTTGAATTCTAATTCTAATATTTTATTCGTTTCGGATGAAATGACACACTCTTCTGTTTTCAATAGTGAAATTGCAAAATTTTCGAAACATTTTCTTGGCTAAATGTCGTGAAAACGAGGATTTTTAGTGAACTTTGGTCGATGATTTTTTATGCTATTTCATCAAACAATGATGCAAGGAAGAGATCTAATTTTTGGTATCAGAATTTATTATACCAATGCCCAACTTTTGTTATTTGAGAGAATTTGATATTTTAAAAATAGGAAAAATCAACCTACCCTAGTGTACATATGTCTTAAAACATACATATTTTCATTAATAATAAAACAGCTTTTCTAGATATAGAGGGCGTGTTGGGTGGGGCTTGGTGGCTAGCGTGCTGGACTATGGCATCGGAGTTCGAACACCAATCGTGCTATTATGTTCACTTTTGGACTAATACCTTTAGGTATGGTGTTGTGGTTAGCAAGCTAACCCACAAAGATTGGTACACCATTAAATAAAGTAAGCAAAGCAAACCAAACCAAACATATCAAACAGACAATAATAGTCTTTTTTCCTCAAAACGTACAATAATAATAATAATAATAATAATAATAATAATAAATAGGTACGTTCTTCCTTCGGTGAAACATACCACTACTTCCGGTTCTATATCAGAGTTTCCGGTGGGCCACCCAAATATAATTCCACTGGAGACAGGCTGTTTTCGTAATGCTTGAAAAGGAAGTTGTGTTTTCGGTAAAACAGTGTCTACATCATCCTCCCACATCTCCACAGCCGCTTTTTAATAACAGCTCTTAAGAGAGAGAGAGAGAGAGAGAGAGAGAGAGAGAGAGAGAGAGAGAGAGAGAGAGAGAGAGAGAGAGGCAAAAATAAAGATGAAATATTAACAGAAAAACAAATTCAAATACACAGAGGAGCTTAATGTCTCTAAAAGATAACAACAGATTTTGGATAGCAAAAAGACGTTTTTTATACAGATATCCTAGTCTTCGTATATATATATATATATATAAGAAATGGATATAAAGTAACCTACTCGAGTTTCATCATCTGAATCGTCAGGGTTACATCCGCTGAATTAATCGAGTTTTCAATTAATATCAGTTGATACCACGTATGTCCGTTGAAACGGGTCTTATCGTTACAGATAGACGCTTGTTTATGGATTTAAAAACTCACCGGAAATTGTTTTTGTTTATTGGATTAGAAAATGTGAATTAATTTGTGGGAATTACTTTTTCAATTGTTATTTAATGAAGGGTAGATTACGGGGCGTGAGAGTGGTTAAATAAGTGAAAAATATTAAAATTATTTATTGGTTGGTTTTGGTTTGGTTAGAGAGTATGCGAAAAGGACCAAACGTAGGCGTTATAATAATAGAGGTTTAGAGTGGTTTAATACGGTTAATTATATAAAAATAAAAATAAAAGGGATAAAAGTAAAAATAAAAGTAGTAATAAAAATAAAATAATAATGATAATAATAAAAAAGATTTAAAATGAAATAGATATGGTATTAGTATGAAATGTGAGTTTATTTATATTAATCGGAGTTAAAATGTGAAAAGGTAGAAAAGGAAAAGGAAAAGGAAAAGGAAAAGGAAAAGTTGGAATGGTGAGATGAATTTGTTGATTTATTGATATATTATTACCGGTCTTAAAATAAGTTAAAATACGGTGAGCTAAGGATTGAAATTTAAAATTGGAAATTTTAAAATCTTAAAATTTAACATTTAACAATTTAGTTAAATTAACACTTAAGCCTTAAGATATGAGTACTTTTAAAGAAAAAAAAATCGAATTATTTGTTTATGGGCTTGCTGTCACGTGTTTTTTGTTTATATACATATATATATATATATATATATATAGTGGTGTAAAAAAACGTAATTTATTTAAATTGTAAATAAATAAATAAACAAATATATAAATAAAAAAAAAACAAAACAAATATATGTGCATAAATATGTACGTACGCGTGCACATATGTATACACACATATATATCGGAAATTATTTTATTTCGGCTACCTTTGCCTCTTCAAGTCCAATTTTCTAATGGACAAGAATTACATATCAGGTCTAACCAAAAAATAAAAAAGATAAAAACAGCTGTGCAACCAACAAAGTTTTCACCAAATGATGACTCTCGGGTCTGCCATGGTTTCAGTGCCAAAGTATAATTACCCCTAAACCGGAGCGCTAGACATTGTACGTTTTCCGTCACGTCGTGGGAATGCCAGATCAAAATGCAGCCACTTCGTATAATCCTTTATTGTATTCACTTCTCAGTAACGAAGTGATAATTTAATGATAGAAGATTTGCAATAACTGGCAAGATAACACATCATTAAACTGAACGTGAAGGGGAATAGAATTTCCGCGCAATTCAAATGTTTAGTCAGTATACATGATCTCAATACACAATCATTTGTTTAGCAATGTTAATTTGAATTATATGCATTTACCAACAGCTGGAGGGATAGTTGTTGAATTTATATCTTTCTCAATGGTATTAGATCAATGTGAACTGTAACTTCGTCCAGGATTGGAACTCGGACCGAAGAGTCCATTTCCTATGATTCTAACCATTACACCACGCACCTCCAGCGATACACAACATGGTTAATTTCTTAGACGGATTTTAACAGGTTTGAATTCAGTATTTTTCCTTCTCTTAGACCAGTTACCGAATCACGGTTAAAGAGCCCAGCCCAAAACTGCCCTACTATTCATCCATATCTGGAGAAAGAATAGTTGTATGCTTACATTTCCCAAGGGTATCAGCGAAATATGAAATGCAAACTGCTTCATGCAGGATTTGAACTCGTTAATTTGAATTGTATGACAAAATAACTTCGTTGGATATTCAAGATAACGTTATATGTATGTATTTACCAACCCCTCCACACGAGCAGGATATGACACAAGGTCAATTCTTTAAGCAGAGGTTAACAGGTTTGAATTCAGAGTGTTCCTTCTCCTAGACTAAATGCCTAACAAAGGTTGAAGAACCCTGTCTGCCCTACTATTTACCCATAGCTGGAGGGAGATAAGTTAGATTCATACCTTTCTCAATGGTATTAGCGCTATGTGAAATCTAAACAACCTCGTCCAGGATTTGAACTCATTTGGTCGTGCCCATTTCCTGCAACGGTATACATTACACCATGCACCTCTTATGTTATATGTAAGTCAAGTTCTAACGGTTAATCTTTTAAGAAATGAGTCTTGTGTCTTGTGTCTTATATTCTGGACCTTTCATCTTGGCATGACAGGCGACTAATTTAATTGAGATGACATTATTTTCTAATGTGATGATATTATTTAACACACACTTCGTGGGTGTATATTCAATTTCTTTGCGATTGTATGGTATAATATTGCAAACGAGTGGTCGCAGAGTGCGAAGAGATAAACTGTTAAAAAACGCCAGCAACTGGAAGAGAGACGAGTTCAAAATCTCGTCCGGTGGGCTAGGTGTAACAAGATATGTTTGTCTGACATCCCGGAGTGAAAACACCAATTAAAAAACAAATATTGTCGAAATCACCAGATTCCTTCAGCCATGGTCGCGAGAACTGGTCAGCCTACGCAGGCGGGAGTGGGGGGGGGTCAGTGTTCTGAGAACTCACTCTTTTTTTCAAGGCAGAAAGCACGAGTGAGACAATACATAGCGTGGGCTGGGAGAGAAAAAATCCAATTAAACATCCGAAAAGAGCTGATTCCTACTAGAACAAAGAAAGACTTGCGAATCTACTCCAGACATTATATCCGCCAACCGTTTCCATGTATTTCAACGACTTCAGTAATTAAATTAAAAGAAGGTATTTACCCAACCCGTTCCTCATGTGTAGGATGTGACACAGTATAGGACATTCAGCGAGGATCGAACTCTCTAATTGAACGAAAAGAATAAACAACAAAAGCCTTATATTTAAGGTGAACTGTGTTTTTGTATTTTCCCTCGTCCACAAGACGATCAGACCATGGTATTCATCGGTGACCATGCTACAATCGTCTCTTCCAGTGTTCACTAATAGGTCATCATGACTTTCCCGAAAGTGTTTTGAAAATAATATCATATACAGATGCTGAAAAAAAAAATTATAAAAAAAAAAAAATAACGAAAAAAAAATAACAAAAAAAAACGAAAAAAAGAAACAAAAATATTTCGATCATTCTCTTGTCTCAAAACGTAATATATATATATATATATATATATATATATATATATATATATATATATATTCGAGGCGGTAGAGCATTCGGCTCGCAACGATGGTTCCTGGTTCAATACCAGCCCTCACCAACTCAGCGTATGAGTAGCGCAGGGATCTGTGTGGTAAAGTGGGAGGCTGATGGTAGGTGTGACGCTCCACCTCAGACGCAACAATCTCTCTGGTCTAGCGTTAGTGAAAAGAGGGTAGACTCCCTCGCTGTCTAGCCGATACAGACAATAGGCCACACTCCGATATATATACTGAAAATAAAAAAAATAAAAAGACAATCAAGAATTAAAAAAACAACAACAAAAAACAACAAAAAAACAAAACAAAACAGCTGTTTGACCAATAAAACCTTCATCAGATTACGATTCAGTGGTTAGGCATAGTTTCGGTGCCAAACCATCATTACCACGCACACACGCGCACAGTGTGCATTTTTGTGATTGTAATCATAGTTAATAATAAATCATAATTGGTGTTTTTATTCATTACATAGTCTATTAAATAAGAAATATTAAATGGACTATTAAATAACGCATTATCAATTATTATTATTATTTTCATTATAATTATAATTATAAATAAAATAGCTCGATCTTTTAAATACTAAACACTCTCCATAAAATAATTTTAAAAAATCATAAATAAGAAGTGACTTGTGTGTGGGATCAGTAGAGCATTGTGACACAAGGTCGCTTTAATGTGGTTAACCCCGCATGAAGCAAGCCTCCTCGGTAGGCACGGGCAAAAAACTTTTATGTCCAGACGGTACTCCAACATGATATTGTGGCGGGGGGAGGCACCTCATGTGACAAGCAATAAACCCAACTCTTACCCCTTTTAGAAAATCGAGGCTAGTTTTCTCTGGAAGGTTGGCATAATACCTCAGGCCATGTATATATATATATATATATATATATATATATATATATATGATTGGAATAAATCCGACAGTATATGGTAGAGATATGAGGAACACAAGGATAAAACCCAGACAAACGTATGTAGGATATATTTCGCAAAGCTCTAGCGAAATATATCCCAACCGAAATTGTCTCCTCATTTCCTCACACTTCCTTGTTCCTTTTCCCCCTTCATCTAACCAATTCCTCAACCTCCTACACTAGCAAAACTCCCTCTCCTGACCCCCTTTCCCTCATACTTAGGGACCAACTCCACCTATACCCACCCCTATCTAATCTCTCCCTTTTTATTAGTCCCTTTTACTGCTTCTTTGGATCAAATTTCTCTCCAAGAAGGCTAACCCACTTTCGCTACAAATTTGTCTCTTTCACAATGTATTTTTCCACTATCACTCTGATTATCCTCTCTATTCTCTCCCGATCTCATTCCCTTCCTTTTTATTGATCCCCGTCTGACCAATCAAAATCTTTCCTCACAAACACTAACCCACTCACTTGACCTCTTCTCCCACCAACTCCCCTCCCGTCTGCTTCCCCTCTATAAAACACTTGTATGATACCTTTGCTGATCAATAAAACGACTGACGAAGCTGAGCTCAAAGCTCTAGCGAAATATATTCTACATACGTTTGTCTGAGTTTTGTCTTTGTGTTCCTCATATCTCTATCACACACACACACACACACACACACACACATATATATATATATATATATATATATATATATATGTATGTATATATATATGTATATATAGAGAGAGAGAGAGACTGAGATAGATAGATAGATATAAACTTGCTTAAACGCCCCAGTTGGGCGGGTTTCATATATTTTCTAACAATACTACTTTATGAACATCGACTTGTAGTAGAGTGGGGTTCATATATTTAATACGAATACAACTATGGAAATTGACTTGTAGTAGAGTAGGGGCTATATATAATAGATTTTAGGGGCATCTGAGATTTGACCCTAGCACCGCTTATATATATATATATATATATATATATATATATATATATATATATATATATATATAACTTATTTTGTGTCAGACACTACCTACCAAGGTTTCATCTACAGGATGTTCAGGAAAATAATGAGTCAGGATTATTATGAAGATTCTTAAGGTGAAACCTAGGTAGGTGACGTCTGACTCAAATTATTTTTTAAAATAATTTGTTCTACTTAGTGTATCGAGCACATTTACATATCAGCTTAGTTGACTCTTTTGGCTGATTTTTCTTTTTGACGGTCATTTTGGTGCAGTTTAATTATATTAAATTATATTTTTCTTTGGCCTAATAAATTTTGAAACTTTAATGTTTTTAGTGAACTAATAATATAAGCGTAACTGAAGCTTGCTCGTGCCACACATTTTATCTTTCAACACAAAGCAAATAATCGACCGAGTCACAGTAAAAGACGTATTGGAACACCCTGAAGTCAAGATACAACTATATATATATATATATATATATATATATATATATATATATATATATATATCTTTGAAAAGAAGGAAAAACTCAACACCGTTATTCCATAATACATTTATTTCGACCAAAATTGGGGCCTTTATAAATCTAAGTTGATTTAATAAAGCTCCCCAAATCAAGTCTCATCAGATGGGAAGTCAAAATAATTTGAATTGCATAACAGAAAAATTTACTCCTCAAAAAAATTTTTTTTTTCGTTACAAAATGTATGCATTAAAAGACTGTCACCATGATGACAGGAAGTCAAATGAGAAAAAATAATATTTTTCGGGGCCCAGATTTTTAGAGGATAGTAGTCAAATTAACAATTATGAGAATTAAATAAGTCTGAAAAATTATGAAGCAAGGATAAAACAAAAAAATATAAAATCTGAAAAAATGTAGTGTGTCTTAGAAATCACGTATAGAATCATCCCTTACTACCAAGTTTTGGATACCTCACATCTATATATATATATATATATATATATATATATATATATATATATATATATTTATTTATTTATGTTAATGCATGTGTCATCATATGATCTTCACCTTCCATTTTTGCACATGCATTGATCACGTCATTGGCTTTCGTAAACAAACGCTCATATAAAAATTAACGGTTAATAACATCATATTAACACATTCACTATACACTTAACATCTTTCATTTTGTCCCTCACATAAACATTATTTAAAAGTGACCTGAAGATGGTACAATATACCGAAATGCTTAAGTATTGACACAAAAAATTGTTTCCCCTAATCATAACATCCTATGTTTGTTATATTTTTAGAATATTTTCTTCTCATATTGTCGGATTAATTTCCTCCCCGTCTTTCCATATATATATATATATATATATATATATATATATATATATATATATATATATATATGAGATATATTTTGTATCTGTATCCGTTTTTTGGAAGTACATATACCAGGTTTGGGCATAGGTGTGAAGCATTAAAGTATTATATGTTGATAATGTTGTTATCATAATATGTTAATCTAGGAATAAATATCAGAAAACTCGGTAGTTTTTTTTTGTTTTTTTAGTTTCTTTTATTTAGACGTGGTGGTAAATTTTCAGGATCGTGGCGTCCCTTCTTCAAGACCGAAGGTTAGGTGGTTGTTTTTTTTTTGGCGTTAATGGGGGGTTTGTTGAAGGTGTTTTTTTTTTTTTGGTGGGGTCTGTTTGTAGTGTTTTATATTGTTTAGTGAGTTGTTTGCTTAGTTTGTGCATGTGTTGGCCGTGGAGAAATACCATGGGAATTCGGTCGTTGGTTTGGTGTTGTTTGTATTTCAGGAGATCTTGTCTGTTTAGGGAAGATACCTTGGCTATCGCATTTTTTATTAGTTTTATGGGGTAGCCATTGTTTAGGAATCTTTGTGCCTGGTTGGCTGTGGAGTGTGTATTCTTGTGGATCTACACATATGCGTCTTATCCTTATGCATGCACTGTATACTATGGATTTTTTGAATTTGTAGGGGTGGTTACTGCTGTAGTTTAGGAATGTGTGATTATCCGCGGATAACAGCCAACCTAGATTTTATTATTAAATTAATATAAATTAAAGAATTAAAAGTCATTTTATTCGAATGAAAATCTTAGTTTAATTTATACAAATATATAACGGTTACATATTTATATAAATTAAACTAACATGTAACCGTAAATTGATTTTCATATTTTTTATTTACAATTAAAGTATTTTTTTAATAATGTAACCGTAAAGCGGAAATTTTGATTTTCTACAATTTTTATGCATTACAAAAATTAAAATTAAAATGAGTGTTCTGTACAATTTAAGAATATGGACAAATTAAGTCTGGAAAAAAAAACCTTATTCGTATTATCGGCTATTTATCGGCTAAACGTAGCAGTTTTTTTTTAACTCGCTGTAAAAAATAATTTAATCTATAAAAACACATACAAATTACATATTCAGAAAGACTATTTCATCTTATTACTAAAGATATAAATATTTTAAAGATTAGATCCTAATAGGCAAGAGATTCCGATCTGACTGGTATAGCCTGCACTGCTTGTATCGCAATAATCACAGGCAGCGTGGCTATCCAAAACCATTTTTTAAAACTCGCTGTATAAAAGGATTCAATTGATAAAAACTCACACAAATTACATATTTTGAAAGAGTATTTTCTTTTCTTTCTAACGATATAAAATTATTAAAGATTGGACCATGAATAGGCCATAAATTTGGAGCTGAACGGCTTAGACTGCAAAATTAATTCATTAGAATCAAAACTTCGCTGCTGATTTCGCTGTAACAATAAGCAGGCAGAGACAATATTTTATTATCAGCAGGGGCTGATATACGGACAGTTCCGCAAATTGGGTGATTTTGGCTTAATTAATCGATTACATCCCTTAATTAGTAAAAATCAATAACCAAATTTGACGTGCTTCTTAGTTAGAAGGATATTAATGTGTATGCAAGATTTAAAATTTGAGTGACCTCCCGTTTGGAACTTATACGTCGACACGTACATACCAAAATCTCTCCTTTATATATATATATATATATATATATATATATATATATATATATATAAAGGAATATATATATAATGAATAAAACATCGCTGACAACAGAATCAGTACGACTGGAAACATGAGAAAGAACAAACCAATAGACATAAAAAAGATCCCCCCCCCAAAAAAAAAAATTCCCAAAAGACAAAAGACAAAAAAAAAAACAAATAAAAAAACAACCCAGCCATCAGTATGCACATGACATGCACGTGATATCGGGCATTTTTGGAGCATCGGAAAATTCAAAACACAAATTCTCCCCCCCCTCTCCCCCTCTCTCTCTCTCTCTCTCTCTCTCTCTCTCTCTCTCTCTCTCTCTCTCTCTCACACACACACACTCCCTCTGTTTCTCTTTCTTTTCTCTCGGTTTAAAAGAAATCAAAATTCAAATAAGAAAGGATATTGTCTCTCACCGAGATCCTGCAAAAAACATATGGACGATTTGGACAAGGAAGACCCTGAGGATAGGTTGAATAAAATGTCGGAAGTGTGACCTGGGAGTCGTTTTGAAAAAAAAAACTCTATGGTTGTCATGAGCCATAAATATTGGGCCACATGGTCATGTCACAAAACACAACTGTGGGAATTGTTAGTGTGTCTGTTTATTTTATTTTATCTGTTTCTCTATTTATTTCAGTTTCTTCGTTCTTCTTTACACAACACACACACACGCACGCACGCACGCACGCACACACTCACACACACACACATGTATATATATATATATATATATCCACACACACACACACACACACACACACATACACATATTGTTATGGAGACCCCGTATGCTTTTTTTTTCGGTATATGTGATGGGAAAACATTTTTGGTTGTCTTAATGTCTTAAGTATTGAAAAATGTAAAGATCAGAATCCAAATGAAGAACATTGTGTTCTTACTCTTATTTATAAATGCATAAGTCTACTTCAACCAATTCGCCCACATAGCAGTCCACTATAAACAAACACGGCAAAAAAAACTCCCTTCCCCACCCCGCTTTTTCAATCAGAGCAAAGAATTCAGCGACAGGGTGCAACACACAAAAGAGCAACATCAAAGACAATTAACTGACCACCAGACCGACCCACCACGTGACCCCAAAGAAAAAATACAGAAAAGTAAATGAACAGTCAGTCTAAAAATAAACCTTTGAGAAATATTAAAAAATAAACAAGATTGAGAACACAACATTCTTCATATTGATTCTGATCTTTACTTTTTCAATGCTTCTAAGACAGCCAGAAGCATTTTCCCAACACACACACACACACACACACACACACACACATATATATATATATATATATATATCCCTGGTTTAGCGCTAGCGAAAAGAGGATAGACTCCTTCTCTGCCCGACATTCACTGATTCTGTCGCATACTACTCATAGCAGAGATGTTGGGTAAATAAGTATATTTTTTATATCCCCTATCCCAGATGAACACAAAGTTTGATTTATCTGGGGAACCACGCACAAACCGTTTCATTAGCAGAATTCACTAACGAAATAAGCCATTGTCATTAAGAACTATTAAAATCAAAGTCACCGTCCTTGGCGCGTTCATACAGTGACCAGTGTTTAAAATTTCGTGTATCCCGTTGGCATTACTCGTTTGAGGCGCCTCAGGCACTGGGCAATAAACCCAGCCCTGTCCCTTTAAATCTAGGAGACAGGTGTTGCCTGGAGGGATAGCTCCCCCCCCCCTGGAAATCACGATAATATCATGTTCTTTATCAGTTCAATGGCCGAAGCCACTGAACAATAATAAATATATTTATTAGGCATAGGCAAAAGATTTCATCGAAAAAGGGTTTGTAACTGTGTATTCATTTTCTAGTTATTTTTGTTGTTTCGTTTAAAGATGAGCGCTGGAAACATTTGCACACGCTTAATAATTCAAAATGCAACTCTGTTCAGTTTCGTTAATTTGCATATTATTCCAATTGCATATGTACGTCATGAGGGTCATAAGAAACTTCCTGGAGCCCGGAGTGTCTGAATTATATATGTCTACATTTTGAGCAGCCTTCACGATTTTTTTTTTCTAATTTTTTTCTGATGGTAATTGGTACCTGATGAAAAAAGCATGAAAAGAAACCACATAGATATTAAGATTTGGTTTTATTGAATTCTTTCTACGGTGTTTCTTTGGAATGAGAAGCTGTAGAAAGCAAGCTGATGAGCAAACACCGACAGCCGAAAGGTAAATAACAAAAAGCGCGCCAAGGACGGTGACTTTGATGTTAATAGTTCCTAATGACAATGGCTGATTTCGTTAGCGAATTCTGCTAATGAAACAAAATGAAGACAAAACAGGAAAAAAATAAATAAATGGTAGAAAAAAAGAACGTAAAAAATATAAATAGATAAGGAAAAGAAAAACAGATAAACAGACTCGACAGTTGTCAGACAAATAACCGAAAACAAAAACAAAAACAAAAAAAACCCCAGAAATCACACAAAAAAAAACTGCTGACATTTCCGGTATTATATATTTAAATTTGGTTTTTGTTTGTTTTTGTTGGGCATATCAACATTTGCGGGTTATTTAATGCCACAGGGACTCCACTCCACACCTTAATTATATTTGGCTCACAAAGAATTTCTCATAGGTACACATTCTTAAACATTATTATCACCCAACACAAATTGGATTTTACTTGATAATTTTGAATTTGAACATACATACATACATACATACAGACAAACAAACAGACAAATATATATATATATATATATATATATATATATATATATAGATAGATAGATAGATAGATAGATAGATAGATAGATAATCTTGCTAATAAATAAGTAATTCAATAGACTTGGTTTGTCAAATTCGACCACGTTCTCTCACATCTCTACACTTTCCGTCCAACGTCTTGCAATTCTGTAATGCCCACACAAGTCCATCTTCACGAAATCAAATTTCTTCTGCCAGACATTTGATTTTATAACCATGCACCCCACTCCCACAATGCCTCTCACTTCTGGTATGCACTCTATATAAAGAGAGTCACTCTCGGGCGCCATTCTTTCTAGGGCCACTCGGTAAGTGAAATTTCCATCTTTTTTATTTACTTTTTTCTTATTTCAACTACATAAACTTATGTCAATTTTTAAATAATTGCTTCTGTTAGCAATACCGTCAAAACTGACCTTATACTTTTATACTTTATACTTTTTTACACACACACACACACACACACACACGCGCGCGCGCGCGCACGCACAGATTTAAATGTGTTTAACACTGTTTAATCTCGTGACTGCTCGAAATGGCTTTCACGGTGGTTGCAATATTCATCGAACCAATCCAAAACACAGTAGCACACAAATTACGTTCCGCATCAAAATTGATAAATGCTTCCTAGATGAAGTGTTTCAATTCGTTCATTGTGTCGGCTATTTTCTCATAAATATTATTCTCTAGTATGACCCCCCCCCCCCGCCAATCCATTAGTGTCAAATGTAAAACGTTAACCATTGAACCCGTTGTTTAAAATGTGTCTCTTTTACGATAAATTGTCGGCCATCTTCGGTGGAGAAGCGTCAAATGCTTCTTGCAACACTGTGTGCAACCCGCTCGGTATTTTCGATCTTCCAGTACTGTTTTAGAAATAAGCTTTTTTGTTGTTTATTCAAATTATTTGCCATCATTCACAATATTTATAAAAAATGAAAATGAACGAAATAAAACAACTTTAAAGGCCGGTTTAGCTCAGTCGATAGAGCGTTTGCCTCGGAACGACAAGGTTTTTTGGTTCGATACCGGCCCTCGCCAAGTCAGCGTATAAGTAGCACAAGGATCTGTGCGGTAAAGTGAGGAGCCGATGGTAGGTGTAGCACTTCACCTCAGACTCCAAAACAATCTCATTGGTTTAGCGCTAGTGAAAAAGGGATAGACTCCCTCGCTGTCTGGCTGATACCGACTTTAGGCCACCCCGACGACTTTACTTTTACATACCTAATTATGGTAAGTCTCTTTCTCTCTCTCCTCCTCTCTCTCTCTCTCTCTCTCCCTCTGTCTCTCTGTCTCTCTCTCTATATATATATATATATATGTGTGTGTGTGTGTGTGTGTGTGTGTGTGTGTGTGTGTGTTGTGAAATAACATTTTGATTGTCTTAGAAGCATGGAAAAAATTAAAAGCCAAAATCCAAATGATGAATATTGTGTTCTTAATTTTGTTTATTTTCTAATATTTCGAGGTGCCACCCTCTTTCTCAAAGGTTTATTTTTAGACTGACTGTTATTTCCCTTTTCCGTGTTTCTTCTTTGGGGATCACGTTGTAGTGTCGACCCGGTGGTTATTTGACTGTCTTTCATGTTTTTTAACGCATATACCGAAAAAAGAATCATACCTTGACTCCACAACAACAACAACAACAACACGTACACACACACACACACACACACACACACACACACACACACACACACACACACACATGTTGCCTTGAACAAAGGAGAAACATTCAAATAGAAAACAACATGATTTGTCTCTCATATCCAATGAACATTTTATTATTTTTAGGTCTGAATGCGAAAAGTGATAATTTATTCAAGTATTTTTAAAACGAAAATAGTGTAGGTGTTATTTTCGCATTCAATGACATTTAGTGGCCCCACTGACCTCAAAGGTCAGATCTGACTTCTTGGGAGATCAATTAAGGTTTTTTGTATTCATATCAAAGTCTCTGTTTCATTCAGCTTAGCCACAAATCGCACATTTTGACATTTGACCAACTTCATTGACTTGGCATGACTTTCAGCTCAATTTCACAATTGAGGCCAAGTCAATCATCATCATCATCATAATCATTTAGGCATGCAGACGTAAAATTTTAATTTTGCTTCGAACCGAACACCAACGTTTAGCAGACGTAAACTTTTAATTGCACTTCGAACAAAAAAGTTTGACAGACGTAAGCTTTTAATTACGCTTAGAACACAAACGTTTGGCAGACGTAAGCTTTTAATTGCGTTTAGAACACCAACCTTCCTGTTCAGTATCGCATCTCGCCAGACGATCTGTATCAAGAGATTGTGAGATGTGATCTATTAATCTCTTTTACTTTCTTAATATATATATATATATATATATATATATATATATGTGTGTGTGTGTGTGTGTGTGTATCTAATATATAAAGGAGAGATTTTGGTATGTACGTGTCGACGTATAACTCCAAAACGGGAGGTCACTCAGATTCAAAATCTTGCATACGCATTGATATCGTTCTAACTAGGAAACAAATTTGGTTATTGATTTTTACTGATTAAGGGATATAATTAATTAATCGAACAAAAATCAAACGATTTTTCGAAAGCTATAGCATAGCTGCTGCTGCTGCTGCTTGGTGTATCAGCAAAAGCTTGCCTGCTGGTTTTTTCAGCTACCCGGAGAAAAAGAAAAAAGAAAGAAAGAATATCAGCTTCCAGTCATTGAAAATGTTAGCGACAACTATGTCTAAATTTTAACGTAAAATAAAATTAATTTTTTTGTCCAAATCTTTAAAATATTTATTTTATAATCTTTCTAAATATTTAATTTGTATTCATTGAATTATTTTTTAAAGCGTGTTAAAATATTTTGCTTTGGAGAGCCGATTATACGAAGTAAAATCATACTTCGTATGTTTTTGAGACTAACTTTTAAAGTAAAATCAAATCTTTGTCTATATTCTTAGATTGTACAATGTATTCGCTTAAATTAAATTGTTGTCATGCACAAAAATTGTAGAAAAATGAAAATTGTTTCAAAACACAAGTTTACGGTTACATTCTTTTTAAATAAGATTTTAAATGTCAATAAAAATCAGTCACCAGTGTAGGGTTGTATAAATGTAAATAAAAAAAAATGATAAAACGAGTTGTTTTGTATATATACTAATGGTTAAAAAAAAAGTCTTAATAGTTTAGAGAACTAATGAAAACGTTTTAAAACGATGTGTTTTTAAAATACTATCTTGAGTTTAAGCAAAAATAGATATTGCAATACGAAGAATTTAATTTTTCGATTCTCAGCCTCTTCCTTTTATCGTTAAGAACTAGATTTGAATTGTCATGTACAAAAAATTCAAAGAAATAAGTTACAATGTATTTCTAACTCTTCAAGCAATTAAAAACTGAATTTAAAATTGTCCCCAAAAACTATTATTATTTTCAAACTGGAGTTTCAGTGAAACTTTTCATAGAAAAATTATATTTACAATAATTACAATAACAATATATTATACTAATATATATATATATATATATATATATATATATATATATATTACTCTTCTGTTGTTTACAGATTCTGGTAATTGTAAACATAAATCTATGATAGTATGCATCAATTAATTGTTCGCTTCTTACTGACAGTTGCCGACTGTCGAGAGGGTAAGGAGACTGGCTGATGAAAATTCAGTCGGGTTTCGCTCCTGGCTAGAAGTAGCTGTTAAAGTCGAGCCACACTGACGTGACATAAATGTCGAAACACCATGTCTGTGGATGACCCCCCCCCATATATATATATATATATATATATATATATATATATATATATATATATATATATATATATATATATACAGCACTGCATCTGTAAACCAACCAGATGCTGGTCTATGCCACAATTAAAGTTCTACCCTAATGCCAACTCACCCGTAACATTATTACCAAAGCATAAAGTTAATCCCAATGTTGTAATTTCCAAATGAAAAACGAAATCTTTATTTTCTATCCCCCTACCCCCCATATCCAGCGATCACTAACATTTACTCATATCCAATTTATCTTCTGTTTCGAATTCCGACAGAGTAAACAATCAAGACGAAAAAAATATCGCAGAGAAAGAAAGGCGTTTAGAATGAGGTCACTAACCGAGGCTAAATCCCTGCAGAGGATCAGTGTCTTTCTTTCATTTTCTTTTGGTACAAACACTTTAGCATGCACACATCTGGCCTACACTTGAGATTGAAGACATGTCTGGGTCAGACCCCCTACCACCACCACCACCACCAAAAAAAAAAAAAAAAAGAAAAAAAAAAGGCCGCCCAACTGCACTTACTGCAAACCTCACAGTGCCGACGAAAACCTCCATCACGATAATGCATTATCGCCACCTGGAAATACTCACCACTCCCAATTGAACACTGATATAGTTGCGCGTAATTCTGTGTACAATACAGGAACTTGTACGCATATAGTTATAATAACAATAATAATGCTTAGCTTAGATGTGGCACAAGGCCAAAAGCACGGGGCGCCCAGTGAGAATCGAACTTACTACCAATGGTCTGCTAATCTAGCTCGTTAACCATTAAGCCACGTAAGGTGCTCAACTTGTACGCATGTAAGAAAACCACAAGCGGCTACCCGGCGTTGACTAAGTAGAGGGGAGTAAAAAGGACAGTCTCGTAGATAAATTATTGTCGAATCACGAGTTGGATCCTTCCAGGGAGCCCCATTACAATCTATAGGCAAAAAAAGACCTTGCGTTGATCCAGACAGTATGAAGAGAAAAATTATTTTTTTCCTATTCAAAATATTAAATGCAAAAAAAGAATTCCATGCTGTTATCATTCAAATTTTAGTTTTTGATTATCGTCATGAATATAAATCAAATCTTCATTATTTTTGTTCAAAAAGCAAGATCTGAGGATTGTGAATGTGTATATATATATATATACATTGTCATTAATTGTTTTATTTTCATAGTTTCCTCCTAACATGCACAAATGCAAGTGTGTGTGTGTGTGTGTGTGTGTGTGTGTGTGTGTGTGTGTGTAATTGATATTGACAATATGGTTTGCTATATTTATAATTAAAAAGCGCTCACTATCATTGATAGAGTATGTTTATTCAAGTTTGGGTAGTGAAGTAATAAAATCAACGGCGCCTACCAGCTGTCAGTTTTTCACCTATGCGATTTTAAAACCAAAGGAATTGTTTGCGTTCGTATTTTTCCTTATATACTGTTGCGTGGTACTTAACGGGAACGGTAGTTAAACTTGTGGGTCAAAATAGAAGGGCAAGTTCAGTTTATGGAGCGTATTGTATCAATTCCGAGATTTGCTACTTTATTTCTTCTCTTGCGTTTAATTTCTTTTAATGTCTCTTTTGTTTGTTTATTATTATTATTATTATTATTATTATTATTATTATTTCACTCCATTCGAGTTTTTCACACCTGCCGTAGCCGGTGGTTCACTGGAGGCTGAGTGACAGCAAGTCACTTCAGGTCTTCAGGATTCTTCTGAGTATTCCAGCATTATTATTATTATTATATATTATTATTATTATTATTGTTGTTGTTGTTGTTGTTGTTGTTTTTAATTTACACATTTTTCATATTGTTTTTTTTTTATTTATTTATCTTATTTTCATTTTGAATTATATTTTTGTTTATTTATATTCTATTTGTTTATTTTGACATCTTATATTATTCTAGATGTCAGTTTCAAGTAACGACCGCAATGATCGGTTTCTTCGACTGCAAAAAGTATTCTGCCGGCATCACTTCACTTTAAGATCAAAATACGACACACCGTTCTCTCCACTGAAAAAGGCGTTCTCCAAGAGAAATCAGGCGCGTGGTAGCTCCAAGCGAGCATGAATATGTCTGGCGTGCAAAATGAGATCAGGGCGATTAGGGAGACTGAACTCACATCCTCCTGATCGTGAGTCGTGGCTTAACGTCGGACAAGCTTATTGGCGCGCATAGGCGAAAAACTGACAGCCTTTTTAATTATAAATATAGCAAACCATATTGTCAATATCAATTACACTATGCGATTGGCCCGGATGTGGGATTAACACACCGCGATAGTTGCGCCCCAGTCTTGCTGACGAGGGCACTGACGTACAACAAGGAACAAGAAACGAGTAAGTTTTGGCGAAGGACTGCTAGAAAAGATTGTTGCAGGCGACTTGGTCAGGAGAAACTGGGAAAACGTCCTTTTTTTTCATATACTATATAACATTCCATATACTGCTAATATCCTCGGGAAAGGTATGCATCCAACTAGCCTCCCTGCAGCTATAGATAAATAGTAGGACAGACTGAGTCCTTTAACCTTAGTTGGAGAATGAAAATTCTGAATTCAAACCTGTTGAACTCCGCTTAACAAATTTACCTTGTGTCGCATCCTACTCCTATGGACGGGTTGGTAAGTATACATATACATATAAATATATCAGAATAAGAAATTTGAAAAAACGCACAGATGTTGTTTTATTAGCTTATATTGCAATATTTCAATTCGTTTGGATCATCATCAGTACATGTCTATTAAAAAAAAAAGAAAACAGTTGTTTTTTTTTTTGTTGTTGTTTTTTTAAAAATATGATCGGTTGGAAGTGAAATAACTCATAACGGACTTAAAAAAAAGAAGAGATATTTAGATTTATTTAGAATACATATAAATATATATGAATAGTAAAAGTTAGTAATAAGAGAAAGTCGATCTTAACGAGATATTTCGTCGATTTTGTAGAGGTATAAGTATCATTAATGCCTGTTGAATGTTGGAAAGATAATTACAAGATAATTGTAATATTAGTGACTCTTCTAAAATAAAAACCTTTTTTATTTCCACCCAATCTACGACAGACACAGGGAAAAGCATTAAGACGAATAGTTCTAAAGCAGTTCTTTTTTTTTTTTTTTTTTTCAATGTCGGCTTCGTCTGGCTTTGAAGTGATCCTTTTAAACTCTTCATCTGATCACGTGTGACAACCGTCGTGGCGGTCCTGATTTCAAATGCCGACAGCTAAAAGTCTTCTTTTTTCTTCTTCTTCTCCTCTTTTCTATTTCTGTCACAAAAGACAGAAGCTCTTCATGATATTGAAAAGACTATCGTTTGACACACATTCACATATAAGATGAGTAATCACATAGTAACGTCCACCCTATCGGTGAGATTTGAAATACGCTGACTGTATCGCTTGAAGAAGGTTTAAGGCTACCCCCACCCCTCAAAAAACGGGTAAACTAAGTATGACATTAAACTGCATCTGATGGTGAGGCCCCAGTTAGGGAGAACTGAGTAGTGTGGAGTACACTTCCATTGCCATTACAACTGAGATACGTAATTGAGATACGTAAGGCTTCGAATATATGTATCTTTTGGGCAGGGACAATGAACGAAAAGTTTGAAATTTGCACTTAAAGAAAATTGCCAAAAAGTTTTCACAAATAAAACTAAAAAAGCCTAACTCATCGAATATACTTTTATTTAGGCAGCAGTCTTTCATCAATAAGAGTTTGAGTAAAAATAATGGCTGGTTGGTTGGATTTTATGGTATTATTTTAGGCCGAAGACATGTTATTTTACTCATTCTTGATGTGAGATTCAATTTTTTTTAAACTCAATTTTTTAAACACATTTTTAAAATTCATTTTCTATTTAACCCCATAGATTGGACTATAACAAGTACTTCCACTCCCAGTCAGAGTGAATCTGGGAGTAATGGTGATGAATGGGTATTCCACACACCCCAGAATTCCATAATTGGAACTTAACCATTAGATGCAGTTTAACGTCATACCCAGAACACTAAGACCCTCAGCCACCGTGTTATAGCATATATATGATAAAAATGGCTGGGATTTATCATAAGGGCAATCGGGTCGGGACAATTATATAGGTGCTAGGGCTTGACCTTACCAGCTGACTGATCGGAGAGGGGCTCTCGGACCACCTGTCTAGCCTATGTAAAGGGCAAAGTGGATTCCGTCCTTAAGTATCACGGGTCGCCACCTGCAGCCAACAGGAGGCTCCATTGGGAGGATCTGACCCCTCTACAGAAGTGCAGTCACCGTATTCTGCAGTCCCAGCCGATAGGGTGGGGGGAAAATGATAGACAAATTAAAAAAAAAATGTTTGTCATCTTATCTAGGATGGTGACTATGTACTATTTATAGAATTGAGATATTTCCTCTAAATTTCTAGGTAGTGCTGCCCTGGATCGAGAGGGTGGCTGTTGGAGGATCCTACGTCTTGCAATAAACAAGAGAAGCGACTCCATCACCTCTAACATTTATTCACACTGTCGACTGGGGCGTTAGAATACACCGACTGCATTTCTACAGAGGGGTAAGACTCCCCCAATGGGGCCTCCTGTTGGCCGTGGGTGGCGACTCGTGAAGCTTAAGGATGGAACCCAGATGGCTGAGCAGTCCATGACATGCAACACTCCACTTGGGCTTACGGGCGTTCGAAGAGGCCACCCCCCCCCCGATCAATCGGCTGGTCACGTCAAACCCTAGCACCTATATGATTGCCCCAGGCCTATTGCCCATATGGCAAGCCCCAACCCTTTTTATCTTTTTTATGGGTGCTGAGAGTCTTCATTTCCTGGATTTGACATTAAACTCTATCTGATGGCGAGGTTATAGTTTTGGAGGTTTGGGGAATGTGGAGCAGCCTTCCTCACCATTGCTCCCTGGTCCACTCTGTCCCGGAATGGTAATACCTGTTAGGGTCACATCTATGTAAAACATGAGTTTATAAATAAAATTTAGTATCCATTAAAAATGAATTTATTTCTAAACTTTGCTGGTATTAAATGACCCACCGATGTTGATATGCCGTAAAACAAACCAAACCAAATCTAACATCTAGTCAGCTTACTCCCCAGATTATAATTCTCTTGATTATTGCGTGCGGCGCGGTCGAGCGAGAGACCAACAAAACTCCGTGAAACTGAGGACAACGATTACAACAGCATTTATCAATTTAAACAAAGGGATTGTTGGAAAGTGTTTCAGTAGATTCCTATTCTTTAAATAAATTCAATCTAAAACATTTGAAGATATTTTCATGTAATTTTGGTAAATCTATTATTATACTAAAGCTGAGCGAATCAACTTTTGCCACCTAAAGGCTTTTATCCTAGATAGTTTAATGGCATAAATTGACCGAAAAATAGTTTAAAATGTATTAAAAATAAATTAAATTATTGTGATTTTTTTGTCAACAATCTAACCCAAGCTCAATGGGTGACCCAACGGGTCACGTCTTTTCTAGTATATCTGATAGTGAGACGTCAATGTTATTTTCAGTTTTTGCGTAATTTAGACGACAATTTATCCATCTCACCCTATATATACGGATACACGCTGTGTTTAATATAAGGGGATTTATTTCATTCAAGGAATGAACCGAATAACGCTTTATAAACACAAACAGTAGCACGCATACATATGTGTGAGCGTGCGCACATATGCACGCACATGCTGATACACGAACACGCATAACCACACGTAAATACATGTTTCTGTGTATTTGTGCGCGCTCCGCAATCTTCTTACTATGCATGAGTGTGTGTGTGTGTGATATATATATATATATTATATATATATATATAAACTTTTTGTTTATAAATAAAAGATATAAAAAATCTTATAAAAAAGTAAAATTACAAACATACACACACAACCTATCAAGTATCAAAGTATACACGTACATATTCATATTCTGCCAGAATATGGTTAATTAATGCCTGAAGAAGATATCAGAAACACGTGTCGCAAATGTAAGATAATAATGATTTAAAAAAAAAAACAATCCTTTTTGCCAAACTTCTTTTTTTATAAAATAACTAATTTTCTCCCGTTGGACCCATAACAACATATATATATATATATATATATATATATATATATGCAGAGCTATAGACAGGGTAGTGCTTTGTGCGTGATTCGAACCCTACCTGTCAGGCTGACAGGCGGACATTTTAACCACTACACTAGCTAGCTTCCCCAGAATTTCTCGTTCATTTTAAACTGGTATGTATATCGCACTTTTTGGGTGACTTATGGCACGACAGTATGAAGTAGTCAAACAATGTGTTTGAAATGGCAAAGGCCGACAATTTGTGGGAGATTATGTGCTTAATTAAAGTCATACCTAATTTTGTTAATTAATTAATTATAACTAAATGAATTAGGTGTGCATATCGGTTTAAATGTAAAGCGTAAACAAATCGAGAAAAAATGTGTGTGTATAATGTATGTTTTACGAGTCTGATTAAACAAACAGATAAAACCTCCAAAAGCAATGCGTCTTTCTAACCACCGAATAATCAGTAAATACTTTTCAAAAGAGTCGGCTGGATTTTGATTGGTTGAAAACGCTTCTGCGTATTGGATTATTCCGGAATGTATGAATCATAACGAATCACGTTCTTTCATTCTTCTGCTCAGCTATCGCGTTGTGCTGTTTGTTTGTGTTTCCGGTTGACCTTTTCCCGCTCAGCGTGAAATCCGTCCGCTGGAAAAGTGAGTGTTCGCTTTAATCATTACATGAAATTAGTTGGAAGCGGAATGAATTAGCGACAGGTTTATTATGGTTGGTAGTCGAGTGGAAAATTTTGGGCAAGCTGGAAACACTTGGCTGTGGTGGAAATACCAGAGAGAAACAAGTAGTAGCAGTAGTGGTTGTCAAAGAAGAAGAAGAAGAAGAAGAAGAAGAATGTGAGGGGGAGAAGAAGGAGGAAAGAGAGGGAATATTAGTGGAAAAGGGAGGAAGAGGAAGAAAGATTAAGAAATAGAAAGAGGAGGAAAAAGGGGATCAACGAAAAAATTGTTGTTATTGCAGAAGAAGAAGAAGAAGAAGAAGAAGAAGAGAAGAAGAGGGAAAATTGGAGAAGGAGGGAAAAGATATGGGATATTAGTTGAAAGAAGAAGAGAGGAAAATAAGAGGAGGAAAAAGGGGGTCAACGAAAGGAAATAAATTAGGGTTGTAGAAGAAGAAGAAGAAGAAGAAGAAAGAAGAAGAAGAAGAAGGGTGTAAGGAGGAGAGGGTAAGCGTTGGAGATGGAGGAGGAAAGAGAGGGAACATTAGTGGGAAAAAGAGAAAGAGGAAGAGGAAGAAAGAAAAAGATAAAATAGAAGGGGATCAACGAAAGGAAATAAATTGAGGTTGAAGAAGAAGAAGAAGGAAACATTAAAAGTCACGTGGTCTCGTACGTATGTAACATGTGTAACATCAGGAGGTGTGTTCAAAAAGTAACAAAACCGAAAGTGTATTTATTAAAATAGAGATGAACAATAAATGATTCTTTAATTTTCTTAAAAATGGCCCCGTTGACATTCAACATCCTTATTCCAACGAGTTTTTCATTGGTTGAAGCACCTGCGAAACTGCTCTTTTAATATGGCGTGAGACTGTGCTCTTAATATAACCTACGTCATCAAATCTTACTGACAAAGTGAATTTTAAATAAAAGTATATACATTAATACATCATACACAAAAACACACAAACAAAAAGGCGGGGAAAAGAAGAGAGAAAAAGTGGTTGAAGAATATTAAGAAGTATGGATGTATGATAGGGAAATAAAATGCTTTGATTGTTATAATTCTTCTTATCCATTGTCAATCTTGATATCATTCTCACGTAAACGATTTTTACCAAAATGGGGGCAATATGGAAAAAGCCCGAGCACTGTTTGATGTACATATATAAGTTGTAAAGCTATTCACAAAATTTTTATTTAAATTTTGAACTTGCTAAAATACTAAAATAAAATAAAATCTTTAAAAAATATATTAAAAAATTCCGTCTTGATATTTTATGATGACAACCCCGGATAAGTCTCGTGGCGTAGTGGCTAATGTGCAGGACTGCGATATAGTAGCAAGCGAGTTCAAACTCCAGTCGTGCTATTACGTTCACTCTTGGACTAATGCCCTTGGTAAAGCTAAGAACCCCGTCACCCCCCAGCTATGGATTAAATGGTACTACTACTATAAATTATCCACACTTTTGTCATAACATATCTTTATCATTGTCACACTGCGTTCTGTGCATGCGTGCTTATATTTGACTCTGTTGTAGTCACGTGATCGAAGTTTGAGCCTGATCACACCATTTTCCTTGCTGTCTTTACAATGTAGACATGGTCGCTCCACGAGCAATATGCACCAAGGAACTGATCCAATGTGTTTGATCGATAAGAGTGTCAGAAGGTGAAATTCATCGGAAGCTTTTGGTGCAATACGGGGACTGTGCATATTACCGCGAACAAGTGTGTATGATTGGATAGAGAAGTTTAAAAGTAGTCGGACATGCTTGACTCTCGAACTTCCACCTCTGATGAGAAGATTCTGTAAGCTCGAAAGATAGCAATGGCGAACCAGTGAGTTATCATCAATGAGATAACTTGTTCTCTGCCAATCAAATCATTCACGATGGACTCGGCTTCCATAAAACAAGAGTGCGGAAAATGTTTGAATATCACTCATACAAGGATGGCTTTGGTATCAAATAATCCATGATGGTTGATATGCCATTAAACAACTAAACAAAACCAAAACTGGTAGAGTGCACTTTACTGTGTAAATACCTCCGTAGACTATACGCTACCTCGGTATACCGAATGCTAAATGACTTGATTGACCGCACGTTATAGTTTATATTTTCTGGTAGACTGCACACCATTATATAAATGTCTCTGTAGACCACACGCTATTCAGCATGTTTCGGCAGATGTACACTATACTTTATCTCTTAGTAGACTGTATATTAGGGTAATTATGAAGTTTGAGTATTAATGGTCTATAGAGTATAGTAGATCGAACGCTACGGTGTAAATGTCTCAGTAGACCGCACGCAATAGTGGGAATACCTTGGTAGACCACACGTTATAGAATATATTCTCAGTAGATTGCAATCTAGAGACCCGGCATGGGTAAACTGAAGCCCGCGGTGCTTACTGAATATCCAGCCTTTTTTTTATAGAAATATATTTTTTACCGAAGAGAAAAAACAAAACAAACTTTTTCCCTATATCTAAGGCAGCTCCTAACGCCTATTGTCTTCTGTAGTGAAAATCGTTGAAGTCATTTCAATATAAAATTACCTTGAATTTTTTGGTAGTGCCACTCGCCTGATGATAAGCCATTGTCTCACGCTGTCCGCTTCTTGAACCACAGTTTGCCTATGATTGCTCTGGAGTTTCCCAAGCTTCACCTGTGGTCTACGGCAAAGACAATCTGTTTGTATAGCGTATATATCCTTCTGTCATACTTGGGTATATATATGAGAGAGAGAGAGAGAGAGAGAGAGAGAGAGAGAGAGAGAGAGAGAGAGAGAGTAGGATTGGGGTACTTACTACTCGCATAAATCCCTAAATGGGTTAAAAAGGGGCTCCTTAGCCTTGTTCAGCAACCCATCAAAGTCAATGAAAAGTCCGACACAAAATCTGCTGCCTTTCTTCAAGGAAAGGTTAGGGGAGTACACGCTGAAAACAAATTAGGAGCCGGAGTTCCTAAGGTGGTGTGATGCTGAAATCCAGTGCCATCCATCTACAATGTGGAAAGGGGGTATTTGCTGCATGGGCAATAGCTTATCCTCTATATGAACCCGCCCAGGCTATGTAGTTTAAAGAAAAAGAAAAAAAACTTTGACACTACTCCCTCGTCTCTCGTAGACAGAAGGCTGCCAACCATACCGTTCTGCCATACTCGGGTATATAAGAGAGAGAGAGAGAGAGAGAGAGAGAGAGAGAGAGAGAGAGACAGAGACAGACAGACAGACAGACAGACAGACAGACATTAGATTAGAGACGGCTGAACTTAGTTGGTACTCTTATTTGTTGCTGACTGCTTCTACTTCGGTCACCATTTTCTTTGGGCCTGACTTCTATATGCTAGGGGTTGAATTTCTATCTACTGTTAAGGGCTGATTTCTTTCTTGTTTCGTCTTACTTCTTTGGGTTGGGCTGAGCTGGCCATTGTCTTAATTGTTTAACAAACAAAACAAGACCTTGTTTATTCTTTAATAAGTTTTATTAGCCCATCAATATGGGCTTATAAAACTTAATAAAGAATAAACAAGGTCTTGTTTTGTTTGTTAAACAATTAAGAGATGGATTCTGTCAAAGCCGACTGTTAAGTTTTTAAATGCCATCCTTGGCCAGTTGAAAAAGGCTTAAAGTAAGTAAGTCCTGAGTTATGGAATCCTTTGGTAAGCGAATAAGTCCTATCCTGCGTATTGTTAAAGGTCCAGTGATTTAATCCCATGTCCGTCGTCCACGAAAGTCGAAGTGGTTATGGCTAATACTGTCAGTTTAAGTATTGTACCAGCAGCAGAGTACTGCCAGTGATTGGCCAAGAGAGATCACATTGTTCTTGCCGAGTCTATAAGTAAAAGCGGGCGTCTAGTACACACCTTATATAACAAAAAAGTTGGGCACCTCACGTGGTGTAATGGTTAGCAAGTTCCCCTCGCAGACCATTGTTAGTGAGTTCGATTCTCATTGGGAGCCCCATACTTCTGGCCTTGTGCCATATCTAAGCTAAGCTTAGTAAATAACTATATAACAAAAAGTTGGGCACCTCACGTGGTGTAATGGTTAGCAAGTTCCCCTCGCAGACCATTGTTAGTGAGTTCGATTCTCATTGGGAGCCCCATACTTCTGGCCTTGTGCCATATCTAAGCTAAGCTTAGTAAATAACTATATAACAAAAAAGTTGGGCACCTCTCGTGGTGTAATGGTTAGCAAGCTCGCTTCGCAAACCATTGTTAGTGAGTTCGATTCTCATTGGGAGCCCCATACTTCTGGCCTTGTGCCATATCTAAGCTCAGCTTAGTAAATAAATATAACAAAAAAGTTGGGCACCTCACGTGGTGTAATGGTTAGCAAGCTCGCTTCGCAAACCATTGTTAGTGAGTTCGATTCTCATTGGGAGCCCCATACTTCTGGCCTTGTGCCATATCTAAGCTAAGCTTAGTAAATAACTATATAACAAAAAAGTTGGGCACCTCACGTGGTGTAATGGTTAGCAAGCTCGTTTCGCAAACCATTGTTAGTGAGTTCGATTCTCATTGGGAGCCCCATACTTCTGGCCTTGTGCCATATCTAAGCTAAGCTTAGTAAATAAGGGCACCTCTCGTGTGTAATGGTTAGCAAGCTCGCTTCGCAAACCATTGTTAGTGAGTTCGATTCTCATTGGGAGCCCCATACTTCTGGCCTTGTGCCATATCTAAGCTCAGCTTAGTAAATAACTATATAACAAAAAAGTTGGGCACCTCACGTGGTGTAATGGTTAGCAAGCTCGCTTCGCAAACCATTGTTAGTGAGTTCGATTCTCATTGGGAGCCCCATACTTCCGGCCTTGTGCCATATCTAAGCTCAGCTTAGTAAATAAGGGCACCTCTCGTGGTGTAATGGTTAGCAAGCTCGCTTCGCAAACCATTGTTAGTGAGTTCGATTCTCATTGGGAGCCCCATACTTCTGGCCTTGTGCCATATCTAAGCTCAGCTTAGTAAATAACTATATAACAAAAAAGGGCACCTCACGTGGTGTAATGGTTAGCAAGCTCGCTTCGCAAACCATTGTTAGTGAGTTCGATTCTCATTGGGAGCCCCATACTTCTGGCCTTGTGCCATATCTAAGCTAAGCTTAGTAAATAACTATAACAAAAAGTTGGGCACCTCACGTGGTGTAATGGTTAGCAAGCTCGCTTCGCAAACCATTGTTAGTGAGTTCGATTCTAATTGGGAGCCCCATACTTCTGGCCATGTGCCATATCTAAGCTAAGCTTAGTAAATAACTATATAACAAAAAAGTTGGGCACCTCACGTGGTGTAATGGTTAGCAAGCTAGATTAGCAGACCATTGTTAGTGAGTTCGATTCTCACTGGGTGCCTCTTATATTCGGCCTTGTGCCATATCTAAGCGAAGCTTAGTAAATAACTATATAACAAAAAAGTTGGGCACCTCACGTGGTGTAATGGTTAGCAAGCTAGATTTGCAGACCATTGTTAGTGAGTTCGATTCTCACTGGGTGCCTCTTATATTCGGCCTTGTGCTATATCTAAGCTAAGCTTAGTAAATAACTATATAAAAAAGTTGGGCACCTCACGTGGTGTAATGGTTAGCAAGCTAGATTTGCAGACCATTGTTAGTGAGTTCGATTCTCCCTGGGCGCCATACTTCTGGCCTTGTGCCACATCTGAGCTAAGCTTAGTTAATAACTAGGGCACCTCACGTGGTGTAATGGTTAGCAAGCTCGCTTCGCAAACCATTGTTAGTGAGTTCGATTCTCATTGGGCGCCCCATACTTCTGGCCTTGTGCCATATCTAAGCTCAGCTTAGTAAATAACTATACAACAAAAAAGTTGGGCACCTCACGTGGTGTAATGGTTAGCAAGCTCGCTTCGCAAACCATTGTTAGTGAGTTCGATTCTCCCTGGGCGCCCCATACTTCTGGCCTTGTGCCATATCTAAGCTAAGCTTAGTAAATAACTATATAACAAAAAAGTTGGGCACCTCACGTGGTGTAATGGTTAGCAAGCTAGATTTGCCGACCATTGTTAGTGAGTTCGATTCTCACTGGGTGCCCCACACTTCTGGCCTTGTGCCATATCTAAGCTCAGCTTAGTAAATAACTATATAACAAAAAAGTTGGGCACCTCACGTGGTGTAATGGTTAGCAAGCTCGTTTCGCAAACCATTGTTAGTGAGTTCGATTCTCATTGGGAGCCCCATACTTCCGGCCTTGTGCCATATCTAAGCTCAGCTTAGTAAATAAGGGCACCTCTCGTGGTGTAATGGTTAGCAAGCTCGCTTCGCAAACCATTGTTAGTGAGTTCGATTCTCATTGGGAGCCCCATACTTCTGGCCTTGTGCCATATCTAAGCTCAGCTTAGTAAATAACTATATAACAAAAAAGTTGGGCACCTCACGTGGTGTAATGGTTAGCAAGCTCGCTTCGCAAACCATTGTTAGTGAGTTCGATTCTCATTGGGAGCCCCATACTTCTGGCCTTGTGCTATATCTAAGCTAAGCTTAGTAAATAAGGGCACCTCACGTGGGTGTAATGGTTAGCAAGCTCGCTTCGCAAACCATTGTTAGTGAGTTCGATTCTCATTGGGAGCCCCATACTTCTGGCCTTGTGCCATATCTAAGCTCAGCTTAGTAAATAACTATATAACAAAAAAGTTGGGCACCTCACGTGGTGTAATGGTTAGCAAGCTCGCTTCGCAAACCATTGTTAGTGAGTTCGATTCTCATTGGGAGCCCCATACTTCTGGCCTTGTGCCATATCTAAGCTAAGCTTAGTAAATAACTATATAACAAAAAAGTTGGGCACCTCACGTGGTGTAATGGTTAGCAAGCTCGCTTCGCAAACCATTGTTAGTGAGTTCGATTCTAATTGGGAGCCCCATACTTCTGGCCATGTGCCATATCTAAGCTAAGCTTAGTAAATAACTATATAACAAAAAAGTTGGGCACCTCACGTGGTGTAATGGTTAGCAAGCTAGATTAGCAGACCATTGTTAGTGAGTTCGATTCTCACTGGGTGCCTCTTATATTCGGCCTTGTGCCATATCTAAGCGAAGCTTAGTAAATAACTATATAACAAAAAAGTTGGGCACCTCACGTGGTGTAATGGTTAGCAAGCTAGATTTGCAGACCATTGTTAGTGAGTTCGATTCTCACTGGGTGCCTCTTATATTCGGCCTTGTGCCATATCTAAGCTAAGCTTAGTAAATAACTATATAAAAAAAAGTTGGGCACCTCACGTGGTGTAATGGTTAGCAAGCTAGATTTGCAGACCATTGTTAGTGAGTTCGATTCTCCCTGGGCGCTCCATACTTCTGGCCTTGTGCCACATCTTAGCTAAGCTGAGTTAATAACTAGGGCACCTCACGTGGTGTAATGGTTAGCAAGCTCGCTTCGCAAACCATTGTTAGTGAGTTCGATTCTCATTGGGCGCCCCATACTTCTGGCCTTGTGCCATATCTAAGCTCAGCTTAGTAAATAACTATATAACAAAAAGTTGGGCACCTCACGTGGTGTAATGGTTAGCAAGCTCGCTTCGCAAACCATTGTTAGTGAGTTCGATTCTCCCTGGGCGCCCCATACTTCTGGCCTTGTGTCATATCTAAGCTAAGCTTAGTAAATAACTATATAACAAAAAAGTTGGGCGCTTCACGTGGTGTAATGGTTAGCAAGCTAGTATTCGCATACCATTGTTAATGAGTTCGATTCTCATTGGGCGCCCCATACTCCTGGCCTTATGCATATCTAAGTTAAGCTTAGTAAATAACTATATAACAAAAAAGTTGGGTTCTTCACGGGGTGTAATGGTTAGCAAGCTAGTATTCGCATACCATTGTTAATGAGTTCGATTCTCATTGGCGCCCCATACTCCTGGCCTTGTGCCATATCTAAGTTAAGCTTAGTAAATAACTATATAACAAAAAAGTCAACCCCCCCCCCCATATTTTTGATATAAGGTGGGTGATTCTATTCAGAAATATTAAATCATTTCATTCAGAAATATTAAAATTATTTTTTTTATTTTATTACTCCTAATCCTATTTTTATTAATTAATCCTATTTTTATTAATATTTTTATTATTGTTATTATTCATAATCTAATTCTTAACCTTATCATTACTGCCAATATTATTGTTAATATTAGTATTGTTCCCTTTTTGTTTTTGGTTTGTTTTTTTGGGTTTTTACATTTTTTTGTTAGAAAAACACAATACAATACAATACAAGTTAGTGAGTTAGTATTTGGTTGGACAAGTTTATGTCATGTCCATGACATCCATTTTTTTTTGGGGGGGGGTCTTGCCCCTCTGCATGGAATACAGTCGGCCTATTCTACGGCCCAAACCGACAGGGCGAAATCATAAGTTTAATTTTGCCCCCCCCCCCATGATATCTTTTTAAAAAGTATTAAGTTTTATCTTATTCAATGGTTTTGTGAACAGATCCGCAATATTCTTTTCCGATTCTATATACTGCAAGAGTATTGACCCTTTTTTGATTTCATCCCTTATAAATTGATATTTTATATCAATATGTTTTGATCGCTGGTGTATTACAGGTTTTTTGCCAGTAATATGCTCGATTGATTATCACAATAAATAGTTACCGGGTTATTAACAACCCCTGGTTCTATGACACTTAAGTAATGTCCTTAATTAAAGTGCTTCTTGACTTGCCGATGCTAGATTAACGAATTCGGCTTCACACGTTGACAAAGACACAACTGGTTGTTTTTTAGATTTCCAAGAAATAATCGAGCTTTCATCCGATAATTTAAAACAGTATCCTGATATACTTTTTCGGTCACTTAAACCTGCCCAGTCGGCATCACAAAATCCCCGTAATTTTAAGGGTTTAGTTGATTTTTTAAATACTAGCAACTGACTTATTGAGCCTTTCAAATATCGCAAAGCATGCTTTGCTCTTGTTAAATTGATTGGTGTAGGTTTATCCAAATACTGTGATAATTTTGAAACTATATACGATATATCTGGCCGAGTAGCCATCATAATATAAATTAAGGAACCAATAATTTCACGGTAGAGCTTATCAATTAATTCATTTTCATTATCAAAAATTTCATTTATATCCATTTCACATGGAGTATGACGTGGTTTACAATCGGTCATATTAAATTTGACCAACAGTCTTTCAATATATCTAGATTGATTCATTCTAATAGTATCCCTAAAATTGTATCCCTAAAAACCAGGACAGCCTTCCAGGTCGGTCATTTTGAATTTTGAACTCAAGCTGTCTTTAATTTTTATCAAATCAGCTTCTGTTTTTGAAGCAATTAGTATATCATCCACGCATAATAATACAATTATTACTATTTCTTTGTTAATTTCCTTGGTATACAAACAAGGGTCTATAATAGAAGGTTTAACATCCTGGTCAATCAGGTAATTATGAAAAGTGTTATTCCAGGAACGCCCACTTTGTTTCAAACCATATAGGGCCTTTTTAAGTTTCCATACACAATTTTTATTTTCATTTTCAAAACCTTCTGGGGGATATATATATCAAAGTCTAATGGAGCATTTAAATTGGCACCTTTGACATCTAGATGGTGTATTCACAAGTTATATTGGACTGCCAACTGAATTAAAACTCGTATAGATGTTAGGTTAGTCGTTGGAGAAAGGGTATCAAGATAATCTTCAAAAAAGGATTTTCACAGATGTACCTGTGAAAATCCTTTTGCGACAAACCTTGCTTTATATTTGCAGGTGTCATCTTTGTATTTCAAATTGAAGACCCAACGACTACCAATGATATTTTTATTTTTTGGTACAGGTTTTAATTTAAACGTATCATTTTCAAGGAGTGTTGCATATTCGTTTTATATGGCGAGCGCCCATTGTTGCGAATCTTGTGATTTCATTGCCTCAACATAATTGCTGGGTATGGTAGACAATAAGTAGAAATAGTCAAAAGTTTTTACCTTGAAATTATCAGTTACAAAGAAATCTGGTCGTTTTCTTTTACGTATAGGGTTCCATGATTTTGATAATTGTTCAGTTTCACTAGTTGGCGGTTTATTCGCATAAACATGATCGGGATAAGTTGGCAAGACTAGTAAGTCACCGATTTCATCTGATTTCGGGGGGTTTAGCATAGGAATCAGTGAATTTGACACATCTGATTTTTTAAATAGCACCTGTTTATCATACCCGATAAAAATACCCTCCTCAGCATGGGGATCCAATTTCTTTTTTGCTCATAGCAAAAACAAGTCGTCCCAAAAATATGCATACGACTTAAGTTCAGTCTTGAACCGGTAAAAATTTTAAAAGAGGTTTTCCCTAAATATGGATTAAAGCAACGATTCCTTATATAGGCAGAGGCAAGTATTGCGTAAATCCAGAGACTTTTTGGTAGTTTAGACTCAATGAGCCATTGGCATCTAGCCATTGAAAATAAGGTACGCCATGCTCTTTCCACTCTTCCGTTCTGATGGGGATAATAAGGGGCAGACCTTTCGTGTTTAATCCTATTCTCAATTAATAAATTTTGAAAGTTTTCTGATAGGAATTCGCTTCCATTGTCGCTTGACTTTATCATATGGACTAACGTCTGCTAGATATTGTTTGGTTGCTAGCAGTGTATCAGATTTATGGACTAAAAAGTATAACATCATAAGTCCAGAAAAATCGTCAATAAAATTCAGTTCATACCTGTAATTGCCTTTGCCAAGAGGTTGTATCGGTCCAGCTAAGTCGCAATGAACTAGCGACAATATCTCAGTTTCGTTTTTGTTTAAAATTTTATTTTTAGTTTCGACTATTTTACCCTGAATACATATATTACAGTTGGTCTTACATGAGGGGGTAAATTTTATTTTTATTCCATTCACTACTTTTGGCAATTTTTTAATATCCTTTATGTTGCAGTGGCCAAAGATTCTATGCCAGGCGTTGATATCATGGCTTGCAGTCTTTGCGGAATTAATATTTTTTAAATAATACAAGCAGCCCATTCTTTTTATATTAAATATGGTGCCATTTGGGTAAATCAACTTTGATGTTTTGTGTCCAAAAGAGGCGGCTCGGACTAAAAAAATGTTTTGTTTAAAAGTGGGGATATAAAATGCATTCGCAAATTTGCCCCTTATTATTTTTTAAATATACACACGCGTCTCCGTGTTTTTAAACTAAGCCATTGGATTTGCTTCCATCCACCAGTTCCACAAAATGATTTTCAGGCTCAAATTTGGGGTCCAAACTGATAAATTTAGTTTTATCGTTGATCACATGTTGAGTGGCACCGCAATCAACGAGCAAATACTCATTAAGCGATAAAGAGTCTCATACCCAGCAGCAAAAAAAATATGTTTGTTTTCTTTGGGGACAATACTTAACATTTTGACAAAAATCCTTTTTCTTATTTCTACAGTCGTAGAACATATGGCTCTTTTTATTACAAATATAACATATAATATTTGTTTTTAATGGTGACTTCTTGTTACCCTTCCAAGGTCTGTCCTGATAATTCTGGTAGTTGGTATATCTAGTTGATCTGCTCTCATAGCGGGGATTGGAGGCTTTACCCTTTTTAGATTGGATCTTCAGTTGTATAGTTCCATGTTCGGATTCCCCAGAGTACATACTTTCTGTTTCTTCATAACTACGAAGACTTACTTTGAATTCCGTGAACGTCTTATCCCTTGGGGTTATTACTGTTGCAATAGACCGTCGTGAGACAGGTTAGTTTTATCCTAACGATCGGCATGTGTGTTACGTCGGACGTGGCCACGGCTATCCCGTCCAGTACGAGAGGAACCGCGGGATCGGAGCAACGGTTCGCGTGCTCGCTCGAACGAGCGACGGTGCCAAGCTGCCTCCGCGCGATAACGGCTGAAAGCCTCTAAGCCGGAACCGGGACCGGTGTCGCCACGGTATTACGAAAGGCGTCTCTTTTCGTTCCGCTGGAGCCTGCCATAGCGGTCGTCTGTCACTAGTAGCGGCGGCTGTTGCGTTCGGCGGGGTGGTTCGCCGTCTCCATTGGGCGTAGCTTGTCGTCGTTGCATACGCGGCGGCGTGTTCGAACGGGCCAACCGACTTGACATTTCGTAACTCGACTCATCGCCATTGAAGAAGATCCGAGCGTACCTTGGCCGTAACCTGTTAAGCTTTTTAATTACGTCTACACTCCCTGAAAGCTGGCTCGCATCTGAATAACTCTGACTAAAACTATATCACGTGTCTGTCATGGCGTCCAAATCGCGCGCTCTAAGGGGTCAAGGGTTATTAACAGTCACCGGTAATTTTCCATGGGAACTCATTGATTCTAATCAACAGAACTTAATTTAAATTCTTAGCTACAAGTATGTTCACAATTCATGACTTCTCAGAATTGTAGCAAATATAGTCAATTTACGGTTTGTCGTTACTGGTATGATTACGGTTTAGGTATTTCTAGAAGCACGGACAAAGTAACGGTGCTTACGATTAAGACAAGTAGAAAACGCCGGTTCTCGCTTGATCACCGAACTTAAGCAGCGATGAGCCTATTCATTATTTAGATGGGTAACTATTTAAACAACACCAGGTACTGTAAACAATCAAATGTCAAATGATTTGATTCGGTATTAAATAGCCCAAAAAGGGTTGATATGCCGCAAAACCAACCAACCAATCATCGATGTAACAGAAATGAAGGCGACAAAGAGCCGAGTTCATATACTGAATGTGGCTGTTATCATTTCACTTTGGGCTAATGCCCATCGGGAAAGGTATGAATTCATCTCTTCTCTGAATCTCTAAGTCGTAAGATACATCTTATAAATGTGTACAACGTCGTCGTCAGTGATGCACTATCTTCCTCCCCGATTACGGGTTCTTGTGCATTATATCGGCTCCGATAGCAACCCCAACTTGAATCTGGCTTTTTCAAGTTGTCACCCTGCAAGCTACGTGCTGCTAGTCGTGACATTTTTGCTACAAATGAAACTACAAAATTCGACCTCTTAAATCGAGAAATAGTCAGTGTGAGCCAATGAAAGAGTCCATCCCCCCTATTACTAATATATAATGGAATAATCTGTTCCTCCCGGTTTCAGTCTATTTTACCTTCCACGGATTTCGCTTGCGAGTAAATAGTGTCGAAGATGATCTCTCTTGCCTGGAGGTAGGCAAACCAATCTAGGAGAAGGAAAGACTATTAGGTGGGGCGTAAAGCTATCAACACCACCCATAAAAATTCTACTTGCTACGGATACCGCAGCATCATCATTTATTTACTCTGGCTGTGATCCTAGAGCCCAAAAGGAGATTAACATTAGTTCAGCTATTTCTTTGGAGAGTGTTACGTCTCCGTGACGTAATAGGTAACGTACTGGACTGTGAGATCGTTGTAAGTGAGTTCGAACTCGAGTCGCACTATTACTTTCACTTTCTCACTAATAGTTTTGGGAAAATTATGATCCCCTTCATCTCCCAGTCAAGGGCTAAATAATACCACTACTGTTCCACAAGAATGGCTTTGACATTAAATAACCCACGTATGCCATTAAACAAAGAAACCAAACCAACCAACCAAAGGAAAGTGTTCTTTCTGTTGATAGATTGATTGATTTAACAGCATGTCAACCCCTCTCTTATTATTTTAAGCCTATATATGAAAAAAAAAAAGAAAAAAAGAAAGAAATTTGGCATTAAATAACTGAAGCGAGAGAAATTACTTACGTGGGAGCTCAAAGTGAGCACGAACGTGTCTGGTGTGCAAAATGAGGAAATCAAGAGTGGAGTGTAGCGGCGAATACAGAGATTGAACTCGCATCCTCCTGATTGTGAGTCGTGGCTGGAAATCAGACTACCTTGTTGGCGCGTATGCAAATTTCTAGATTGCGATGGTAGCGCTGGGCGCGATTGTCCCGAATGTGGAATCTTGGTCAGGGTAGTTAATCATTATTTAAGGCCTGCCATCCCACACCGAGACAGTTGTGTTTTGATATTGCTAAAGAGAACACAGACGTGTGACGAGCAAGAAGCGAGCGAGCTTTGGCGGATTAATTGAGGACTGCTGTAAAATTGTTGCAGGCATAAGGACTTTGTCAGGGGACTTTTGTAGTTGAGAGAACGTCTTTTTCAGTGTTGACTTTCCGACCCGTCGAATTTCTGTTCCCTCGACGAATTTATGTTCTCTCGACGAATTTATGTTCTCATAATAACAACCCACAAGCGTTGATATCTTATTAAACTAAACAACAAGCCAATCAAACAACTTTATTTTTCTTTGCGAATATTGGGGACAACAGTGATCCCATGGTCATGCCCCACTGTCGATATTTGTCAGGTCACAATTGGAAGTAGGTCATCTGCATACATTAGATTGTCTGTTGGGATGCTGATGCGTTATTCAAATGTGGGATAGGATTCCAGTTCTAAAATTCCTTAGGAATAACACCAGCTGTGTCAAGTATACGGATGAAAACACCATCCTACCATCCTATCCTCCATGCAGACATCACTTTATCATATAAGTTGCTCAGCTGTTCGCGCATGTTCATCTAAATTTCAAATTTTAAAATTAAAGAAATTTAAACATTCAGTTTGATTCTTACTGGGTGCTTGGGAGAGTCCCTGTAGCGTAGTGGATACTGTGTTTGACTGCGAGATTGTAGTAAATGAGTTTGAACTCCATTCGCGATATTAAGTTTATTATTGGACTAATACTCTTGGGAAAGGTATGAATCCAACTATTCTCCTTTACACTCTGGGTAAATAGTTAAACAGACTGGACTCTTGGTATAGCAACCAGTCCAGGAGAAGGTTTATAATATGTACTAGTAAGTTTATTTTCAATGAGTTCCGAATGCTGCTGGTCTCGTGTCACGACTAAACTAAGCTTAGTGCCTAATTTACGTGTGTGTGTGTGTGTGTGTGAGAGAGAGAGAGAGAGAGAGAGAGAGAGAGAGAGAGAGAGAGAGAGAGAGAGAGAGAGAGAGTGTGTGTGTGTGTGTATGTGTGTGTGTTTGTGTTGTATATGGGATCATACAATTGTCAATATACTAGTACATTCAACTACAGTTTGCGCCAGGCATATAGCAACTCTCAACAGAGTGCTAAAACATCGAGGTAGACGGTTCACGTAATGGTTCGCAATCTCTGTAGTCTCAGAGTATTTGCATCTCATCCCACTTATGATTGCGTGAGACAAAGAGATTTTTATGTGGGTCTACCTACAAGCCGAAGCTTATGGGTGGTAGGCACAAAAAATGCGTCGATCCCGTCGGAATTCCCCCTCGAGGGGGCGCCTCGGCCACTGGGCAATAAAACCCAGCTCTACCCCTTTAAATCAAGGGGAAGGTGTTGCCTGGGGGGGGGTAGCTCCCTGGGATTAACGCTGTTAATTTTACTTAGTCGCCCAGAGGCCGAAGCGCTCTGAAGCAGGCTAAGAAATCACACCGATGTTCTAAAACAGCAGTGTATAAATAGTCATGGACCAGAGCATTTACTCTCTACGAAAGGTAAGCTAGGCTAGTCCACAACAGTGTGTGCGTGTGTGTGTGTGTGTGTGTGTGTGTGTGTGATTGTATACGTGCGTGTTAATGTTCCTGCATGACGGATTCTTTTTTTTTCTACTTCGTCCGTTTTTGATAGCTGAGAAATTGTTTACCCGCCATGAATCTGAGAATGCAGACAATATTTCAATTCTGACGTAAACAAATCGCCAATTCTATTGACCCCTGCAGTTAATAGGCTTCAATTAAGACCCCCCCCCCAAGATGTACGTATGGATTCAACGGTGTATATTTCGAATTGAGGAATACAGGAAATTCATTTCATATCTATAGACAATACCAAAGAAAAAGAAATGGATAGATAGGGATTGAGATAGATAGGTAAGAAAAGACTAACATTTACACACGCACACACACACACACACACACACACTTATATATATATATATATATATATATATATATATATAGAGAGAGAGAGAGAGAGAGATTGACTTAGGTAGATAGATACGAGGTGACTAAACCAGATAGAAAGATAGATATTAGATAGGGAGTGACAGTGCCAGATAGATAGATAAATAGATAGATAGATAAAGAAAGAGTGACAGTCACGTAGATATATAAAAACACCATCCGTTGATAATGACACATGAATAATGGCTTATCCATTTGCAACCCCCACCCCGAAAAACATCGTTACCTCAAAAAACAAAAACACACACAACATTCTTGTGAAAAGCATTATATTGACATGTTCTTTTCTCAATTCTTATATACTAACAAGAATAAGCGCCCTCCACCGGGTGTAAGTATTTCAGTTTTAATTCAATGAAATATATTAAATTAGAAAGACTAATGAAATTGAATAAGAATACATATAAAAAAGGTTACTCTTATTTTAGTTATATTTTAATTGGTTTCTATATAAAATCATTAATATGATTGAATTTGATACGTTGCCGAATAAAATAATTATATTAGAGATAATACCAAGTAATTATTTATCAAACACCGTTCTTTTTTAAACCAGTATGCAAATTAACTACACCATAAATCATATAAACCTTTATTTCTTAGAGACACATTGCAGGATTTTAAACGCACTAATAACGTGCTGTTTTGAGGAAAATCTAACTTATTTTCATAGATGTCATTAATATATAAGATTTATTTTATATATCAATTAATGATTTTAACTATGAATAGATAAATTTCTGGGGTATTATGGCGTAAGCAGTGACTTAGTTTCGGTTACAGAAAGACAGACACCGAATCTCCATTATAATAAGATTTGCATTGCTCTGTCTGCGAAAAAAAAACCCTTACACCACAACAAATTGCACTTGGCTGAATATATATTGAATTTTTGGTCTGAGTATTCTATGATCCATATCTGTAGGAATGATGTCTTTTTATAGTCTATCCATGACATTGCAGAATAGTTTGTTTTTTAGGGTGCTCACATGGAAAACATTAATGGCCTATCATTATTTTGACCTATGCGAGTTTTTTAAAAAGTTTTTTTGTGCACCAGCTATAGCTAATGGTGACAGCAACTCTCTTCAGGTGTCCAGGACTATTCTAAGTATCCTAAGCGACTAGCAATGCCGTCGTCTAGATGCTTTCACTTTTTCTTTCTAATCGTCGCAAAAAAATCCCGAAAAGAAATCACCAAAAACTATCGCAGAAATCAAGAATTCAGAATGCAAAATTTCAGGATTGCGGGTCCGGATTTGGCCCGGAATATTTTTAATTTGCTCACGGGGTCTGCCCGATTGCCAAATGGTATTATATGTTGGGCTACGGCTTCTATGAGTAAAGTTGGGAAAATGAGTTACAATGACACACTGACATTCGCATTTATTATTAGAGATTTATAGGCGTGTGTGTTTTCGGAGGTACTTTTATCGTTCATGGGTTTTTAAACAGTTTTGTGGGCAATATAACCACATGTAAAAATTTTGTAGGATTCTGCACTGGCAGGCACCCTTGTATGTCTACCCACAGCAACGGGAGGAGTCGGCGAATTTCGATGCCAAAGTGCAGACGTTAATAAATTAATGCAACAATCCCTAATTTCTGAATATGATACCCGGATGCGTGTGGTGGTTATTGTCAAAGGGTGTGCTACTACTTTGCCTGCTGAACATGGTATTTTTGGCAGAGGTCTAACTCAAAAATATTACTACGGGGATTTATCATCATAGAAAAGTAAATATTGTTAGCATTCAAATGATACTTGATAGATTTTTCATCAAATTAAAGCCCGGTTGATTGACCCCCAGCCTATCCCCCCAAAAAAAAACAACAAACAAACAATTTTTTAGTATTATTTGTATTATTCGGACTATTGTCCTCATCTTCATTGTTATCTGTACAACGTTTCATCCGATGTGCCCTCCGACCTTCTTCAGGTATTTCTTGTCGTTCTCAGAAACCATCTCGGACTCGAGAACCTTCTTTTCGGACTCGGAAACCTTCTTGTCGAACATTATAGAACAGGAAACCCCCGCGGACTGAATAAAGGGTTAGGTTCAAAGTTCCGTGATGGCTCCCGATTACGACAAGAAGGTTCCCGATTACGACAAGAAGGTTCCCGAGTCCGAAAAGAAGATTCCTGATTCCTGAGTCCGAGAAGGTTTCTGAGTCCGACAAGAAATACCTGAAGAAGGCCGGAGGGTATATTGGCCGAAACGTTGTACAGATAACAATGAAGATGGGGACAATAGTCCGAATAATACAAATAATACCAATCATCTAACCTCATCTCAAACATTCAGAGGAACGTTTTTTTTCTCACAAAATACTTCTTTGTTCTTTTTTTTTTTTTCTTATTATTACAAAATACTCCTTTCATTACTAAATCGGCTTGGTTTGATTGGTTTTACTTGTCGGGTTTCAAAGTCAGTATTTTTTCAAATAATTACATGATTGATTGATTGATTTTAACGGCATATCAACCCGTCTGGGGTTATTTTATGCCGAGAGCTTAGAAAATTGCTAAACTGCATCTGATAGTGAGGGTCCAGTTCTAGATATCTGGAGACTGTGAATTACCCCTTCATTGTCACTCATTACCTACTCTGATCTTAAGTACCTGTTAGGGCTCCATCTATGGGTCAAATAGATCTGTTTAAAAAAATATTCACATTCGATAGGACCATGCGCAACCACTCAAATAAAAAAACCCAACTCTTAAGTAAAATCTGATTATAATGAAGATTGTGTGTTTGTCTGTCTGTAACCGAAACTATATCACTACTCATGTCACAATTCCTTTAGTTATTTATGTCACATTCTTCATGATTTTATTTTTATTTTAACAAAACAATTTTATTAATAATTAATATTAATAAAATTGTTTTATATTATTAATACTGTTGGCCTTATCTACATACTAATATCGTATAATTGTATTTATATATACAACAAAATAGCGGTTTACAGAGTTAACGGGAAGGCTAATTTGCATATTGATATTAAAAATTTGATTTTAATAAATATGTGCTTGGTATTATTGATTTCTAATTATTTGGTTTTTATTTTAATAAATATGAGCAAATGTTAAAAGAAATCCATTAACAAGAAGAAATAACTGTCATTTTATTCTTTACTTCCTAATTTAAATAGATAGATAGAATAGGAAAATTTAGCAATGAAAGACGGGAGTGAAGGAAGAGTAAGTTTCAGTTGTTCTATTTTTCGAATATACCCCCAACCTCTGTTTCAAATCTTTTTTTATCTGCATTCTTATTTAGTTTCATTGGCCTTTCTAATTTAACATAATATTTTATTACATTAAAACTTAAATAGTTGCATCAATTTTACTCTGTGATCTGCTCGATCAGTACGAGTTAAAAAGTTATTTTCTTTTTATTAACTCTAACTAGACCCAGGATTTGATCAGTTTTTATCTCAAAATTCCACAGAATTTTGTGTGTCTCATTTTCCAGCAGAGCTTTTGGTCTCGACATATACCATTGGCTTATATGGTAAAAGTTTAGTCGCTTGCACAATTCCCAGTGAATTGCTTTCTCCACTCAAGCATACCTGATAATGTACTCATTCATTGTCAGTTTTCTGCATTCGGTTTTCATGTAAGCGCAGGCCCAGTTCTAGGATATCACCCCAACACTATAATACGGAGTACCCACTCTGCTATATGTAAATTTTCATAAAATCTTAAAAATGATATATGTACAAAATATATAAACCCCCACTCTACTACAAAAATATATAAAAATATATGTATTGATATGTATGATAAATAAATATATGTATAAAATATATAACCTCTATATGTAAGTATAGAATATATAAACCCCACTGTACTATATATATATATATATATATATATATATAATATATATATATATATATATAAAGATAAAAGTTGGCTTACCGGTGAATATGGGCACGATCGTTGCAGGTGCAAACAATTCAGAGGTTAAGTCAGCGATATAACAAATACAAAGTGCTCAATACAAAGTAGAGCAAATTTATTAAAGAAATGGATACAATAGAAACCTACTCGAGTTTCAGCATAAGGATCTTCAGGGTTAAATCCATTAAATTAATCGAGGTACCGATTAATTGCAGCCGATCACACGTGTGTTCATTGAAGATGTTACGTTATAAAGAACGCTTGTTTATGGTTTTTAAATTTCTCACCGGAAGTTGTTTTTTCGTGAGTATTAAGATGTAAACAAAAGATGCGAATCGATTTGTGGGAATTTATTTTACTATGGTTGTTTAATAAAGTATGGGTTATGAGGCGTAAGAGTGGTTTTATAAGCAAAACCGATTAAAATTATTTATTGATTTTGCTTTGGTTAGAGGATATATTAAAACACGTTGGCGTGTATTGTTACGGTGACTTATGTTATAATAATTGAGGTTTAACGCAGAAAAAAAAAATGATAATACAAAAATGAAAAAAATTATTTGTTGGAAATTGGGTTATCTGCCCACCCGGAAGTCCGGACAATAGGGCCTGAGGATAGAACCCTGAATCAGCAGAACCAATACTGCAGGCACTAGCAGAAGACCTGATTCGGCACGCTAGAAAAAGACGTCAACTCCAACAAGCAGACAACACCGAGACAACAAGATAAGTGCACACAAATCTCTTGTATAACTTTTATATATCCCGCCAGTAGAAATTCTCTGGCAAACACTTAAAGACACTTGCACAAGAATTATACACACTTTAATAACTAACCCTCAAATAAAACTGTTAACCCAAATTATAAACTTTATAATTTGCCTTGTCTCCTTCCTTTACGACTGAGATACTAATTCACCCCAGTATTTCTGTTACTTTGCCAGAGGAATTTCTTCAAATACTGCAAAAAAAGTATTACTGAGCGAATAATCCCTAAAAGGAAAGACGAGAACAGTCTAGACGAAAAAAAAAGACAAATTTTGAGGTTTACTAAAGAGCCTTAAAATACTCTTGTTCGGAAAGCGAACCCAAAAACAAATTTTAATATTGTCTTAAACTTTGTTTAAAAAACAAATTTTTTAATATTGTCTCAAACTTTGTTTAAAAAACAAATTTTTAATATTGTCTCAAGCTATTGTGTAAAAACAAAACCCTTTTGTGTCAGGAAAAACTAACAAAAAAAAGATTTACCCAAAATTGTCTGCATTGAGAAACATAATTAAAACCTTGTCTGTTCGGAAAACAAATTAATACGTCTGCTAACAAAAAACGTTTTTGAAAAAAAAAAAAAAAATTAATATTGTCTCAAACTTTGAAACTAACAACTCCCTCTTGTGCCTGAAAAATTTGAAAAAAAAAAAAATTTTTTCTTTGAATGTTATTCTAAAACAAAAAAAAAAGCTATACCAAAAATAGTCTTGAATTTTTTATGTGAAAAAAAAATACACGAACTGTTGAATCAAATATTTTTCTGTCCAAACCAAAAACGTTTGAAACCTAAAAAAAAAAACAAACCCTTTTGTGCCTGAAAAAGAAAGAAAGAAGAAAGAAAAAAAAAATTTTTTTTCAACAAGTAGGCAGAGAAAAAGAAAAGAAAACAAATGTCCGACGTCCTTCTTCATTAAACAAATTTCGCGCCGTAAAACAGCATAGGCCAACCTCCTCAGCTGACGTCATCGACTGACAGAAGGGCTTCTCCCACTGCCACTGCGACGGCTACGGCTACTGCTACTACCAAGGAAAGGGACACTAACTAAAAGGGGACAAATATTATTGAAATAAAAGAAAAAATAAATAAATTAAAAAAGAAATTTAGAGATGGACTCTCTTCTAGACTCCACACAATCGTGGGAACATAAAGTTTTGAAATAGTGGAAAAATTGGAAGAAATAAATTTGACTCCCGACGTTCTGTCAGAAGAACGACAAACAATAAGAAACTATTTCTACCAGATTAGCGAAAATTACAAAAAAATAAGGCTAATTTGTCGTAGAGATTCCAGGGAGTTACCGTATGCTGTGGACTGTCTCTACAGGGAGAGTACCATATTCCGTATTGGAATATGGACTAGACTGGGTGTTCTGCAGCATACTAGCAATGCAAACCTAGACCCCTCAACATTGGACAATAAAGAGGAAATTGTGGGTTTGCATTGTGAACAACCTCCAACCCTGAAAAAAAATCCTATTGTTGGAAATAAAAACTTGGGGACACCTGCCTTGGAATTGGAAAAGAATAAAACAAACATACTTACTCCTAAAATGGAAATTTCTCAGCCCCAAGGCAGGCTGGACTCAAACCTACTTTCTCCTAAAAAGGAAGGAGAGACAATAAAAATTATGGGCCCACAGGAGCTCTCAAAAAATAATAAGATGCCTGACCCAAAACTAACTTTCAAACCAGGCACACCAAAAGGATGAATATAGAAGAAATATGCAGCCTATATGCTCGACCAAAAAAGAGTTTCTCAGCCCCAAGGCAGGCTGGACTCACTACTACATTCTCCTAAAAAGGAAGGAGAGATGATAATTATGGGCACACAGGAGCTCTTAAAAATAACAAAAATGCTAAGAAAATGCCTGACACACTCACACAAAACAATAAAAGAAAAATAAGAAAAAATTTAAATGCGGTCCTCTACGAACTACTATTGGTCTTGGGTATGACCTTAAACTACATCCTACTACACATCCTGGATATGAACTTAACTACATCCTACTACACATCCTGGATGTGAAGTAAAACTACATCCTACTACCACCATAACCAAAATCAGGATGGCGGGGTTCTGGATCCCTCAAGCAAGACAGGCAGTGAAAGGGGTGCTAAGCAAATGCACCATTTGTAGGAGATACAATACCTTGGCGTTCAAGTACCCCAAACTGACCAATTTGCCCAAACACAGAGTGAACTTAGTCAACCCATATGAAAACACGGGAATTGACTACACGGGACATCTTTGGGTGCACCAAAATGGGAAAACAGAGAAGATGTATCTCTTGATATTCACGTGCCTCGCCATAAGGAGCATACACGTGGAAATTGTTCAGGACATGGGTACTGGAGCCTTTGTACAGGCCTTGGTTAGATTCTGCAACAGGTATGGAGTACCAAAAAATAGCTACAGCGACAATGCAAGGTCTTTCGACAAGGCTTTGGGAAGGAATGTGATTGAAGGCCATCTGGATAGTAATGAGTTCAACGAAACCTTCATGAACCACACTATTAAACATGTAAAGATTCCTCTATATTCCCCGTGGATGGGGAGTGTATGGGAAAGAATGATAAAAACAACAAAATTATGTCTTTTTAAGGCCTTGGCAGGGCTAAATCAGACTACTTCCAACTCCTGACACTGATTTCTGACATACAAAGAGCTATTAACTCCAGACCATTGACGTACCAGAGCATGTCTGATACCGAGTTATTACCATTGACACCCAACGCCTTTCTACACCCAAATGTCAATGGAGAAATTACAGTGAAAACTGATTGTGGAGGATCCCCCGATATCGAACCCACTTCCAGGATTCAACTATTAGATTCTCTCTCAGAAAGGGAGAAATTGTTAAACAGATTCAAAGACCTGTGGAATGAGGAATATCTTTTGAGTCTTAGAGAGAGCTGTAGAGATCTGCATGACATGGAGTTTGACACAAAATCCAAGTGGATGATGTGGTGTTAATAAAAAATCCTGCAAAATCCAGGCCATTCTGGAAACTAGGCAGGGTAACGGAGCTCTTTTTAGGAAATGATGGAAATGTGTGCTCAGTACGCATAGCTAGAGGAGATGCCTCTTATAAGGACCACAACATACAACATCTATTTCCGATGGAACTCTCATTGACTCATAATGTTAAAAAAGAGGCCCATTACGCAGAGTGCCTCCAAATCACAAAATGCAAGTTCAACAATTGCTATGAGAACCAAAAGAAGAAGCTCAACAAGGAATTTGTATATTATTAATGCAAAGGGTCCTGGGTAAGACCTAAAACTGCATCTGAAAACAAGACACCCAAGCTAAATGACCCTTGAACCAACCTCAGGACTCGATTTTCTCTCTCAGAGAGGGAGAAATCGTTTAAGGAATGAAGACCTGGGTCCTGGGTAAGACCTAAAACTGCATCTGACAGAAAGTCCAGGGCCAAGACTTTAAACTGCTTCCATACTGGCTAAATTACAAGGCCAAGAAAGTCCAGGGCCAAGACTTTAAACTGCTTCCATACTGGAAAAAATAAAGGCCAAACTAGTCCTAGCAAGACTTAAAACTGCATAAATCATGGACCCCAAAGTTCATTTTTTTAAAAAGAAAACAAAATACATACAGGGGTTCCAACAAACAAAAAAAAACCTCCACACCTAGTGGAGTTACAGAGAGAAAAAAAAAAACTCAATTCGGCCATAATAATGCCGAAAGGACATAGTCCTACAAACCTCCACACCTAGTGGAGTTATACACAAACAAAAAAAACCCCACACCTAGTGGAGTATCACAGATAAAAAACATATGCGGCCATAATAATGCCGAAAGGACACTGTCCTTCCAACCTCCACACCTAGTGGAGTTACACAAATTAAACATATTCGGCCATAATAATGCCGAAAGGACACTGTCCTACAAACCTCCACACCTAGTGGAGTTACACAAATAAAAACATATATTCGGCCATAATAATGCCGAAAGGACATAGTCCTAAAAACCTCACATAAAAACCTCCATACCTAGTGGAGTTACACATAAAAACCTCCACACCTAGTGGAGTTACACATAAAAACCTCCACACCTAGTGGAGTTACACATAAAAACCTCCACACCTAGTGGAGTTAGACAAAAAAAAAAACCTAGTGGAGTTACTCATAAAAACATCCACACCTAGTGGAGTTACACAAATAAAACATCCACACCTAGTGAGTTACAAAAAATAAACAGGGATATTTTTAGTAACCACTAATTGCATGGTTACAATTATGCAAGAGACAAGTAACTTAGGAAATTAAAATTGTAAAATTAAAAATTGTAAAATTAAAGATAGAATAAAACGAACAATAAAATAACACATCAAACATGCAATGAACAAACATTGCCTGTTTCTCCGTCAGTTAGGAGAATGTTGGAAATTGGGTTATCTGCCCACCCGGAAGTCCGGACAATAGGGCCTGAGGATAGAACCCTGAATCAGCAGAACCAATACTGCAGGCACTAGCAGAAGACCTGATTCGGCACGCTAGAAAAAGACGTCAACTCCAACAAGCAGACAACACCGAGACAACAAGATAAGTGCACACAAATCTCTTGTATAACTTTTATATATCCCGCCAGTAGAAATTCTCTGGCAAACACTTAAAGACACTTGCACAAGAATTATACACACTTTAATAACTAACCCTCAAATAAAACTGTTAACCCAAATTATAAACTTTATAATTTGCCTTGTCTCCTTCCTTTACGACTGAGATACTAATTCACCCCAGTATTTCTGTTATATTGAGGGACAATGAGGGTGAATAAATGTGGTATTGTAAAGATATGTTTAAGCTTATTCATTTAGGTTTTATCTAATTTATCCTAATTGAAGCTAAAAATAAATCGGATACGTTTGGAACGGTATAATAATTTTGTTGGTATTTTGAATTATTATTACAGGGCTTGATATAAATTAAAGAAGAATGAACTAGAATTTAACAAATTAATAATTAAAATTTAAAGATTTTAAAATTTTAAAATTTGAAATTATTAACAGCTTTCGGAGATGGGCTTGCTGTCACGTGTTTTTTGTTTATATGTGACGCATTAAGGGTAGTAAAAAGGAAAAAAAGGGGTGTTGAGCTAATTAGTTATTTATCAAATGTTTGAGGTGTGGGATATTTATGAAGAAAGATTGGATTTGTATGTGTTGTTTGGTAATGTAAGAATTTATGTGGAATAAAAATTAAGAATTAAACCTTAAGGTTAAAATTACATTAGATTCTACGCATAGCTGATGTTAGAATTAAAATTATAATTTTTTTTTAAATTTAAAAATTTAAAATTTAAAAACTTTAAAATTTTTAAAATTTTAAAATTAAGATTATAATTAAATAAATAGATAAATATAATTAAATAAAATTAAGTAAAATAAGATTAAAAAATAAAATAAGATAAAATTCTAAACAAAGCGGATAGCTATAGGCAAATTTGTCATCTGCTAGGAATTTTAAAAGCGAATTAGAAATAATTAAATCTATTATTTAAGGTCAAACTTTGTCTAAATCGATAAGTAATAACATACTGACCATCATTAAAAAAGAAAAATATCATTACATATGCAGTTTATTTTTAAAAGATTTAAAACCATTTGTTTTGGTCAATTTCGACTCGATCCGCCATTTAGCCTCGTTTTCGATGATTTTAAGTGCTTGTTTACAATTTTGCCGTAACATTCGCGATTGCAAAACAATTTACCAAAAAATCAGGTAATTATCCGATTTTAATGAAATTTTCAGTATTGATTTATCAATTAATGAATTTTATAATGCATCAGTTATTTTATTTCAAAACTTTAATTTAGTATTTTTGCTATGAAAAATTAATATATAAAATTCATTTAAAATATGAAAAGCCTGATGTTAAGTTTAAAATGTTATATTTTTAGATTCTAAAAATAAATATCTACTTAATGCAAACTTTATTTTAGGCGCCATAAGTAATAAGTTTTGAAGAAAAACTCGATTGAAAATGTACCCCCTCCCCTTTTTAAGCAGAAAAAACATCGATGTATAATTTTTTCTTTTATAAAATAATAGCCAATTAAATAATTATCGAAATGAGTAAAAAAGAAATCTCCAAAAAATTAATTATTTATTATTTTTTACATTTTATTTATCGATTTTTGGTACTTATTTTCTCATAGAAAAGCCACCGTAAACATTTTTTTTGTTTCCATTCATAACTTCGGTCTTTTATCTCATTATTCATACTGTAATTAGTATCGAAAATGATCAACTTGCAAAACATTTTACGCCCCCAACATAAGGGGGGGGGGGTCAAAATTAAGTGACCTGAAAAAAATGAGAAAGTTTTGAAATAAAATAAATAATGCATTATAAAGATCATTCATTGATCCATAAACACTGAAAATTTCATTAAAATCCGATAATTTCCTGATTTTTGGTAAATTATTTTCTGTAAGGGGGCTAAAGTCATTTTGTCAAAAACGAATTTTATGCTCCGTTTGCCAGTCCCTAGAATATAACATTGGCTCATAGTTACGTTTTTTTACGAGGAAAATTATTGTGGTTGCGTAGGCGTGGAGTTAACGTGTATGGATATCTTGTGAAGAGAAGTTTATTTAGTTATTGATGAGTGTTGTGAAAAATAATAAAATGAAAAAGATAAATTGAAATAAAATAAAAATAAAAATAAAGATAAAAAAGGAGGATAAAAAAGAATAAAAATAAAAATAAAATAAAAATAAATTAAAATAAATAAAATGGAATAAAATACATGAGATGATATAGAAAAAGATAGGGACTAGCATTAACGTCGTCTGCTAGGAGTTTTAAAAGCGAATTAAAAATAATTAAATCTATTATTTAAGGTCAAACTTTGTTTAAATCGATAAGTAGTAACATAATGACCATCATTAAAAAAGAAAAATATTATTACAATATGCAATTTATTTTTAATACATTTTATACATTAAAAATCGTCCGAATTTCAACAAAAAGTTACGTTGAATTTATTTTGATTTATCGTGTTCAATAATGGCTTTAAAATATTTTTAAAATACTTATAAACATTTCTTTTTAGAAATAAGTAAAGCGTTACTTTAAATACATATTCATTAAATGTTACTGAAATTTTTCACTCGTTTTAACTTTTAACCAAGTAAAATCCGTTTTTTGTATGTAAAAAAATCAAAAATATATTTAGTTTCAGTGAAAATAAAATTTGCATATTATTTACGTTTCGTGTATGGTATTCCATAATTGCCATAATATTTTTAACTTTTTTGTCTTGTTTGATTGACGTAAAATATTTCCACGTACGGGAAAATGAGCACCCCTAAAAACTCAAAAGTAAAGAACTTTTAAGAATTAAAAAAAAAATCTGAATGATTGGTGTGTAAACGATAATAATCCATTGAAGGACGGAAAAAAATTTGTAGCGTTTCCAATATTTACGATGGGGAACTCGAAAAATAAAGAACTTTTTAGAATTTTTTTTACAATCTGATAGATTGGTGTGCAATCGATAATAATCCATTGAAAAAAAAAAATTAAAAACAAACATTTTAGATGGTGGGGGTTCCAGATGATAATATTTTCCGGCTAGACATGACAATTGCAATCTTTTTTTATTTTAGTAAAAAAAAAAAAAATTGGTAATTTAAAGATAAAAAGTCAGAAACACCAATTAGAATTTGAATATTTTTAATTAAAAAGGAATAATTGAATTAGAAATAGTAATAATGAAATGAACTAACCTTAACTTATTAGATATTGAATCTTTCGGTTAAATTACTGACACAAACATTAACTCTTCTGGATAGAGAGGAAGATATTTTTAGGGGGGCTAAAGTCATTTTGTCAAAAACGAATTTTAGCCTCTGTTTGCCAGTCCCTAGAAAAATAAAAAATATATGATATTTTGCCATAAAAACTAACACCGTTTAGGAGCAGTGACTTATCAAAATAGTAGCCTGTATACAGATTATGGATGGGTTAATTGAATGCGCATTCTAAAGGTGTTATTATGTACAAATGCGTATAATGCGGAAATTATATTGGCAGTAGAGAGAATATATATATATATATATATATATATATATATATATATATTATATATATATATATATATATATATTTATGATTAATAATACAATTTAAAAGTCGATCCTACCATTGGTTTTTGAATAACACTTTTTCAACGCCTCTGAAGACGAATAACACCGAAAAAGTGTTATTCAGAAACCAATGGTAGGATCGACTTTTAAATTGTATTATTAATCATAAATAAATAAATAAATAAAGCTCTTACATAAGTAATTGAACCCACTATAATCAATTCTCCAACAATAATAATAATTTAACACACACACACACACACACACACACACACACATATATATATATATATATATATATATATATATATATATATATATATATATATATATATATGAGATCGTTGCAGCATGTTATAGGGTATAGGGGGAAAACAAATGATTACCTATAAATTTTGAGTGTGATGTAATAATACGTAGTGTGTAGAGGTGTGTAATAGGGATAAAAATAATTAATTATTATTAGTGGTTTAGGGGGTGTGTGTTATCATTATTAATGGTTTAGGGGGTGTATCATTATTTATTATTACTTATTATTAATGGTTTAGTGGGTGTGTATTATTATTATCAATGGTTTAGGGTGTGTATTATCATTATTAATGGTTTAGGGGTTGTGAAATAGGGATTGAACTAATTAATTATTATTAATGGTTTGGAGGGTGTGTATTATTATTATTAATGGTTTAGGGGGTGTATATTATTATTATTATCATTAATGGTTTAGGGGGTGTAATAGGGACTGAAATAATTAATTATTATCAATGGTTTAGGGGTAGTTGAGAGATCGTGTGTATGTGGTTTCAATGGGAGTAAAATATTGGCCTATGCAGGTAATATTGCTGGGTTTAATTGGAAGAGAGTTAATGTGTGGTGGGAAATAAGGTTGGAAGGTAAGGATATGGGGGAGGGGAGAGGAAGAGTTATAGTTCCCATTTACGTCGGTGGGCGCATTTAGCGAATATTTCGGATCGCTGGTTGAGTAATTCAGAAGACTTATGATAACATGCGATTGATAATTTCTCTTCAGTGCAAAGGTGGCAGAATTTATCGCCGGGGCTGTAAGGTCTAGATCTTTTGATGATTTCCTATTTGATTATTGGGTCTATGCCGTATTTATTTTTGAAGTCCCATACGTATTTATTATGCTCACTCAACCTTAAATGCCGCAACAGAAACCTAGTATACAAAGCTACGATCTTCGACAAGAATAACAAGAAAATGGTATACCTGTGTTCCACCGAAAATCCCTTCAAAAATAGATATTACAATCACACATATAGTTTTAGCAACATTAAGTATAAGAACAGCACTTCCCTCTCTAAATACGTATGGGACTTCAAAAATAAATACGGCATAGACCCAATAATCAAATAACATACTAATAAAATGAGTAGTTGAATGTCTCTTTCACAATAACCCTCCCATCTCCCTCTTACTAACACAGAGAAACTAACATGTATAACGAGGAGGTAATCAAGAGATACATAGAGAAAGTGAAAATGATATGCAGAATGTGAGTGAGGGGCGGGTCGGTTTTTGACGTATTTGATAATTCCGACTAATTACAACCAATCAAAATGGATTTTTTCAAAAATAACTCAATTCTAAAACCAAAGAATATTTTAGTATGAATTTTGTGTCAGTAAACTAAACAGGAAAAAAGCCTTTAGGAAACAAACATTGATTCGCTCAGCTTAAATATATATAATATATATATATATATATATATATATATATATATATATATATATATATATGGTTTTTAATCCATCGCGTGAATACGCTTCACGATTATATAAACGCTAAAAAACTACTGGTTTTTAAAATCTCAACCATTTGACTCTTGTCTGTGGATTGCGTAAGCATGAAACTTATAGTTATGAGTTTATAATATCCATAATATCATTATTATTGATTATATATATATATATATATATATATATATATATATATATATATATATATATATATATATATATAGAGAGAGAGAGAGAGAGAGAGAGAGATTACACGAACGCCCATTTTACTACATGTCAATTTTCAGAGTTGTATTCATAGAAAATATATTAAACCTACCCAGCTGGGGCCCCCAAGCAGGCTTGTCGCCTCCCCGACCGGGTGCTCAAGGGGTTCTCTGTGGTTGGGTATTGGGTATATCTTAGGATCATTTTTGGCTCGTTCCCCACTCCTTTAATATACATGAAATTCTTGACGTTCTATTTTTTGACACCAGTATTTTAAGAATAGCCGGAAATGTATAAATAAGTGAAGAAAGAAATAAGAAAAAGAAAGACCCCCCCCCAAAAAAAAATGGATTGAAGAATAAAAAGGAACGGCTTTTGCTTTCTTTTGTCAGCAGAAGGCATTTTTGGTAATGTAGGTTTAATTTCTTAAAAAAAAAAAGAAAAAGAAGAAAAAAAAAAAAGAAAAGAAAAAGAAAAAAGGACGAATTCTTATCGCACTGGAAATTATAAAAGAAAAAAATGAACGTAAAAAATTACAATTAATTTAAGATACTTATACGGCATCAAATTTACCAAATTTAAACCTTAGATTTAAATCTAAAATAATAAATGGGAATGTCAGTGTGTTAATGTGTCATATTTTTCAGCTTCACTCTTCGAGGCTGTAGCCAAAAATATACCATTTTGACATCAGGTCCAGTGTGTGATCTATAGCTAAATAGCACACACACACACACACACACACACACACACACACACACACACATATATATATATATATATATATAATCAAAAGAAATTAAAAACAAAATTAAACAATTTTCGGACCTTATTTTTTATTATACAATATTTTTCTCTCGTTGGACAAAATCCAAACCCTTTCTACACACACACACACACACACACACACACACACACACACACACACAAACACAGACATACACATACACATACAACACACACAATATATATATTATATATATATATATATATATATATATATATATATTGATACTATTAACAAAAAATAAACAGACAATTCTTTTTTTAATACATCCATTTTTAAATAATTCTAGAAATCTTTTTAAAAAATTAAACGAATATTTTAATTTTAATGTGTCAAAATATATACTTAGAAAAAATTTTACACGATTTCATCGACGTCCAAAAATACATAAACTGAAATCTGTCCACACACTTTCATAAAAAATGTAAACAGATCTATGAAATCTTATATTTTTTTTAATAATAGACAAAATAGCTTTGCTGTCAAAATTCAAATAAATATGATTATTTTCTAATAAAACCATATATCTATTATTATACTAAAGCTTTTTGAATCAATGATTGTTTGCAAAAGGTTTCTTTTCCTATTTAGTTTAATGACACAAAATATATCCCAAAAGCATTCCTTAGTTTCGGGATTAAGTTATATTTGAAAAAAATCCATTTTATTTGATTCTAATTAGTCGTAATTTGCAATTAAGTTAAAAACTGACCCGTCTCTCACTAAACATTCTGTCTATCACTTTCCCCATCTCTCTCTATATATATCTTGATTAACTACTCCTTATATATGTTAGTTTTCTCTGTTTGTAAAGAGAGAGATTGTGAGCGGTAGATTGAACTTCCAACTTCCGTATGTTAATTTTCAGCAGCTAACGGCTGTCTTATATATAAGACAGGTCAGTTTTTGACTAAATTGCAAATTTTAGCAAAATGATTTACATGTTTTTTTTGTATTTATTTTAAAAATGTAATTGATTTTGCAAACTAACTTTCTTCCTGATCATAATTATCTACCCAGAGGTCAATATATCAAACACTCCACACGAATAGGATGTAACACATGGTCAATTTCCTATTCAGAGTTTTTCTTGTCCTAGACTGGCTGTCTAAGCATGGTTAAAGAGCCCTGTCCACCCTACTATTATATACTATAGCTGGAGAGAGTTGTATTCATATCTTTCTCGGTAATCCATAACTATTTTCTCGTAAATTCCTACCATAAAATAAACTGAACCCTTATTTTATGTCCGTGTTTTTGCAAGAAATGTTTTATTTTTCTTGCATCCGTTATTTTACAATACTAAATATATTTTCTTTATTCTAAAAGTTTTTATTTTGTGAGAATGGTTAGTTTTAAAGTGGGGGCTCGTTTTACAATTTAGCCATAAATTGGATCCTCCTTTTATGACCGTAATTTTGTTTTTTCGTCGACGATGATTAAAATCTGACGTTTTTATTTTAGAGTACTAAAGCAAAAAAAAAAAAAAAAAAAGAAAAGAAATAACAACAAAAGGAGCCCCACTTTAGAACTAACCATACTCACAAAATAAAAACTTTTAGAATATACACATTGAAGTGAATATTAAAATAAATAAATAAAATATAGTTAGTATTGTAAAATAACAGGTGCAAGAAAAATAAAACATTTATTGCAAAAACACGGACAAATGAGGGTTCATTTTATTTTATGATAGGAATTTACGAGGACATAGTTAAGGATTACCTCTTTCTAAAGTATATTAGCGTAGTATATCCGTAGTTCAAAGTTAGGGGTGCATGTTATACATTAGTTTGTATTATACACGATTCTATTTTCAAGAATTTCGTTGTTCAAACTTACGAGTGAGTATTATACATGAGTGTGTGATATACACAAATAATTACGGTATTTAACAAGTGAGACTGTCCTAGTATTTATTCATTTAATTACATTTCTGCTGCATAATTTGTTATATACTCAAATATACCCACATCATACGTATAATATCGTATGTATATTAAAATAACATGGGCACAGACCTGGTTTTTTTTCTTTCTTTTTTCTTTTTAATAAATGATCATATTTCAGGAAAGACACACATCACCCGATCATCATATGTTCATTTTTAAATACTTTCAAAAAGATACTGTTCTTTTTAAAAAAAAACTAGCAAAATATTTTTTTGTCTCAGACCTCAATTTCCTAATTGAATTTAAACTTTTATAACGTAGAAAGTAATAAAAAGTAACATTAATCACAAACAACATCCCATGTAGAGTTAAATATAGTGCATTCAAAAGGTGTTTGTCTCTCAGTTACTATTCTCCTGTAAAAGAAATGTCGGCACCACTTACTAAAAGAAATAAAGCTGCAATTTGATGCAGTTGCTCCTATTTATATTTTATTCTACAATTTTTGTAAAACTACATTTCAGATTTTAAAAAAAAACAATGATTTATAATTTTCTACTGTTTTTTCATAGAGAGAGACAGAGAGATAGATTAGAGATGATAATAGTTGATAGTCTTTACATTCTGCTTACTTCATCTACTCGTCTGGACGCCATGTTCTCTGGTTGGGCTTACTTCTTAAGGGTTGGTTTTCTTCTTTTTGATGGTTCTTCTTCGTGCTGGGCTGGTCATTGTTTTTAACATTTAATTAACACAAGAAGACTTAGTGTTTCTTAACAATAGCTTTATTTAACCCTGCCAATTTGATTCCGCCGCGGGGAGACCGACCCATCAGAGCCGACCATCGCGTCAGCAATCCTCCGAGATCGGGTCGCATCTGATCTAAAACTAATTCCCATGTGTAAACCATCTACCGGAAGGTCAATTCGAATGTCACCGTTGTTACTCATCGGCCCCTGTAAATTTCCACGGACCCCGTCATTATTAAGTTAACGGACCCTAATTCAACATTCTAACTACAGGAACGTTCATAATTTATAACTGCTCATGAATTATGTAATAAAATTTCCTTTCAAGAAGTTAACACTAGTACTAATTATTATTATTTTCACTCCTTTTGAGTTTTTCACATCAGCGTTAGCTGATTATTATTATTATTATTACTATTATTATTATTATTATGAGAGTTTTTCACACCAGCGTCAGCTGATGATCTTTCACTGGAGTCTGAGTGACAACAAGTCTCCTCAGGTCTCTGAGTATTCTAGCCAATTTCAGCAATGCAGTTGTTTGGGTGGTCTCAATTATTCCTCTAATTTCCAGTTCCGCCAGTCTTTTATCCAAGTGTTTTGGGACCGTTCCAAGTGCACAAACTACAATTGGTATCACTTTGGCCCTCATATTCCACAGCCTTTTCAATTCTCTGGCAGTTGACAAGTTCTCTTTTTTTGTTAATCAATACTAGGCCTGTTCTCCTGGCCGGGATAAAGTGATCTGTCTTTCTCTTAAAGTCCCAGAGAATTTTGTGTTTCATTCTCAAGATCGGATTCTGGTTTCTGCATATACCATTTTGTTGTATGGTCAAAATGTAAGTTTTTGCATAATTTCCAGTGGATCACCTTCCCAACCCAATCGTGGCTATAACCCGTCGGTCGCTACCGAGCTAAAGGGCTCACAGAATCTCCGAAATTGGCCGTCAAGATCAGATTTTCTGCATCAAAAGGATTGCAGGGTCTCTATATTTGCGGGAAGTCTAGCCGAATGCCCCACGTTGTGCTAAGATCTCAAACGACTAGAAATCTGCTATAGAAACTGATTTCCGAGGTTAATGGCGTCCGATTGGTCACACACAAAAAAGAATAACGACTCTTTTTCTTCTTCAAAAATCAACAACATTTATATTCAAAAATACAGGAATACAAATAATTACTTCTCAAGGTTTGTGGGAGTGATGTGCCCGTAATTAAATACTTCTGGTCTTCTGCAAAGTATTGTGCAAAACAGTTCGTAAGTTGACTAAGTTTTCAAAATGGTCTTAGCTGAAGTCAGTTACTCTCGGCTCTCAGTATTGCGTTAATCTTGTCAGCTAGCCCGGTTCTCAAGCAATCACAACTTCATCTGCCCGTTTGGACTCATCTGCCCGTTCGGCCTCGTCTGCTTCTCAAGCCAAAAAAGTCTGAGTTAAATAATATTTCAATCGGAACAATTTTATTTCCGGCCGGCATAAAGACACCAGGAATTTTTCTGCTCCTCCCACTCTAGCAGGGTAACCGCCCCCCTCTAGCTCAAACCAGCCAATCGAATTTACTTCCGCTCACCAATCGAAGTGCCATCTCTTCCGGCCACTTGAATGTTTTTTTAATACATTTGACTTTCTTTAATTTCGATTTTCAACAAGGGTTTATCTTCATTCTTAAGTGTTTAAGAAAACAATAAACAAAAGATTCTCTTTAATTCCGTTTTTCCATTTTCCGGTAATCTATAAAACAGGATTTATCTTTTTTCCGTGCGACACCAGACTTGGTCACTTCAAAAGGACCATCTCCATCACCGCCGACTCTTGCTTCTGAGAGTTCCGTCCTACTTGAGATTTTACTACTGATATGGTCAGCCACCATCCGCCTCGACTCCCCGGTCGAGGTCATTGCCGGATCGCCCATCTGTTTTGAATCTGCGGCCGAAGTCAGCAGGCGAATTATATTTCCGTTTTTTTTTCTTTCTTTCTTTCTTTCTTCTAATTTCAAAACCTAAATCAGGTCACATCACTCCCTATGCCTTTTGTCAATTACTTGTAAATGACATATAAACCCACCTACCAACTGGTAAGTTTAAAAACAATTCATGCATAAGGTTTCTACTCATCATGCAGTAGAAACAGAAAACGTCCTTACTTCTTCCTTGATCATGCAATTGTTCCAGTTCTTTCTCATTCTCTCTTTTTAAAATTTTTTTTATTAAATGTTCTTTTTATGCAGTAGGATAGAATTCAAACAGAGCTCTCAGCGCTCCTTACCAATTACTCAATCCAATCCGTAGATTATGTTCAGAATATCAACACATGTAATACGTGTGTACACATACGCACTCACACATTTAGCAACAAGCTTTGGCTTTTAACAGCAGCCTTCAGTCCTCCGTCAAGAGTTTTTTTTGTGTATCAATCATTGGCAATGGTTCATTTGAGTTTCCCTTGCCTTACACAGAGACACCTAGTGGGTTTCCCTCCTTGCTCTCACACACACCTGCCAGTGCTCTTTTCCTGCTTAATACTTTCCTACGTCTTTTCAACAAGAATACTGCTGATAGTACCATCACTATGATCAGCCAAATTCCTATCATAACCGACCAGTTTATCACCATCCCCGACGTTCCCTTCCACACTGAATTCGATGTCCCTACTGAACTTAACTTATCCTGTAACTGGTCTAAATCAATCCTCTCAACTGGCCCTAAAAGCTTAGGTATCTTTCTTAACGTGGCATCAGAAAGTCCTTCACTAGGGGTTTCCACAACTCCACCCAATCGCTAATATTGGTCCCCAATAAGTTAAAAATTGATTCTTTTTTTTTTCTGAAACTTCTCTTTGTATAACTCTAGTATACACAACTTACGATTATCCATTACATATATGGAACTCACAGAGTCGCAAGTTCCTAAGACATCACTTTTACACCTTATTGCTTCTACCTCTGACAACAGCAGGAATTCTAGTCGAACCAAGCTCAAAACGAGAAATTCAGTTTCAATTTTATATCGAGCAACTGCTCCAAGTTTCTGGTCTACTCGGGGTTATGGGAGATGTCAATTCATCACCTGATATCTTTCAAAAATACTATCTCTATCCAGTAGGGGAACGGATAACAATCCCAACAGTCTATCATCTTCTAACAAAGTAACACAGCCCAAGGCACTATAATACATCCACAATTCTTTAGTAGGGTCAACTGGCAATCTCAAATGATGAGAGAGCCCTGCCCGTATACCTACGAGAATACTTCTAAGACGACTATGGGTTACCACAACTTGTCTGTCACATTCCCCACTTCTCCATGCAAGGTTTCCATACTACCAATAAGTCAATGTATAGTGCCTCCGTTCTTAGCTAATTCCACTCTTGTTACGTTTAAAATGGATACGCTTTCCTTAGCTACCTGGGCTAACACTTTCTGACCCTCTTCTATATCTTTCAATTTTCTTCTGACTGTTTTTATGTCACTTTCGGATACTGTTCCGAACAACACACTTAGGGCTTTTCCTGCTATGGATACCACCGCTCTTTTTGGTCTGGTTTGCAACAACTCTACCCCCTTTCAAATAATTCTGCTCTTTCTTCCCCCGGTATGCTACCATAGAAGCCCCCTGTTCCAAAAAGATCTAACAACCTTAGATACTTATCATCATCCGAATTTCTCTCAGTGAATTCCTAAGTTCAGCTAATTCTTTTACCAACCTGGTCAATATCTCCACATACAGCCCTAAGTCTATCACTATCAGCCACCTTGATCTGGCTATGATCACCTCACTCGTTTTATTCATCCTTAAAAGAGACGAGTGAGTATCCCATTTTACTTATAGGTAACCACCACTAGTATTTCTATCAATTCATACAGATATCTATCTCTTCGGTTACCTACCCTAATGCTTGGTGAATTCAGTCTCAAAATATCCGCGAGCACCACCCCCCGCATGGGGGCCCTTCCACACGAACGGTAGCACACGCGAACAACCCAAGACATTATTCACTTTTCCATTACCTTCTTACCTACTCATTGTTGGGGGCCAGCACTACTCCCCCTTGAGGTTTCAACGCCTGTGCTCCCCCTTATCCTCAATTTGAGTGGCAACTCAGACTCACTCTCTACACTTTCTTCTTTTCCAAGTCTCTCTCGTAGTTGGGAGATAGGAACTACTTCCTCTCCCTCACCTTTACTTGCGACTATCTTTCTGGGCGGACATTTTACATCCTTCTTGGCTAGTATTCCTACTACCTTTTCTTCGCCGCCCCCTAGGGACACCTCTACCCCACCCACTGACAACATTGGGGGGTTAAACGTCAACTGTGTCCTATTTCGTCCTAGACAGTCTCTCCCTAAAAGTATCCCGTTGTGCAAACCAGGTACTACATACAGCTTGTGGTTCTTTTCCACCCCACCTACTCTCAATGGTAGCCATGTCATACCTAATACTGTCAAATCTTCACCACTAGCCTGACTAATACTTAGGTCTGATTTCCCTAATTCCTCCGGGTCTTCAGGCGATCATAACCGACCCTACTGATCAATGACACGGATGCCCCAGAGTCAATTAAAGCTTCTACTTTAATTTTCCCTAATCTAACTCTACTGGTCAGTTGTTTCTCCCCAGTTAAGAGCGAGAATACCTGAGCTAGCCATTATTATTATTATTATTATTATTATTATTATTATTATTATTATTATTATTATTATTATTATTATTTACTCCTTTTGAGTTTTCACATCAGCATTAGCTGATGGTCTTTCACTGGAGTCTGAGTGACAGCACGTCTCCTCAGGTCTCCAGGACTCTTCTGAGTATTCTGGCAGATTGCAGCAGTGCAGTGTTCTGAATGGTTTCAATCCTTCCTCTGATTCCAAAACTTTCCAACCCTTTTCCAATCCTTTTGGGACTGTTCCAAGTGCACCAACTACGATTGGTATCACTTTCACTTTCATATTCCATTACTTTTTCAGTTCTCTGGCAAGATCCAGATATTTGTCCATTTTTTCATTTTCCTTTAGCTTCACTCTGTGATCTGCTGGCACTGGAAAATCCACCAGTTGACAAGTTCTTTCTTTTTTGTTTATCAACACTAGGTCTGGTCTTCTTGCTGGGATAAGGTGATCCGTTTTTATTTCAAAGTCCCGGAGAATTTTATGCGTTTCGTTCTCAAGAACAGATTCTAGTTTATGCATATACCATTTTGTTGCATGGTCAAAATTAAATTTTTTGCATAATTCCCAGTGGAACCCTTTCCCAACCCAGTCGTGTCTAGTTTTGTATTCTCGTTGTGCTAGTTTGCTACATTCGCAATCAAATATTGGCTATCAAAGGAGCACCTGCCCATCATGTCCCATAGACCTGAAGTCTGCATTCCACGGCTAATATATTTTAATTCGGACATTTTTCATGAGGTGGTATAGTGTGGTTATACCTGACCCAGGGGGTTGTTTAAGGCCTGAGCCCCTGACCCAGGACAAAATAAAATTGCGCTTAGTTAACGCAGACAAAATATGCTCCCCCCACACGACCAGAATCCCCACAGCTGCTTAGAGCATCTCACCACCCACAATATCGCCCATCAATTCCTTCTGTATCTATACTATGCATATTGATGAGCAACACTGCACATGACAAAACACTCTAAGGCGGAAGGCACAGCCGCATATGGGAAACCCATTTTATGTCAGTCAATCATTTCACTATGATCATAAAAGATCATTGATGAAGTTCACTTCTTGTATGGTGTGATTTTATGTACCATACAAGTACATGTATAACTAATGCAACTTGTGCATGTAGCAAATGATATAGCAGATACTTTGATGGTTAAACTATATGGTGAGAGAACTTATCCTAATTACTATTAATTATAGTTTGATGAATAATGATGGTAAATGTATCAGATGTACTCCATTCTCGATTAAATCACTTATGCATAGAAGATAGTAGCACCTTATAAATTATAAGTTTTTAACTTAGTTAAAGTCCACATGACCCCTTTTATTGTTGAATAAGTAACCCTTGTTATAATAAGTATTGATGCTAGTTTATCTTGCAAAATATATCTTATATACATTGAAAGTTTTAAGCAAGTTGTATTAAAGCTAACACAAGAAGTATAATAATCAACCTTAAGATATATCTTAGACAAGACAAACTTCAACAAGTTGTTAGTTAATATTAGTAATTTAAATTTAAATTTAAAATTAAAACATACCTTCGGCACCGGTGGAACTGAAAAACAAAAATGTACTTACACATTTAAACATGCTATTTTTCAATTTAACAAACTTTAAATATTATAGATTATTCTATTATCCCCTTTGGGTGGGTAGATAAGGTGTGGGGTTGGTGCCTTTTTTCCTTCTTCCCCGCCCCCAATTTATCTGTATATCTATCTATCCATCATATTATTTATATTTGAGTATTTTATTTAATATTTATTACATTTTTTATTATTTATTTTACTTATTTATTTATCTATTTTATTTATTTATTTTATTCATTTATTTTTAATTTAAATTTTTATTTTTAAATTTAAATGTTATTATTATTATTATTATTATTATTATTATTATTATTATTATTATTATTATTATTATACTCCATTCGAGTTTTTCAAGCCTACCGTAGCCTGTCATTCACTGGAGGCTGAGTGACATCAAGTCTCCTCAGGTCTCCAGGACTCTTCTGAGTATTCCAGCCTGTAGTCTGGATGGTCTCGATTCTTCCTCTGATTTCCAATTCATCCAGATTCTTTTCCAGACCCTAGGATCGTTCCTAGGGCACCATTTACAATTGTTATGAACTTCACACTCAGGTTCCACAGTTTTCTCAATTCTCTGTCAAAGTCCAAGGATTTATCTTATTTTTTGCTCTCTTTCATTTTCACTCTGTTTTTCACATCAGCGTTAGCTGATGGTATTTCACTGGAATCTGAGTGACAACAAGTCTCCTCAGGTCTCTGAGTATTCTAGCCGATTGCAGCAGTGCATTAGTCTGGATGGTCTCAATTATTCTTCTGCTTTCCAGATCCTCCAGTCTTTTTCCCAAGTTTATTGGGACTGTTCCAAGTGCACCAACTACAATTGGTATCACTTAGACCCTTATATTCCACAGCCTTTTCAATTCTCTGGCAAGGTCCAGGTATTTATCCATCTTTTCGTTTTCCTTCAACTTCACCCTGGAACCGCAAAGTCCACCAGTTGACATGTTCTCTTTTTATTATTATTATTATTATTATTATTATTATATTATTATTATTATTATTATTATTATTAGTAGTAGTAGTAGTAGTAGAGTAGTAGTAGTGGTAGTAGTAGTCGTGGTAATAGTAGTCGTGGTGGTTCATGAATTTGTTAGTTCGTATAATGAATTTTATCGTTTCATTCCGTCAGTGAGAACTTCCGCTCATTTTAACATAATCATTTTTAGAGCAATTTTTTTTTTGGTAAAAGCTGTTGATAGTTATCACATTTTCTTTGGCCAACAATATGAGCTTTTTTGGTTGCTTTTGTTCGTCAGCGTGTGGGCGTATACGCGCATTTACATACAGTACATGCTCGCACAAAAATATACGTATACACTGATGCATGTACTGAAATACAAAGAGCAGCGAACTTTTACGAACATACATACATACATACATGCATGCATGCGATTATTATGTTGTAAAATGTGGGGAAACAAATTACCTATATAGATAAGTACACATATTTACCACCCCCCCCCAAAAAAAAAAAAAAAAAAAAAAAAAAAACAAATTCCATCGTACTTGTTTGTGGAAAATGTTTGTATCATGTTTTTAGGGTAAAATAACATATTATTTCGGGCAAGTAAACACAACTTATACATTATTCTTTAAAATGTTTTATCTTCCGAAAAATGAATTCTAAGCACTTCCAAAAGTATTCAGTCTATTCGTATCTAATAGAAAAATAAACCTTTCTTTCTTTCTTTCTTTTTTCTTTCTTTATCTATCTATCTATCTATCTATCTATCTATCTATTTATCTATCTATCTTCGTCTGTTCCTGTATGTCCCAGTCTTTTCATATCTATCTATCTATCTATCTATCTATCTATCTATCTATCTACCCGAAAAAAGAAATGAAAAAAAAAAGACTGGGGGAAATGGAAATCAGATGAAGAATTGAGATTGTCTAAACCACAGCACTGCTGAAATCGGCTTGGCAAATCGTTCTCTCAATATTTTTTCCAGTTCTTTTTTCGCTGTTTTTTCGATAGCCCCAATTATAATTTGTATTACTGTCACCTTTGTGTTCAACAACTTCTTGTTTTTCTAATTCTTGATCCAAGTATTAATCTAATTTTTCACTTTTCTTTCCTAAAACTCTGCTGAAACGTACAAGTTTCTTAATTGACAAGTTATTTTATTTTCATCAACTTTTCTTGCACTCATTTGGTGAAAGGTGAATTTACTTATTATATTGTTGGCTGTTTTGTCTCTTTCTTCACACGACGCCTGCTTTTGTCCTGATCATTTAGAATTTGAAATAGCTACAATTTGCAAGGAAATATTTTCGACAGTTTCCGCAAAAGAGTTACATTTTAGTCATTCGCACAATTACCAGACGGTCACATTTTCCTACCCATTCATGTCTACTCTTATACTCCTTCGGTGACAGCTGCATTTATAACAAATATATACACCCTCCATGTGCAAGTATTTAAGTTTTAATGTAATGAAATATTCTATTAAATTAGAAAGGCTAATGAAACTAAATAAGAATACAGATAAAGTGATTTTAAACAGAGTGGTGTATAATTAAAAAAAATAGACCAACAGAAAGTTACTTTTCCATCAATCCCGTCTTTCATTGCTAAAGTTCCCTCATTTAACTATTTAGGTAAATTAGGAAGTAATGAATAAAATTAGTTATTTCTTCTTGTTAATGGATTTCTTTTTAAGATTTATCCTCGAGATTTTTGCTCATATTCATTAAGATAAAATCAAACAATTAGAAATCAATAATACTAAGCACATATTTTTTAAAATTAAATGTTTAATATCAATATGCAAATTAGCCTTCCTGTTCACACTGTAAATCGTTATTTTGTTGTATATATAAATACAATTGCATGTTATTAGCGTGTTCATAAAGCAAACAGTATTAATAATGTAAAACAATTGTATTAATAATTGAGGTTTAAATAAAAATAAAATCATGGAGAATTACAAAAGAGAATTGTGACTTGATTAGTTATATAGTTTCGGTCACAGACAGAAAAAACACACAATCTCCATTATAATAAGATAAAATATTGTTGGCTGTTTCGTCTCTTTCTTCACGCGATATGTGCTTTTGTTCTGGTCATTTAGAATTTGAAATAACCGCAGTTTGCAAGAAAACATTTTCAACTATTTCTGATATTTTTTTTTCAATCTGTCTGGTATGGAATTTGGGGTAAACTTGCAAATCGGTCGGAAAATTAAAACATATTACAGGGTGACCCAGAAAAAAACAGAACCCAATTTATTTATTTATTTTCCCATTAAACTAACCTAAACCCCAACCCTAACCCTAAACCCCCCTAGTTAAAATTAACAGTTTTATTACAAAATTTATGGGTTCTGTTTTTTCTGGGCCACCCTAATTTTCCGACAGATTTGCAAGTTTATCCGAAATTTGTAACTCTTGACCTGTCCTCCTTGTGGAATTCTGTGCGATGCGGAAGTAACCAGTTCACATCACGCTCTAATTGTTTGTTTTTTTTCGACTACTGATAGTTTCCAAGGATCCCAGAGTTTTACATAAACATCCTGTTATTTCAGATTTCTTGTGTCGATCGTAAATCAATTGTCCATCCGGCGGTGATTTTTTCCTAAATATTTTTGAAACTAGTGTTGCATGATCATAAGAAGAGAATTCCTTTTACCTTAATTCAGGGGGTTCTCAAACTTTTAAGCCCGTAGACCCCTACAAAACAGTTGATTGACCTATCATGGACCCCCTCCTTATATACCCCACCAGTTCACCTTGCAGTTGTTTTGTTGCAACCAATTATGTAATTAATGAATTCTAAACAAACGTTTATGTAAAACTTAATTGTAAAATAACTGCAGAATAAACAATAAATAAGCTTAACATGTAAAAAAAGAGCTGCAAATATTTAATACTAACTTAATCCGCCCCGTCGGCTGGGGCGTTAGAATTCACCGACTGCACCTCTGCAGAGGGGTAAGACTCCCCCAATGAGCCCACCTGTTGGCCGTGGGTGGCGAGCTGTGATGCTTAAGGATAGAACCCAGGTGGTTGAGCAGTCCAAGACTTGCAATACTCCACTTTGGCCTTTTCTTAGGCTAGACGGGTGGTCGGAGAGGCCCCTCCGATCAATCGGCTGGTCACGACAAGCCCTAGCAACTATATGATTGCCCCAACCCTATTGCCTTTATGGCAAGCCCCAATCTTTTTTATCATATGGGTGCTAGAAGGCGGTGTCTGGGGGTCTACATGTCCTGGGAATGATGTTAATCTGATGGTGAGGTTCCAGTTCTGAAGGTTTGGGGAATGTGGAGCACCCCTTCATCACCATTTCTCCCTGGTCCACTATGACCCGGAGTGTTAGGGTCCCATCTATGGGTTAAATAGAAAAATGTATTTATTAAAAAAATTAGTATCCATAAAGAATGAATTTATTTCAAAACTTTGTCTGCATTAAATGACCCACTGAGGTTAATATGCCGTAAAACAAATCAAACCAAACCAAACCAAACCAAAATAACTTAATAATTTACCAAGGAAGCCCATTTCCTAATGTGATGGGTGAAGCTGATGATTTTTGATAAGTTCATGAATATTGCGCTTAAACTTTTGAAAATATATCAACATGATCTTTTTCTCCAGGATTCTTGTGGAATTAATTTCTTCTAATAACTAAGAAGGCTTAGTAGTTTCCATAGACCCCTTACACCCCCCGAATACTTACAGACCCCCTGAGTTGTACAGACCCCAGGTGTTTTATATAGACCCCGTTGTAAAACCCTGCCTTAACAAAAAGATAACGCTTAACTCTTTGCCTACCAAATTTCCCCCATGGCTGTGTCAAAATTTCAAAGTTTACTATCTATTCACATCAGAACTAATTGTATTCAAACAAAGCCCTATTATTATTGTAACCTGAGTCCTTTTCACTGTAAACAAGTGACCCGTGCGAGAGCCACTGCCAGCGGCTTACGGTAGGATCACAGTGGTGGGAGAACCGCTGTAAGTGGTTTAAAGTAGGCAGAGATTTAATTCAAGCACGTAAGATGCCTTCTCAACAGCTATTGTTTTTTTTTTGTATCATGACTGACAACAGAGCTCCTGGTGCTGTCGAAAACCTTTATAATAAACTGCAAATGTTTTTCTTAAAGAAAACGTGAAACGTGAATGTCAGTCTCAAAGATATTCTAAATAATTTTTTGAAACTATTTCTTTTATTGATATTTGCCTACGTTGCCTACTTTAAACCTCTCACAACGAGTGTCCCACCATTGGTATCCTAACGTATGCCACTGGCAGCAGCTCTCGTACGTGTCACTTGTTTATACTGAAAAATCACTTCATGAACACCCATCGTGAGTTCTGAGGTGAACAGATAGCGAACTTTGTAATATCCCATCATACAGGTAGAAAATACCAAGAAAACTTGGTACAGGAGAGAGAGATAGAATCATGAGTATTCGTACTGCCAGCATGATCTGATGATGATGATGATGATGATATAATATATTACAATATATGAGAGTTGTTCAATAAATAAGGTGGATTTTATCTAAGGAATCGGTAGTAGGAAACATTTATTACAATTGTATCTTTTTCAAGGAAATCAATAGTAATGTATCCTTTCATGTCCCAGAGGACCGTCAATATGGCTTTCTTTACTGACTCTGCACCTGGAACTTTTCTTTAACAGAAAGTCCGTGTGTTTCCTCTCCATAGATTGTCTTTTTGACTCAGAATCCCATATCTTTGAGAATCTGTGTTGTGCCTCAAAGATACGTGGTTCCAAGTTAACTGACCTGAAAACATGTAAAAGATTTTTAAATAAAATAACTTTTATTCATTAATATATTAACATTGAAAATGTCATTAAATTCGGTTAATTCCCTGATTTTTTGTGTATTTTTCTTTCAGCAGGGTGACAAACGATGGTGGAATTTAGGTCCGTTAAGTTTGATTTAACCAACAAATCAAACCAAACAAAACCAAACTCCGATCGTAAAATAGCAATGTAAATGATGTTCATTCTATATATTAAACCATATTAAAACAATTATATGCGAGGAGTATTTATTTAACCCACGGAATTTGAATGTGACACAAAGTCATATGAACGTGGGGAACCGAGGAGAAAGCAAGCATCCTGTGTGGAGCGGGACACAAAACTAACTCAGCTCGGTCGGCGCTCCCGTTTTGGGGACGAGACGCCTCAGTGCCGGGGTAATAAACCCAGCCTTTAGAGGAGGGCTCTGTAGTTGCCTGGGGAAAAGGTCCCCTGAAGGTGAGCTGATTTAATTCCTACACTACACGGCACGAATGCCAGGTGCGTGTATGTGTTTGTGTATGAATGATGGTTGGTTGGTTGGTTGGTTGTTTATGTTTTACGGCATATCAACCCTTTCCGGGTCATTAAATGCCGAATAAAGTTGTTTTGATATCAGGTTGCTTACAGTACCTGCTCTTGCTTAAATGGTCACCCATCAAAGAATTGAACAGGCTCATTGTTCCTTAACTTCGGTGATCTAACTGGTACCAGTGCTTTCAACATTTGACCGTAAATGTGTGTGAGTGAGTGTGTATATATATGTGAGTGTGTTTGCGCGTGCGTCTGTGTATGTGCCTTAATAGCGTGTGGTGTAATGGTTAGTAAGCTTGTCTCGTAAATCAATTATTACTGGGATTGGATTATAGTGATATTTCTACGACACTTATGCAGGTGCTCTTTCAATATGTCATCTACTGAAGGTTTGTGACCTACTATTGATTTACTATTCATGTTTGTATTTCGTATGATATTTCAAACCACCCATGAATTAGCATACAAGTCCATTGACAGACCAGTTTTTTTTTTTTTTGGTGGGGAGTCTGTTTATTTATTTTTTGTATTTCTTTCTTTTATTTTGTTAAAATAAAAACCTGTAAAAATACTATGTGGTATTCTATGGCCCTATAGTGCATCGAGGAAAGTTAGATGAAGTAGCTGTCCTGAGTGATCATTTATGGCATAAGGTTGTATATTTTGGCTGTTTCAGGCTATAAGTGGAATAAGCTATGTGGAATTATTATTATTATTATTATTATTATTATTATTATTATTATTATTATTTTGTTTTTCACATCTGTCGTGGAGGCTGAGTGACAGCAAGTGTCCTCAGGTTTCCGGGACTCTTCTGAGTATTCTAGCCGATCCCAACAGTGCTGTGGTCTCGATTCTTCCTCTGATTTCTAGTTCACCCAAATTCTTTTCCAGTGCTTTGGGCTTCGTTCCTAGGGCATCCACACTTTCAATGGTTTTTAGCCTAATTTTTCATTAAAAAATACAGTCCAATGGTCTCATCTCTTTTCCCTCTCTCTCACATTTCTTTTTACATTTTTACGCCTTGTTGTTGTTGTGGTCGTGGTCGTTGTGGTCGTGACCGTCTCTCTCTCTCTCTCTCTCTCTTCTCTCTTTCTCTTTCTCTTCTATTTTATGTCTTGTTCTCTCTCATTTCTTCTTCTTCTTCTTCTTCTTCTTCTTCTTCTTCTTCTTCTTCTTCTTCTTCTTCTTCTTCTTCTTCTTCCATACATTCAATGATTTTTAGCTTAATTCTTCATTTTCTTTATATTACAGTCCAATTGTCTCAATTTTCTGAATACCCTGTTTTTTTTAACAAATGCCCGTCTGTACTTATATACACCCTTAAAACCATATATATATATATAATATATATATATATATAATATATATATATATATATATCGTCCTATTAGTGAAATTGAAATGCCATCCGTACCCCAGAAAAAAAATAGAATAAAAAAAAATAAAAATAAATGGGTCAGGCGAGTGGGATTTGAAGGGTTAGAATGTAGAAAGTCTTTTAAATAGACGCTTCCTGTCCCTTCGGCACTAACCGGATGCGATCCCCGCCCCCACAATTTTTCTTCTTTCTTCTTCTTCTTCTTCTTCTTCTTCTTCTTTCGGTTCCTTGTTTTCGACTCTTTGACAAAATTAGCGCTGATCCAGCAGACTCCAATCCGCTAAGTCGCTAGTTCTTGATTTCCCGAACCCCCCCCCCCCGAAAACAACATTCAGCATGTGAACTGTTTATTTACTGACGTCAGAAACGGTATTTAGATATTTTCAATCATCAGTTTCATTTGGATATATCTTGTGGTGAAATCCGTTACCATGTATACTTGTGTAAAAGTCGATCTCATGAATAAGGTCGATCTCGTGTATACGTCGACATTTGAATTTTGCCGTTTGCATTTCGCTTAGCCTTACTACCTTTGGGAAAAGTATGGATCTCGGCTTTCCAATGAAGTTATCATTTTGTCATACAATTCAAATTAACGAGTTTACATCCCAGACGAAGCAGTTTGCATTTCATATAATACCCTAGGTGAAAGTATGGATTCAATCATTCTTCCTCCAGTTATGGGTAAATAGTAGGACAGACTAGGCTCTTTAAGTTTGGTTATGTAATAAACCTAAGAAAAAGAAAACTTTAAATTTAAAGCCGCTAAATTCCGCTTAAGAAATAGACCATTTTTCACATCCTGCATGTGCGTAGGAGTTGGTATATATATATATATGAGGTCTCACATTTTGGGTAATGGGAGGATGCAGCCTTTCGTCCATTTATCTAATTTATTTTATCTATATACTGCATTGCATAGCCAAAGCAGTATATCATCGAACGTTCTCATCTTCCATACCCCGAGGGTATTTCGTCAAGATCTGCAGCTTTTCTACTTTTTAGTTTCCTTAGGACTTCGCTGAGTTCTTCTGTTGTAAAATCTCCTAGTTTGATGTCGAGTTGGCTATCAACGATTTTTGTGGGTATTATTTACTATGATTTCAGGAGGGGGTTCCCAGCAGTTTCTGCAAGTGGTCTTTCTACTTCTGAAGTATCTTTTTGGCTGGTTGCCTTTAACTTTGATCTAGAAGTATTTTCCTACCACTAATTTCATTTATTGCTTGCCATGCTAATCGTGACTGTCTGTCTTCCACTGAATGTCTGATTTTATTTATTTGTTCTTGGATGTATTCTATTTGTTCTTTTTTGTATGTTTTAGTTAGTTCTATCAGGGCTTTCTTAGGTTGTGTATGTTGGTGTTGGCTGGGTTTGTTTTATTACGCTGGGCTGCTTTTTAATATCGTTTCACTTTTCTCTAATTCCTTCTGTCTTCTAGGTAACAGAGTGTTTGGCTATTAGATTGGTCGGTACGCACTCAGCTGCTGCTTCTAGGCGGGCGCTGACAAAGGTTTCGTATTCCTTGTTTGAAATCTGGCTTTCAGATGGAGGATATCGTATTCATTTTTTACTGCTACTGAGTAGCGACTGCATATATCGCAGTTGGCAAGTGACGACCATTCGTATCGTACAGATTTACTGGTTTGGCTTTTGTTTCTACGTAGGCTTAGACGTAATTCTAGTGTGACTATTCTGTGATCAGAGGATACTCCTTCAAAAGAGGTGTGTGCTTCGCAGTTCATTGCACTGTTTATCCACTTTTTATTTATTAGGAAGTAATCTAGTGTTTTTGTATTATTTGGGTAGGTGATCAGAATATTGTGTTTATATGTCTGCATAGAGAGGGTAGCCCATTGTAAAACTTTGTGATGTCCGTTTCCTCGTTGACATTAGTGGGGCTTTAGCACTAGACTACTGTCATGCAGGGATTCCCATAAACGTATCGCATATGATTCTCAGTTGGATTTTTCCCATGTTGTTTAGCGATCTTAGAGCTCGAGCGCTGAGAAGTATTCCTACACCTCCTATGGAGGCATTTGTGGAGTTTGTCCCTGCAGATGTCGAGAGAAACGTCCATTCATTACCCGTTTCGTGATATTTTGATTCTAATTCGCTATGATCAAATCTATGTTATATCTATATAGTTGATAGTTTTTAGCGTTCTGACGATAAGTTTAAAATTTGTTTACACCTTAGTACGTTTGATTTGTGCTTAGGTTCTGTGGTTGTCTTTTTAGATACTATGTTCAGAGCTATGCCATTAGTAATTTGTATATCGTGTTTGTCTGCTCTGGGTGTGATGCGCTTGTGGGGACGAGCGATGCTGTGAGTTTTTCTATTTTTGTATGTTATCATAGTTTTGGTTGGGACGATGTCATCGATACCATTCGGTGGCTGTTTTGTTTGTTAACTCAATTTGTTTTCTTTTTAGTACAAATAATGTTCAATATATGTGAAATAATAATAGAAAAAACTTTTTGTCTGAGATTTAGTGCTACATCGGGATATTGATCTTGCTATGAAAAAATCAGAAATCATTAATAACTTAAAATTGGTTAACTTTAAGACTTTATTTTATTGCATTTTTGGATTTCTTGGACGAAAATGCTTTCATAAACCAATTTGTAGGAGTAGGGAAACTCTAGAACTCATGTTACAGACAAAAATAGATTACAAAAAGTCGCCATTTTTCGTGAAACCCACCAACTTTGAGAGCTTAAAACCGACATAACTCCGCCAATTTTTGGAATTAGAAGCTCATATTTTGGGGAATGTCTAACTTTAACACAGACCACACCTGTTCAAAATTTCAGAAAAATTGAAGGGGATGAGTGACAATTTTACTTTTTTCTTTGCCCATTTAATACACAGAATAAATATAATTTATTAACAATGTCTCTATGAAAATATGAGTTAGATTTGCCTCAAAATAGCCCACATTATTAGTTTGTTTAAAATCCTGCAGTGTGTATTATATATCACTAAGAAATAAAGGTTTACATAATAAAGAGTGTATTTAATTTGCATACTGGTTTTAACAAAACCGGGTTTAATAAATAATTATTTGGTGTTATTAAACTCTAATATTATTGTTTCATTCTCATTAAAATCAACCCTATGAATGATTTTATATAGAAACCAATTAAAATAAGTGTAAGTAAGTACAGTAAAGTCGTCGGGGCGGCCTAAAGTCGGTATCAGCCAATCAGCGAGGGAGTCTATCCCCTTTTCACTAGCGCTAGACCAAGGAGATTATTTTAGCGTCTAAGGTGGAGCGCCACACCTACCGTCAGCTCCTTACTTTACCGCACAGATCCCTGTGCTACTCATACGCTGAGTTGGCGAGGACCGGTATCGAACTAGGAACCTTGTGGTTTCTAGCCAAACGCTCTATCGACTGAGCAAATGCATTCTATTTTAATTTCGTTAGTCTTTCTAATTTGATATATTTCATTAACAGAAAAGGGTGTTTGATATGCTATGCATTCTGGCTGGTTTCCTTATTTACTAAAGGTAACTGTTCGATAGGCATCTTGTCTCTTTTTTTCTTTTTCTTTTTTTCTTCTCTGTAGGTGGTCAATTCTCCTTCATGCTGTTTCCTGCTTGTTCGCTGATCTATCGCTTGTTCGCTGGGATATTGATAACGCAACATATTGTGTGCACACTTCTTTATTCACCATAGACGATCTTTTATGTGCGTTCTTATTTAATTGTTAGTTTTTCTAAATTAATATATTTCATTAGAGTACAACTTACTACGCAACAAAACAGTAAATGTAGACTGTGCGGTGATAGAGATGAGACTGTAAACCATGTATTAAGTGAATGTAGCAAACTAGCACAACGAAAATACAAAGCTATGCACGACTAGGTGATCCACTGGGAATTATGCAAAAAATAAATTTTGACCATACAACAAAATGGTATATGCATAAACCAGAATCTGTTCTTGAGAATGAAATGCATACAATTCTCTGGGACTTTGAGATAAAGACAGATCACCCTATCCCAGCCAGACCGGAGGATCTGGAAATCAGAGGAAGAATTGAGACCATCCAGACTACTGCACTGCTGCAATCGGCTAGAATACTCAGAAGAGTCCTGGAGACCTGAGGAGACATGTGAAAAACTCAAAAGGAATAATAATAATAATAATAATAATAATGATAATAATAATAATAATAATAATAATAATAATAATAATTGGTGCCCTTGGAACAACCCCAAAGCACTGGAAAAGTATTTGGGTGAACTGGAAATCAGAGGAAGAATTGAGACCATCCAAACTACAGCACTGTTGGGATTGGCTAGAATACTCAGAAGAGTCCTGGAGACCTGAGGAGACTTGCTGTCACTCAGCCTCCAGTGAACCACTAGCTACAGCAGGTGTGGAAAACTAAATAATAATAATAATAATAATAATAATATCGTTGTTGTTGTTGTTAATGCTTTATTGTTGTTGTTGATGTTGTTCCTGATCCAGTTTGTTATTTTTAGTATCGGAAGATAGGGATGCGGGTGAAACAAAATAAATGGGAAAATGACTAAAAAGAATTCTTTTACTGGAATTTGAGAGTAGATGTTGATGACCGATTCCTCCCTGGTTGGATAGACTCCAAGAATAGAATGGTGTCATATCCAGAAGAATGGAAAGGTGGGATGGCGAACCGATAACTCCCGGTTCCACTAGTGGACGCGTTGGTGAGGTTGCAATGTGGGGGTTTGGAGATGGGGTTTGGGTGAACCGGATTCGGGAATTGAATAACGAGAAAAGGGCTGGATGCAGTCAAGCCGACGCCACCAAAAGAATGGTAAACATACAAGAGATTGAGCCAAACGGGCGGAAATGTCGCCACCTGGTGGCTACTGAAGGAAACGCCCACTCATTTTCTCGTCTTTTCGCCAGCCCGGATTGGCTGGCCCCAATAACTCAACACTATACAGGAATTAAAGAAATGAAAATGAAAGAAATGGGAGAATGCTGTTAACAAAGCGTGTCGTTCGTATCTACGCCCTTAGAAGACATGCTCTGGTGGAACGTTGAGGGAAAATATATCACAAATGAGTTTCTAAGCGCTTTCCGAAGAGAAGGCTGTTGTCTTAAGCCTTATAATAAACCCGTGCCATTTTTAGATAATGATCATATCTTTTCACTCTTTCATCACCAATAAATTATAGATGTATTTCTGGTACTACTGCAGAATAGCGCACAAGAGATAAATGCATTAGATTACGTATAAAAAGCATTTGATTTCGGTACATTCACGGAAATTCCCGAAAGATTTCAGACGCTAAAGCAAAATTTTAAAAAGAGAATGCCAAAACGATTTATAAATTTTCATAGCACCCCCCCGCCCCGAAAAAAAACATTTACCTTCTATTTTATTTTTCATATTTTTTATTTTTTTCAATTTCAATTTGTGAGATGTGATTCTAATGCGTTTATCACTTGCGCGTCATTCTGCATTTGTATTGTGTTCTTAAACTCCAAACATTTGTGCTGATAAGAGAAACTCATCGAAATGTAATATTAACAAACTCCTCTCGTTGAATGATAAGTTAAAACTTAGGTATCTAACAAGCAAGTAAACTGGCACTCTTGACAGGTACGTCTCGGTTGTCTGGTGAGGAAGATGAGTAAACACCAGCATCCCTATTGTCCTCATCTTTAATGTGATATCAATAAAGATGAGGACAATAGTCCGAATAATCCAAATAATACTAATTAGTAAATTATGTTTAATCATATTCATTAGCCAAATATGTTTACTTTCTTTATAGTTTATTATAAACAGATTCAGAATAAATAAATAAATAAATAAAACCTTAACATTAAAATTTCATGGTAAAACTTGCAAATCATACTCAAAATCTCATGACTCAGAAAAACAGAACCCACAAATGTTGTAATAAAACTGTTAATTTTAACTAGGGGGTTTAAGGTTAAGGTTATGGTTTAGGTTTAGGGTTAGGGTTGGGGTTGGGGTTGGGGTTTAGGTTTAGTTTAATGGGAAATAAATAAATAATTATGGGTTCCGTTTTTTCTGGGACACCCTGTAATATCATGGGATTTGCAAGTTTTACCAATTTCATGTTATACCATTATCTTTATTTTAAAGACTTAATTGAGGACGTAAAAATCCTCAATTTTTCGAGGAGCACCCCCGGGGTTCTAAAAGCAGTCTTGTTCCGCCTTGTGAAATTTGTCTCGGAAGGCTTGCCTAACCGTCCGGGTGGCAGATAATCCCTCATAGAACACTTACCATAAAAAACTAACGCTAAGAATAAAATAAATCTCATAAACGCGTAAACAGTTTGCCAACTTTTATTTTTCTAAACTTGAGGATGGGGAGCCTTCGGCCTTAACAGCCTGCAAACAGCCTTCGAAATCATCACGTGCTGCTTTTCATGGTCTTGTTGAAATCCCAATTAAAACAACGCACCTTCACATTAGAATCTACCATCCCAATGATTTCTCACAAAAAAGAAATCTAAAAAGAAAAATCATGAGAAGTTTAGGAAAGTTTAAAATTGTCTTGGTTGGCATTCTTCCGTCTACGAGAGACGATGGAGTAGTGACCATTTTTTTTTAACTACGTGGCCTGCGCGGGTTCCTATAGAGGATTAGCTGTTGCCTGAGCAGCAAATCCCCCCTCTCCACCCTGCCGATGTGATCCAAAGGAAAGGTAAAAAAACAATGAAGTTTGGCAACGGTAGTGTTACAAGAGTTAATGGTTAGCACTGGATTTCAGCATTACACCACCTTAGGTACTCCGGCTCCTGATTTGTTTTCAGGGTTTACTCCCCTAGCCTTTCCTTGGGAGGAGGCAAAGTCAAAGGCAGTGGAGGTTTTTTGACGGACTTTTCCTTGACTTAGATGGGTTACCGACCAGGGCTAAGGAGCCTCTTCTAATCCATTTGGGGATTTATGTGAGTAGTTAGTACCCCAGTCCTACTAATGTCGGTGTCCCTGGAAAAAATGAAATTCTCCGGATTTGTTATCGGAGTTAAAAAATTCTCTTAAGTACTATATAAAAAGTAAAGTCTGTGGAGTGGCCTATTGTCGGTATTAACCGAACAGCGTAGGAGTCTATCCCTTTTTCGCTAGGAAGAGTGTTTTTACTTAGGTGGGACGCCACACCTACCGTCAGCTCCCAGATATTTTACCGCACAGATCAGATTACCAAAGCACACCTGATGATGATTAATCATACTAATCCGCTGGCAGCGCAGATCCCTTGACCCTCTCACGCCATCCGTCCCTATTGGTCATCGCTCTTGGCAAGTCCTCTAGATGGCATCCAATGTTCGCACAGAAATAATAACTGCATCTTTTTTCAGGTCGGCCAACAAGGGTGTGTCCATACGTAGTTCATAGAAGACTGTCGCTTATGAGTTCGTCTTTACTTCCCCAGCAGTAAGATGAACAAGACATGCTGAGAGAGAGAGAGAGAGAGAGAGAGAGAGAGAGAGAGAGAGAGAGAGAGAGAGAGAGAACCATGCTGTCGGCACGATTTCATGATGTTTATAATTCACAATGACAGAGAAATGCAAATAATGTTAAGAAAAAGAATTTAAGAGGGAATTTTTGGGGATCTCTCGGATGAATTTCGTAAACAAATTCTATATGTATATAGATAGTATATTTATAGTGTTCCGTGCAAAAAATTCTTCTTTTTGTTTTTGGTAAATGCTGATTTAAGAAGATAGGATAAAAAAAGGGGAGATACCAAGGAGGCAGAGAAAACAAATTAATAATAATAATAATAATAATAATAATAATAATAATAATAATAATAATAATGTCTTGCCAACATAGAGGACTGCGTAGAAACCACAATCCAACAAGTCGAAGACTACACAAAAAAGAGTAAAGACTGATTACTTAGTAGATGTGACATATGGACAAACAGAAAAACAACAAAGACTATAAAACAAAAACGGGAAGAAAAACGGCTATATGGACACTTCAAACGACAAATTGGGGAGGTTGCACACGAAAAGACCTGGACGTAGTTAAGAAAAGGAAACCTTAAAAGAGAAACTGAATCACTAATCATTGCTGCACAATAATGCCATAAGGACAGATTATATCAAAGCAAAAATTGATAGGACCCAACAAAATAGTAAATGTAGATTATGCGGTAATAGAGATGAGACTGTAAACCATGTACTATGCGAATGTAGCAAACTAGCACAACGGGTGTACAAAACTAGACACGACTGGATTGGGAACGTGATCCACTGGGATTTATGCCAAAAATTTAATTTTGATCATACAACAAAATGGTATATGCATAAACCTGAATCTGTTCTTGAGAACGAAACGCAAAAAAATTCTCCGGGACTTTGAAATAAAAACGGATCACCTTATCCCAGCAAGAAGACCAGACCTTGTGTTGATTAACAAAAAAGAAAGAACTTGTCAACTGGTGGATTTTGCAGTTCCAGCAGATCACAGGGTGAAAAAAAAGAAAATGAAAAAAATGGACAAATATCTGGACCTTGCCAGAGAACTAAAAAAAGTTATGGAATATAAAAGTGAAAGTGATACCAATTGTAGTTGGTGCACTTAGAACGGTCCCAAAAGGATTGGAAAAGTGTTTGGAAAGTCTGGAAGAATTGATACCATCCAGAACACTGCACTGCTGCAATCTGTCAGAATACTCAGAAGAGTCCTGGTGACCTGAGGAGACTTGCTGTCACTCAGACTCCAGTGAAAGACCATCAGCTAACACTGATGTGAAAACTCGAAAGGAGTAAATAATACTAATACTAGCTATACTTCGTTTAAAATGGAAGGTGCCCGGGGTGGACATAGTGATACGAGTTCAAATCCTGGACGAGGCTGGTTGCATTTCATATGGCACTAATACCCTTGGAAAAGGTATGAATCCCACTATTCTCATCCAACTATGAATAAATAGTAAGGCGGACTAGGTTATTCAACCTTGGTACGGCAACCAGTCTAAGAGAAGGTAAATTCTGAATTCAAACCTGGTAAACTTCGCATAAACATTTACATTGTGTCACATCCTGTTCGTGTGGAGGAGTTGGTAAATACATACTTCACTTAAAAATGACCTTTTGTCACACACTGCCTGTGACGGAGAGGTTGGGTAAATACATACTATACAAATATTTTGTGTATTGAATTGAATCTTATTTCTAATATTTTAGAAACGAAATATATATTTCCGTTTGTACAGTTTTCATAAATTTTTTGACCTTAACTGATCTTATTAAATAAAGGAATGTTGGAATTAGTAAGTTTAATCAATTAGTTAAATTGATTTTAATATTTTCAGGTTTAACTTATTTTTTTGTGTAAATATTAAGAAAGGTATGATTATTTAAATTTCCACTACCTTATCTTCTTTGTCATATTTTTTCCGATAAGACGTTGAAAATTTCACACATAATTCTGTTGTAAGAATTACAATGTGTATCAAAAAAGTATCGAGATCTTTTTGTACTTTTTGATACACCTTGTATTCTAAAAAAATTAACGTTCCATTTATTGTTAATTGCTATCTTGTTAAATACAGCTTTAAAATTGGTACTTTTTTGATACACCTTGTATTCTTAAAAAAATAACGTTCCATTCATTGTTCATTTCTATCTTGGTAAATACAGTTTCAATCTTGATACTTTTATGACACACCTTGAGTAGGACTGGAATAAATTGGCTTTTAACAGAATTGGCTGGAGAGCCACCATCCACCGATTTGTGAATGAATTTGAATCCAATCGGTTAAACACCAACAATTGAAACGGGCTGAGAGAAAGGGCGGATTTGATTCCATCAACATCCAAAGTGGATAAGTTCTAACATGTAGTTTATGTGGAAGAGTATGTCTCTTTAGGGCTATCCTGGTGAGTCATCTGAGAAAACACAAGGATACAGTCCAAATTGTTGGATTGATCTGATTAAATACAAGAAAGTTGTAATTATTTAGTTTAATCAATTAGTTACCGTACTTGACGGCGTATAGGACGCACTTTTTTTCAAAATCTTGGCTCAAAAAATTGTTCTGCGTCTAATACATCGTAGGTGAAGGCCTAGGCTAATCTTCTCTATGATGCTCACTAACCCAGCTTACGCTCAGTACTTTTACCTACCCTAAACTCCATGCATCCTTATTTTATTGATATGTTTCTGCTTGTGTAATGCACAACTAGACTGTTTTCAACAATATATGCTTAATTACTAAAAAAAACATCTTTTTTTCCCCCTGAATTTGACCTGCTGAAATGGGGGTGCGTCTTATATGCCCGTGCGTCTTATATGTCGTCAAATAGGGTAGTTAAATTAATTAGAATATTTTGAGGTATAAACTAATGTTCTGTCATAGATATTAGACAATGTATTGTTATTTATATTTCCCTTACTCAACTATCTTGTTTGTCAAATCGCTTCCGGTAAAACATTGCAATTTTCCCACTAAATGGAGAGGTTGACAGCTGTATGACATATATATATATAAGGATTTGTCATACTATAATCTACTTAGGCCACTAATCCACACATCTGCAACCCTAAAATACAAATAAAATAGTTTCGTCTCTTGGACTAATAGTAACAATGACAAAAAGAAAAAAAAAAGTTTTTCCATTCATTTCATTCTACGATGTCATTTAAAGATTTTTTTCGCTTTGTTTTTCGCATTTATTTTCTTCTTTTTCCATTAAAACTAATTCACTTGATTTTTCTGCCATCTTCTCTTTCCTTCACGACTGTTTCTCTCAAATATTCCGGATTTCCGGTTCTTCTTTGAGATATCCGCAATGTCTCGAATGCTTCCGTTATGTCTCGTATGTTTCCGCAATGCATCGTATAATTCCGGGATGCCCTATGCATTTTAGTATGTCTTACCCATTATAAATACGTGTTTTCTTTCTTACTCAGCTGACGGTTGCTTCCGTCACATCGTTTTACCTTCTTTCCGCTTTCGTCAGCAATAGTAAGTTTCCGTCGTCCTTTCCATGGTATCCATTTTGGAAAAGCTACTACTACTACTACAACTACTACTACTACTACTAATAATAATAATAATAATTGGGAAAAGTCTGGAGGAATTGGAATTCCGGGGAAGAGTTGAGACCATCAAAACAACAGCTAGAATACTCAGAAGAGTCCTGGAGACCTGAGGAGACTTGTCACTCGGACTTCAGTGAAATAGCATCAGATAACGCTGATGTGAAAAACTCAAACGGAGTGAAAATAATAATAATAATAATAATAATAATAATAATAATAATGACCATGCACAAGGCTCTCCACCCTAGAGATGATAGAAATAGATTATATGTGTCAAGAAAGGAAGGGGGAAGAGGTCTTGCCAACATAGAGGAATGCGTAGAAACCACAATCCAACAACTTGAAGATTACACAAGAAAAAGCAAAGACAAACTACTAATGGCGGCCAACAATAGTAGAAGCGACAGATGGACTATCAGAAAAACAACAAAGACTAGAAAACAAAAATGGGAAGAAAAACAATTATATAGACGCTTCAAACGACAAATTGAAGAGGTTGCCCATGAAAAGACTTGGACATGGTTAATAAAAGGAAACCTCAAAAGAGAAACTGAATCACTTATAATTTCTGCACAAAATAATGCCATAAGGACAAACTACATCAAAGCGAAAATTGATAGGACCCAACAAAATAGTAAATGTAGACTTTGTGGGAATAGAGATGAGACTGTAAACCATACACTCAGCGAATGTAGCAAACTAGCACAACGAGAATACAAAACTAGACGCGACTGGGTTGGTAAGGTGATCCACTGGGAATTATGCAAAAAATTTAATTTTGACCATACAACAAAATGGTATATGCATAAACCAGAATCTGTTCTTAAGAACGAAACGCATAAAATTCTCCGGGACTTTGAAATAAAAACGGATCACCTTATCCCAGCAAGAAGACCAGACCTAGTGTTGATAAACAAAAAAGAAACAACTTGTTAACTGGTGGATTTTGCAGTGCCAGCAGATCACAGGGTGAAGCTAAAGGAAAATGAAAAAATGGACAAATATCTGGACCTTGCCAGAGAACTAAAAAAAGTTATGGAATATAAAAGTGAAAGTGATACCAATTGTAGTTGGTGCACTTGGAATAGTCCCAAAAGGATTAGAAAAGGGTTTGGAAAGTTTGGAAATCAGAAGAAGAGTTGAAACCATTCAGAACACTGCACTGCTGCAATCTGCGAGCATACTCAGAAGAGTCCTGGTGACC
>CM042144.1:33842615-33912615 GCA_023376005.1 Doryteuthis pealeii
AATGTCGGTATCAGCCAGTCAGCGGGGGAGTCTATCCCCTTTTCACTAGCGCTAGACCAAGGAGATTGTTTTGCATCTGAGGTGGAGCGCCACACCTACCATCAGCTCCTTACTTTACCGCACAGATCCCTGTGCTACTCATAACGCTGAGTTGGCGAGGACCGGTATCGAACTAGGAACCTTGTGATTTCTAGCCGAACGCTCTACCGACTGAACTAACCCGGCTGTAATATGTTTTAATTTTTCAACCGATTTGCAAGTTTACCATATGATGTCATTCCCTCAAATCTGACGAAAAGAAAATTCCCTGACCTCCCACCAGGTAGAATTAAATTAAGATCGTTTTTACGTGGTGATTTTATGGGTCATCCTGCGAGGACCGAACTCGCTATTCAGTAGTAATAGATCTGCAAACGATTATTAAACCATGTTTTTATCTCCACTACCCGGGCTTCGCCGGGCAGCCGCTGCTAGTATATATATATATATATATAATATATATATATATATATATATATATATATATAATCAAGTCGTGTTTAAATTGCCTTGACTCTCTCTCGCCATCTGTCCATATCGTATACCAAAACTAGATAGGAATTACTTAAAAATGAGGTGTAGATGTATAAGTAGTTGGCGGGGGGCATATTGTCAGTATCAGCTAGACAGCGAGTGAGTCTATCCTCTTTTCGCTAGCGCTAGATAAGGGCGATTGTATTTGCTAGGTGGACCACCAGCCCCCCACTTTACTGCACAGATTAGATTACCCAAACTGTTCTACTCATACGCTAGGTTGCCGTGGACCGGTATCGAACAAGGAAACTTGCGATTCATAGGTGGTTTTTCTACCAACAGGGCCTCGTCCAGGATTTGAACTCGAGTCACCGATTCCATTTTTTACACTAAGCGCCCCCTCCACTTATATCTAAGTAGAAGGTGCAGTAGAGTACCACACCTAGTGTCAGTGTCAATAACCCTCATTTTTCACTGGAATCTGTCCTGCTGGAAAAAAGAATAAGTGCTGTATTTTTTTTTCGTTATTAAGGAGCGAATTTATTTTACATGTGGTCTACTTGGAAAGTTATAAACCACAATACATTCCTCATATTATCTCTTATAGCAAAATGAAAAATACCCCCCACCCCACCCCCACAAATCCTGCTGCTGTTTTAATATATAGGATACTAGTGCAGAATAGCGCGCAAAAGATAATATAATTAAATTACGTATAAAACATAGGGCTGGGTTAGCTCAGTCGGTAGAGCGTTCTGCTAGGGATCACAAGGTTCCTAGTTCGATACCGGCCCATGTCAACTCAGCGTATGAGTAGCACAGGGATATGTGCGGTAAAGTAAGGAGCTGATGGCAGGTGTGGCGCTCGCCTTAGACGCAAAAAATCTCCTTGGTCTGGCGCTAGTGAGAAGGGGATAGACTCCCTCGCTGATTGGTTGATATCCACTTTTGGCCACCTGACGCCTTTTTTATGTATAAAAAGCTTTACATTTCACGGAAATACCCGAGACTCTTAGGTTAGTGTTAGGGTTAGTGTTAGGGTTAGTGGTAGGGTTAGGTTAGGCTTAGGCTTCTTCGGGAGTTTTTGTAATCCGATGCTATTTATACGTAAAATGCGATGTTAATGATATCTCTTGCGTGCTATTATGCATTTGTACCTATAAAAGACCAGGCGTATCTTTCTGGACATTTTTTTCTGATTAAAAAACAATAATGTCTTTACCAGATGAAATCAGGCCCTCAGCTCAATAATGTCTTTTAGATTTACTGAAACAAAAGGTCACATTCCGTTGTTTAATGCAGTGTATTAATTATCCTGTTGGTGAGGGCTTCTTTCCAGGGCAAACAATTATCTTTAAGAAATAAATGAATCTTTCAGGCGAATTAATATCAAAAGTTGTCAGTTCACTTGACTTCTCTAATTTGATGAGTTGTTGGCAAATTATTTGTATTAGATAGGATTACTTGAAACCGTATAACTGTGTGTATATTATTAATATTAAATAGGATTACTTGAAACCATATAACCGTGTGAATATCATTAATATTAGTAGGATTACTTGAAACCATAAAATATTAGATAGGATTACTTGAAACCATATAACCGTGTGAATATTAGTAATATTAGATAGGAATGCTTGAAAGTATATAACTGTGAAAATTATTAATAATAGATAGGAATACTTGAAACCATATAACCATGTACAAATTATTAGTATTAGATAGGAATACTTTACCAGGTTTGAATTCTGAGTTTTCCCTCTCCTATACTGGTTTCCTAACCAAGGGTAAAGAGCCCTGCCTGCCCTACTATTTACCTATAGCCGGAGGAAGAACAATTGGATTCATACCTTTCCCAAGGGTATTAGCGCTATATGAAATGCAAACAGCATTGTCAGGGATTTGAATTTGTCTCGTCGTCTCCATTTTCTATGACGATAACCATTACACCGCACGTCAACTTATCTAGGGTTATTTTATGCCTGGAGGTTAGGGAATCGCGTGTATTGAACGTTCATATTTAGATTTTTATGTAGCTGTTTCTTTCAATTTTTTAATTTTTTGCACACGGTCATATCGAATACAAATAATTTTCACACATACCTATTTGGTTTGAGTTTTTTTGTTTTTGTTTAATGGCATATCAACCTTCGTTGGTTATTTAATGTCAAAGCTATACATGTGGAAGAACAGTAGTGATACTACTTAACTCATAGCTGGGTGGATGACGGAGTTCACACCTTTCTCAAGCTTATTAGTCCGAAAGTGAATGAAATAGCACGACTGGAGTTCGAACTCGCTTACTATAATGTCCAGCACATTAGCCACTGCATTACAGGGACTTCCCTAAGATGTATTTGATGCATACATCAGACCCAAACAGATTTTACAACTCCAGGTCAGAGCATACCCAGAAACAATTACAATAAGTGTACTCCACACTCCCCAAATGTCTAGAACTGGAGCCTCATCATCACATACAGTTTAATGTCATACTTTGCAAGGGATTAATCAGCATCTTCTAAGATCTGTCTACAGAGCTATATTAGATAAGAATAATTAACTAAAACCATATATAACATGGGTTTCGCCAGGCTATTCCTGCTCAAGACACACTATATAACTAGTGTCAGTTAAGGAACCAATTAAAATGAGAGAAGTGATTACTATTAGATAGGAATAATTAATCGAATCTATATATAATTGTTTGTATATCAATCATATGGAAATCTAATCTTTCTGATAACATAAAGCGATAATTCTACCATGCTGTAGTCGTGTCGGTCCTATTGTATGTCTCCACCACTTGAATTTAACGAAACGCTTGGAGAAAATGCTGGATGAGAACTACAAAAGGATTCTGCGTATTGTCTTGAACAAAACCTGGAGAAAATTTTGAGAAATACTTATGTCAGAACATCGTATTTTAATGGTTAGTAAGCTAGTCTTGCACATCTATTACTACTGAATAGCGAGTTCGACCCTCGTTGGATGCCCTATACCCACTAATGTCAGAACAGTAGGTATCACACCCAGTGTCAATAAATAGTGGAATCGCTGCCGTGCTCCAGTCAATAACCGCTGTATACCACTGGAACCACTCCGTACTGGAATCTGGGACAGTTTAAACTACAATACACTCCTCGTTTTGTGTCTAATACTAAAATGAATAAAAATTGCATACCAAACTCACGTGACTGTCATCACCTATCCCATAGTAATCTGTGGTTAACTAGGGGAGAGGTCAACGTTTAGGTACCGAACATATATACCGAAAGTAAAAATTGTGATATTGTAAAAAGTACCAGATACCTATTACTTAAGCATAACATTTATTATCTAGATGTAGATATAATATAAATGATTTATTTATGTATCTAGATAATAAATTAAAATAATATACAATAGATGATTTCTATTTTACTTAAATGCATTTCATCATGTCATTTTTTCTATTAACTTTAACTTTTAACTTAACTAATTTTAGACCGCTCATTCAACTGCGGCATATGGGGATCTAATAGATCGCAATGGAGTTATCAGAATAATAATTAATTAGAATAATTTCTTTAATAGTTTTATTGTCTATAAGAACTACAACGATTAAATTAGAAAAATACTCACTTGGTTACCGCATTTTATGGGAATGACTGACTCTCCTTTAGTGGTACCAGGTACTTTTTACAATATCACAATTTTTCCTTAAGGAGATCCCTTTTTTTTGCATATATATCCGGCATGAAAATTTTGATCCCACCCTGAGTTAATGTATTTTTATATCTTAATGTCAGGTTTTGACCCCTAAGCTTCAGCTTTCGACCCTCACCACGTTTATCGACACCCTTCTGGACACCTACGCATTTATCATTTAACATTATTAACTCTTTGCCAATCAATTTTTTCCCACGGCCGTTCAGTTTTCCTTTGTATACTTTTACCAGTATAGGTTCCCTATTGTAAAAGGATCAATTACCAGTCTTTGGGTTGATTCATAGACAAAACAAAAGACGTCAGGGGTATTCACGTAATGATTTTTCAATGTAAATAAGTGACACGTGTGAGGTATATACAAGATTTTGAATTTAAATGACATCTCTTTTCTGTGTTATACGTCGATACGTACATACCAAACTTTATTTTATATATATAGACGTATAATATATATAATGTATAATATATATATAATATTATCACATAATTTTGTGTGTATATATATATATATATATATATATATATATATATATATAACCATATGTTAATGATAATAACATTAGAAACAATACAAAAAATAGATACACTACAGAAATGTTGACCGAATTCTGGTACACAGTATAAAAATGCTGAATCTTATTGGAAGGCAGTAAAAAAAGATGTTCAGAACTAATTACATATATGTATTCGCCCAACCTAACGAGCAGGATGCGACACTAAGTCAATTTCTAAGCGGAGTTTACCAGGTTTGAATTGAGAATATTTCCTTCTCCTATACTGGTTGCCATTAACGAGGTTAAAGAGCCCAGTCCGTCCTAATATTTAGCCATTACTAGAGGGGGAATAATTGGATTCAAGCCATTCCCACTCAGGTATTACAATTTTTGTGGTAGCATAAATTGTTGACAGAACTTGTAATGAGAATTCAAGGGGGCCAGTGAAAAATTAACAGGACAGACCCCTAGAGGCACGAATCTCGTGCGTCAAGTGATTAGTTAGTTTAGAGAATCAGTTCGACGGGACATTGAGGCAAGACAGACGTGTCACTGCTTAGGTCGTCACTCATCCGCGCGGCGATTATTGGGATAGACTAAATAAAAGCTTGATCAAGAAAAATGTCTTGTGAATTAATTAATCTCAATTACTAAAGTTAGCCCAACAGAATCCCTTAGAAGAAGCCCTTAGTTAGAAGACAGCAATTAGATGACACAACGACGGCCAGAGAAGATAGCAAGAAGTTATCAGAAGCAGAAAAGCAGAAATAAAAAAAGTAAGTCTCTAATCTCTGTCTCTCTGTTTCTGTCTCTGTCTCTGTCTCTCTCCCTATCACCCGAGTTTCCTCTCTCGATTGTATACCCGATGTTGGGTATACAACACTCGATTCCATTTCCTACGACAATAACCATTACACAACGCCTCCAAATATATCACAAAAACATGAATCTGCAAGTTGTAGTTCTTTTTTATTTCTTAATGTCTGTTTATTAAGACCCATTTGATCCCCCATCACAGATATTTATCGATATTTATTCGATATTGATCCCTTTGATGATCTCAGAGCATTTAAAAAAAAAAAAAAAAAAAAAGACAACAACAGAAAACAACAACAAACAAACAAACAAAAACTTAAAACAAAACACAAAAAGCTGATTTCTTAACGTGTCTGAAACAGACAATGTTTTTGTTTTTTTGTTTTCTGGCTCAGGAAGTCAATCGCTGATTCTGATGCAGGACAACGCCCGTTCTCATCTTACACATGCGACGCAGTAAATGAGCATCGGGCTGCGATGGGAATTACTTCCATATGCCCAATTCACTAAATCTGTCTTCTTTCCATGCAACATTTCCCGTCTGGCCGACGGTTCCAATAAATTCAAGATATCGAAACACTCACCGAAAATTTCCTCGAATAAAAACAAAACAACAAACAACCAACCAAAGTTAAGCAGCGAATAGCCTGTTCAGTACTTAATTGGTGACCACTTATGCAACAGCAGGTACTGTAAGCAACCGGAGACTTTTATCTATCAAAATGACTCAAATGATCCGAAAAGGGTTGATATGCCGTAAAACAAAACAACCGACCAAGAATCAAAACCGGAATCTTTCATTTTTTGCTGGAATATACTGCGGAGGAGCATTGTCATACAGTTATTATTTTAGGAAATGAACTCGGTGACCTGAGTTCAAATTTTGGACGAGGCCATTTGTGTTTCACTTTCGCGCTAATGTCCTCTCTGATCTGAGTATTAAATAAATCCTCTGGTCTTCTGTTGTCATACAAGCATCGTCGGTAAGACCGCCACGAACAACTGGTTCTCCCAGCAAAGAACTGTAATTTGCAACGAGAGAGAATGCCTCGGCTTTTATGCCTCCTCAACGTCCGAACCACTCCAACCAACAGGGGTGATAGGAGACCGACCAAGAGTCACAAGTTTAGTCTATAGCCTCGCGAGGTAATTCACTTTAACTCCAGCTACCCTCTCAGCTACGGGTAAATAGTAGGGCAGATCGGCCTCTTTAGCCTTGGTATGGCAACCGATCTAGGAGAAGGAAAAACTCTGAATTTAAACCAGCTGTACTGCGCTTAAAATTGGCATTGTGTCGCATCCTGCTCGTGGTGGAGCGGATAGGCAAATACACACATTATGAAAGGAAGACGTGACCCTTCTGCACACACAAAAAAAGAACTAAAACGGAAATATCTTCCATTTGGCGAAAAAAAAAAAAAATTCCGACCATTTGAAAAATAAAATGGCAACCCAAAATGGCTTAAATTCCTGTCAACCGCAAAACCAAAGAGATTTCTACAAAGAGCAACGCTAATTTCTTTCCCAAAGAACTAAAAGACAAAGTAACATTCTCTTTTGTGGGGGTCTTCTGGGAAAATCTTTTACTTTCTCAGCATATATATATATATATATATATATATATATATATATATATATAACTTGACAATAATGCTGGCCACCTGGCATAATAAAAAGCACAAATGCATGAAAAAACAAGCAAGGCAGTGGCGATGAAAAAACAAGGAATAATGCCTTCGTACACAATTTCTTTATCCCACGGGTTGACTCATTTGCTCGAACTATTATATCTATCTGTTTATCTATGTAGATCAGTGTTATCTATATATTACAAGAATTCTCAGTATGTCTATATATATAGATATATGTGAGTGTTCAAGTGCGCATGTGTGTGAAAGATACAGAGGAAAAAAACAGTTTAAATTATTAAACAAAAAACAAACTTTTCATTATCGAATGAAATGCTTTAAACTATCGTTATATATATATATATATATATATATATATATATATATATATATATATGTGTGTGTGTGTGTGTGTGTGTGTGTGTGTGTGTGTGTGTGATTAAAATTGGTAAACTTATCGCTAAAATCTAAAAACGTTAGAAACCATCTGAAACACCAGTAAAACAGCAAAATTATGTATAAAAATGCAGAGCAAATGACACCATATCAAAATGATAAAATATCTATGATATAAAATACACTCACAATTCACAATCTTTGTGAGTATTTTCAACCATATCTATTATTATACTAAAGCTCAGGAAATCAATTTTTCCTATTTAGTTTAATGACACAAAATTCATATCAAAATATTCTTTAGTTCTTGAAATATCAAAATATTCTTTAGTTCTTGAAATTATTTTGGAAAAAAATCCATTTTAATTGGTTCTAATTAGTCGTAATTTGCAATTAAGTCAAAAACTGACCCGTCTCACCTCCATTCTGTCTGTCACTTCCCCCTCTCTATATATATCTTGATTACCTCCTCGTTATATATGTTAGTTTCTCTATGCAAGCAGCTCACCCGTAGCTTAAATTATGCCAGACATTCCCTTTCTTAGAAATCTGGATGAATTTATTTTTGCAAAAATTTAATTTGTTTTGCAAAATCACTTTTCTCTAATCGCAATTATCTACACAGAGCTCAATGAGTGAACCAACGGGTCACGCTTTGTCTAATATATATATATATATATATATATATATGAGTGTATGTATGTATGTGTTTATGTTTGTGTATGTGTGCTAGTAACTGTAACCCACAAAAGAAAATAAAGCAATTTCTAGTTGATTTCGCAATTTCAAGATAACTTTCCTGCTTACACTATATATATATATATATATATATATATATATATATATATATAGAGAGAGAGAGAGAGAGAGAGAGGGGGGGAGAGACAGACGGACAGATAGATAGATAGATAGATAGATAGATAGATTACCAAGAGTGGGTAAGTGTTGTGAGATTTTTATAGTGAAGGGGACAGTAAAATATGAAACCTTTTTAAGTATGACATTAACTGTTTTATATGTATGGTCAAAATTGGCCAGGAACTGGTGAATCCTTAGCGGTACGTATGGACGTACGGACAATAGTGATTACAAAGATTTGCCAATGATTTTCAAACCCGAAATTTAAAAATTCCTAAGTAACCATATAAATTTACGTCAACAAATTCCCTTTATTTTTTCAGAAATAATTTCATAGTATACCGACAAAAGGCAACTCTCCCTACTTTACTTTTTTTAACTTTTACCATTGGGAAAGGTATGGACTCTTTCATCCCCTAGTTATGTATGTATTAAATAGTGCCTTTATTGTTTTGTACAACAATAAATTTGGCGTTAAATAACCCACGAAAGCTGATATGCCAGTAAACAAAGAAACTAAATCAAACTAAAACAAATAAATATATTGTTGGAATTACATCTCTCTAATAATAGGGGACACGAGAGGTAATTACCTCTCGTGGTTAGCAGCAGGCAGTGGCACCAATGTCAAATTCACTTTCACCCTCCAGCCTTCACAGAAGTAACAAGCAACACTTGCATCTCCTGTCTACAGGACAGGAGGGCATCGGACCACCAGAATTGCATGTTGTATGGCACTCGAGAACATGCACAACAGGTATTTAAATGTTCCTTTTTTACTAGTAGCTTCTAGACTTTTATCTACTAAAAGACTATTTTACTATCAGGACATTTCTATTATACAACTATACATAAGCACTCCTTTGTATTTCCTTTCATGTCTGGGTTTGGTCCAAGACTCTTTGTATAATAACATATCAACCTTCGTGGATTATTTAATGCCAAATCCATCCTTGTAGAAGAACAGCAGTGATGCAATTTAATCCATTGGTGGGGATGATTGGGTCGATACATTTCTGTTGTAATAGAATATTCCACACTCCCTCTCACCTATGTGGTCTGACTATAGATATCGTGAGCACGAAATTATGGTAGGCTGGCTTCAAGGATTAATAGCGTGCTTCACTATTCCTTGTTTGTCTTATTGTATATCTCAGCAATAAAACCCTCTATCTTAAATCTACGAACATGTTGACTGGTTTTTCCATCCTACTACAACCATGTCTGATTATATCCTTTTTAAGGATACAACTATTCCCCAATGGTAGTAGTCCGAAAGTGAACGTAATTGCGCGACTGGAGTTCGAACACGCTTACTACAATGTCGCAGTCCAGCACGTTTACCATTACACCATGGTGTCTCCCCTCTTATCATGTCTACATTATTCTCTATTAAGTTTACTCAGGTAATAAAATCTTCTTGTTAACACTTAGTCGTGAATTGTTCTTATATTCATTCCGTATGAAGAAACGATTCAGCCAACTATCATTCTTCAACACACGTATTCAGATGCGCTGATGCATAGCTATATGTTTACAGGTTTTTATGCAAATAAGCATTGCAGTACAGATTTATATGTCTATATAAATAGATATAAGGAATTTTAAGTAAATCATCTTTATCTTTTTTTCTACTTTTTTTCTTTTTTACTTTCATCTTTCTTTCATTACTTTTCATCATTTCCTTTTATATCACATCTTTCACTTTTTTGCGTCGTTTTTCAAACGTGGTCATAGCAACATGACTGTTTGCAGTTGCGTTGTTCCCCTAACCAAAGCGAGCTTAATGCCGTGAAATATTGCCAAGTCTGTCGCAGTTTAAATTAGACGTTTCTCTATCGCTTCCGCCGGCTTCTTACTGACGTCACCCCGTGTCGATGACGTCATTTGTCAGCAACATTACGTGATTGGTCGATACTTTGCTTGCAACTTTTTTTGAGTTCATCCCGGTACTGGGAGTGAATAAAGAATAAAGAACGCCCAGATGTTTTCAATGAAAAACTTATCTTACGTGAATTGCAAGAAGACAAGTTTCAACTGTAAACCAGACAAGATTAAGATGGTGCCCAAAAGAGTTTTAAAAAATAAACCAAATCTTCAACATTTGATAAGACATTAACCGAAAGTTTGAAATAAACAAGGAAAAATAAAACTAAGCATTTTTTAAAAATCAGGCATGCTTTGAACAAAAAATTAAGACATCTTCACTCGCAGCCTAGCACGTAAAGTATACGATCATCTATAAACAACTTGATATTTTAATTACTGGTTATTTAACGGCATATCAATCGTTATTGGGTTATTTAATGCCGAAGAAAGTCTTGTTGTATGTTGGTTGGAGGTAATTTTTATGTGAAATGTAACATTAAAGAAACAATTAAAACAGTACAAGTAATAACAAAGAAGTTTGAGTCGTAACAGAAATTGTCCTTTATATGTGTATTATAAATTGTATCAAATGAACAACAAGTTACAAAGGTTTGGTTAATGAATTTTAATTTTTACAAATTCTTATGAGTGTTAAGGCTTACTTGCCTGTTCACTGGCTACTGCTTTTCTGAGGGTTCTAGAATTTTCCTTTCCCCTCTCTCAAAATGTCCGTTAGTTGGTAGGAGTTTTGAACTTTTGGCATCAGTCAGTCTAGCTTTATCTATTTTTAGAACACGGTCCTTTTTCTTTGTTCCTACAAACCTGAATCTACAGTTAATGAACCATTACAGCCTTTATAAAGCAAATACAAGGTGTTTATAAAGTCCAATGGTAGATTTAAAATGTAACAACAAAGATGCCAGTCTTCTTGAAATGCAATAATCAAAATGTACATAAGAAATATCATTTGTACAACGTGAGGTATTAAGTTTTAAATTTTAAAACAGCTGCAAGACTTTATGAACACCCTGTATATAGTTTCAATTAATGTTGAAGAAAAAATCTTTATAAATCAAATATACACAGAGTAATTGAAAAGTAACTTCTTATACTGAACTAGAAGCATAGCCTGGGTAGAGGGGGGATTTAAAAAAAAATGTAGTCTCATAGATTCATTATTACTGAATCGTGAGTTGCTTTCCCACAGGAAGTCCCATTAAAATCCCCACGTAAAAAAGATCTTGTGCTGATCCTGCCACACTGAAAAGAAAAATTAATGTCTACTATTTACAACATTAAATACAAAAAAATAATTCCATGCTGTTATCATTTAAATTTTATTTTTCAGTTATCTTCACGAATATAAATCAAATCTTCATTATTTTTGCTCCAAAACCAACATATGATGATAGTGAATGTTTATATATATTTACTTTGTCGTTAATTGTTTTATTTTCATAGTTTCCTCCGAACATATAGATAGAAGGTATCTGACCATGCTGCAAGATGAAATCTGACCAGCTGTCAATACTTGGGAGAATATTGAAGACTTTATTCTTATGCAAGATGGTTTCGTAGGATAGATTTAATCAATCTATCCTACGAAACCAACGACTTTGAAAGAACTTGAAGGACGAATACGAGCATTTATTTCTGCCATTCCACTAGAGTTTCTGGAAAGATTAGTTGATGCAAATCCCGAGCGGTTTGTGAGGCTGGAGGCGAATTCTGATGTCTATATAGAATTTTAAATAAAACACCATGTTATCTGTGTTCTTCTTATATTGTTTTTTGTTTTTTAATAATGATTCAGAAATAGATAATAAGATTTTTAAAATAAGGATTTACTGTAGTTTCAAGTGATTTATGTATTTACCAATCCCTCCGCACGAGCAGGATATGATATAAGGTCATTTTTAGCGGAGTTTAACAGGTTTGAATTCAAAGGTTTCTTTCTCGTAGACCAGTTGCCATACCAAAGTTAAAAAGCTACGTTTGCCCGACGATTTAACCATAGCCGGGGGCAGAATAATTTCTCAAGGGTATTAATGCTATGCGAAATGCAACCAGACTCATCCAGGATTTGAACACGTGTCACCGTGTCCATTTTCTTCGAGGATAACCATACACCACATTCAGATTTTCAAGTAATTTATGATCATTTGTTGTAATGACAAACGATAACACCGATAGACTTTGGAAAGCTTTATTCTTCTTAGAATAATTGGTGCACTTATTGAGAGTTTATATAGTCTAGTATTAACTAGAGAGTTTTCCATAGGGGAGGTAATTATAACGTAGAAGAGGTAACTCTCAATTACTTATAACATATGTAAACGAAATTCAAGTAATTATTCTTAATACTAATAATTTGAGGAGGGTACCCGTAGCGTAGTTACTAACGTGATGGGCTGCGACATCGTAATAAGCGAGTTCGAACTACAGTCGCGCTATTACGCCCAACTTCGGGCTGATACCCCTGGGAAAGATATGAACCTCTTCATCCGCAACCAGCTATGTGTTAAACAGTACCACTACTGTTCTTCCTTAAGGATGACTTTGGGATTAAATAACCCACGACATTTGATATGCCATTAAACAAAGTTTAGTTAAATTTCACTGAAATTTTCATTGATTAGATTTTAATTTGAAGTTTTCCTTAGTTGGTAAAGTTTGTGGAAAGTTTTTATGTTCAGGGTTCGATACCAGTCCTCACCAACTCAGCGCATGAATACCACAGCTTGAGTAATCTGGTCTGTGTGGTAAAGCACCTGGTAACTGACGGGAGGTGCGGCACTCGACCTCAGCAAAACAATCTACTAGTTCTAGCACAAGTTTTTAAGTGGACTTCTACACATGGGTACACTTAAAGACTTACATTGATCAAGTCTGTGCTGATACTGGATGTCGTTAGGAGGACTTTCCAGGGGCGATGAGAGAGAGAGAGAGAGAGAGAGAGAGAGAGAGAGAGAGAGAGAGAGAGAGAGAGAGAGAGAGAGAGAGAGAGAGAGAGAGAGAGAGAGAGAGAGAGAGAGAGATGGGTTCACTTAAAGACTTACATTGATCAAGTCTGTGCTGATACTGGATGTTTTTGGCAACTCTGATTTTTAATTCCAAATTCATAAATAAGGTTCTTCCCTGACCTCATTCACTTCGCGCAACTTGCATGAAGAGCGATTGCGTGGTAATTATGTAAAAAAATACACATTACATAAAAAATATTTGCTCAAAATAACATCTAAAACATAAACTACATAATTATGTTTACATGATGGAAAACTAATAAAAAAAAATTGAAGTCTCATATGTTATAAGTAATTGAGAGTTACCTCTTCTTGGTTAGTCTCAATTCAGCCCTCTTAAAATCAAATTGCTCCTTGTGCGACGTACGCCCTACGTTGGGGGCCACTGGTTTAAAGGTAATAAGTTTCTACTGTGCGAGTGATCGATGTTTGTAATAAAAATGATATCTGACGCAAATGGAGACCCATTGCACTTAAAAGCTTTTAACTCAAAGAATAAAACAATTTCCAGTTCAATTTGTAATGTTATGATACTTTCTTGGCGGTCTTCATTCATGCTGAACGTTACTTTTTTAACTATCTATCAGAGCTATTGTGGGATGCTAATTAAAATATTAGTCAAATATTTTAATTTTATAATTCATCGCACGCCCAGTGTTTGAATTTTATTCGACGGTGTAATAAGTAATTGAGAGTTACCACCCCTATTTTATGATTACCTCCCCTTTGGAGAACTCTCTAGGGAACACTAGTCTATATAAAATCTCAATAAGTGTACCAATTATTCTAAGTAGAATAAATTGTAATGACAAACGATAACACCGATAGACTTTGGAAAAGCTTTTCAAAGTCTATCGGTGTTATCTCTTGTCATTACAGGCGGCATAAGACCGATTATTCAGCTCAGGGAAATCACGTCAAATATCCCTAATAAAAGTGTTAATATGGCGGCAATTTACTGTCTTTCTATTGATGGAATTATGGGATAGCCCTAAACAAAAGTTATCTGCGGCCTGAAGTGAACTTTAAACGTGTTCTGATCACAAGTACAAAGTAGGCACAGGGCGCTATGGTTTTAACGGGCTTGAGATATCTATATTTATCGGGCCCCTAAAAGTTGATGGCAGAGTAGCCTATTGTCGGTATCAGCCGGACAGTGAGTCAGTGGGAATTTATATTAATTAGGGATCTGGAAAGTGTGGAGTACCCCTTCTTTGTTATTACTCTCAGGTTCACTCTGAACCGGAGCGCTAGACCAGGGAGATTGGTTTTGCTGAGGTGAAGCGCCATGCATACCATCAGCCCTCCACTCTAGCGCACAGATCAGATTACTGAATTTGTGCTACTCCTGCGCTGGGTTGGTGGGACCGGTATCAAACCAGGGACCTTGCGATTCCGAGGTGGGTTATCTACCGACTAAGCTAACCACCCGCCCCCTTTCTCGGGTCACTAAACAATAGTAAAATGAGTTAAATTAGAAATAAACTTGACTATTGAATTAATTTCTTGAAAAATAAACAAGGATTCTTGTGAAAACCTTTGGTAACTACTGACAGGTGCAACATAACAGTTATGCGTTTTTCAATTGCAAACAGCGCTATCTGTAGCAGTTTAGTGAATTAGACTAACAGTGGGAAGAATTTGAAAAACACCTGTTGTAGACTCGTCAAGAAATGTTGCGGTAGTACCTTTCCTTACCAATTAAGGAATTAGGGTAAAGTCGAGGATGCACTTTGTCATTGGTTCCTATTATTAACATAAAATTAATTTAGCCCTGTCGGTGAGGCTTAGCAGACACTGATTGTATCCTCTGCATTGGGATAAGGTCCCCCCCCCAAAAAAAAAAGGCTGCCCTAGGTATGACACTTGCTGTGAAGTCAATCAATCTCGAGGACATATACGCTTATCTTTAGGTAAAAGTAGTAACCGCCTGCCTTGCTAGTGAGGCACACTACTTTCATAGTCTATCTCGTTGGCATACAATACTACACCTCATTGAACCAAAATGACTTTATGCCCTTCGCAGAACTCTGACTTCTTAAGATTCTCGCAAATTTAGACGGGCTCTCATGGAGAGAATCATGACTTCTTCTAAAAGGTGACTTAGGTCTAAGTTCATTTTCTTCTGATTCATCGTCAGATATTCTAACACTAAACCCTGTCTGTTGGTGAGGTTTCTGGAGATCTGGAAAGTTTTAAGTACCCTTTCATTGCTATTACTCTCAGGTTTGGACAACGATTGGTCCCAACGGGGGCCTCTCCGATCGCCTGTATTGCCTAAGTAAAGGCCAAAGTGGAGTATTGTATGTCATGGACTGCTCAGCTACCAGGATTCCGTACTTAAGCATCACAGGTCGCCACCCACAGCGAACGGGTAGTTCCATTGAGAAGGTCTTACTCCTTATTAGAGGTGCACTAGGTGTATTCTAAAGTCCCAGCCGATAGGGCTGGATCGAACTATGTTTGAAACTCAGTTTTTCGATATGGTGTGAAGCAGGGCGTTGTTAAAGTCAGGTAATTACATTCCCAGAAATTATATAGATTTAAAATTAAGATCAGTCAATCCACCAACACCGCTGAAGAGGGCGGGTATCAGTTTCCATCTGTGGTCCGAACGGCAACTTCTGACTTTCGTACGAAGTTCCTTTGTGCATGTGAAAATGCGTCTATGATGAACAAAATTAAATAAGAACGCACATAAAAGATCGTCTATAATGAATAAAGAAGTGTGCATACAATACATGCTGTGTTATCAATATTCCAGCGAAGAAGCGGTAGAACAGCGAAGAAGCGGGAAACCGAATATCGACCGAAGAAGAGAAAGAGATAAGATGCCTATCAAACATTTAACTTCAGTAAACAAGTACATCTTCATTGCAATTATTCTCAGGTTCACTCTGACCGGAGTGGTAGTACTTGTTAGAATCCCATGGTTAAAATAGATATGAGTAATAAATAATTGAGAGTTATCTCCACTATTTATGATTACCTCTCCTTTGGAGAAATCTCTAGTGAATATTAGACTATATAAACCCTCAATAAGTGTACCAATTATTCCAAGTAGAATAAAGCTTTCCAAAGTCTATCGGTTATCGTTTGTCATTGCAATCTGTTTGAAAATTATTGATATTGGATAAGAATACGTGACCCGTGCAAATAAATGCTTATTAATATTAAATAGATTCATTAATGTTTGACAGGAATACTTGAAACCATAACTGTATGTAAATTATTTGTATTTAGAATTGTTAATTGAAGCTATAATTGTTTATTAAGGTTTGTCATTATTGTTAGCTACTTGAACCTATATTTGTGTAAGTTATAAGATCAAAGATTTAAATTAAACAAAGTGCGATTGCATGAAAAATATGTTGGGTCAGTAAAACGAAGTCTGGGTATACAAAAGTCCAAAATGAGTTATCTTCCCTTGCTATAGTTCGTTCAGCCGATAGGTGGCGTTGGTATTTGGCCACAAGCGGGAATTATGATTTCCTGCCTCTTTTCACTCAGGCCGTCAACGAGTTAACATGCCGCCTCTAAGCACCTTAGACGAGGGGCTTTGTCCCCAAACCAGCTACCAGTAAGTGACATTCTCTACGACGCAAGTCGTACGCCTATTTCCTCATAATACGTTTATGTATCTGTTGTGTATATCTTTGTCTTAAATGTATCTCCGTCACTTACGGAATAAATATGTTATCGTTTTCACACCCTTGTCGGAATGTTTTAATCTATACTCATGTACCCATGTTGGGAGGTTACTTTAAGCCTGCCAACGTTAATATAACATCCCCACATGTTATAAGTATTTGTTAGTGACTTGAAAACATATAATCACAGGTATGTGTAAATGATTAGTATTAGATAGGAATATTTGATATCATATAACTGTGTGTAAAAACCTTTTAAGAAACAAAGTAACTATGAGAAAAACATAAAGTTAATGAAAATTATTTATACCAATTTATTAATACTTATGAAAAAGAATTTAGCTAAAAAATGGTCTACAATAAATAAAGAAAATAACTTTTTTTAAATTGGGTAAAAAGTTTGATTAAAAAGATTGATTATAAATTTGTTAAAAAAAACTTATTTAAAAAAACGATTAAAAACAATGTGGTTAAAATTTGTTTAAAAAAATAAGCATTAAATAAAATCATATAAAAACAAGATTTGGCATCAAATAACCCACAAGGGATGGTATACCATTAAACACCAACCAACAACCAATATTTTGGAGAGCACATTTAACTGTTATTTTATTCATAACTTTGGGGAGAAGATAATTAACAATTTCACCTATTTCAGGAAAACAAAGTGTTAAATGAGGAAGTCAGAAACAGAAATGAAAAGTTTTTAAAAATATATATATTTACTAACCCCTCCGCACAAGGTCAATTTCTTAAGTGGAGTTTAACAGGTCTGAGTTCAGAGTTTTCCTTCTCCTAGACTGGTTACCTAGCGATGGTTAAAGAGTTTAGTCTTCCCTACTATTTACCCATAGCTACATACCTTTCCCAAGTATATTAACGCTATGTGAAATGCCAACAGCCTCGTCAAGGATTTGAACTTGGATCGACGAGTCCATTTCGTTCGACACTAACCATTACACCATACGCCCTTTAAAAAAAGATTCGTGTGAAAAAAAAACAACAACAAAAAAACAAAAACAAAATTGAAATTTAGAACCTTATCGAAATGTAATATTCTTTAACGAAATAAACACAATGAACATACTCTGCGTAAAACTCTCATAACTGGAAGTTTAACACGAAATACATATTGACAGAATAAATGGTCATAAACGATGTCTTAGTCATAAATCCTGAAACTGACGCTGTAAAACCTACTGAATAGTTTAATAATAAATAAATAAATAAATAAATAAAAAATAAACAAAACATAACAAAACAAACAAAAAACAAACAATGACTATGATCGTGCCTCAAGACATTTTCCGTGTAAGTAAATAAGTAAGTTGGCAGAGTGGCCTATTTACGGTATCAGTCGAGCACCGAGTGAATGTATACCCTTTTCACGAGCGCTAGACCAGGAAGCCAAGAGTTCCAGAAGAAAGCAGCGGCAACAAAGCACCGGCACATCAACATCTTCAGGGACAGCCTTCAAATGTGACATCTGTGGTCGAGAATGTTTTTCAAACATTGGACTTCACAGTCACAGGAGGTGCTGTAACTTCAGGGACACAAAAACTATATTATAGTCTTCCGAGACTGAAATGCCAATATAGACCAGTAAGATTGTTTTTGCTGGGATGTAGCGCCACACCTACCATCAGCTCCATTCTTTACCGCACAGATAAGATTACCCAATCTGTGCTACTCTTGCACTGAGTTGGCGGGGATCACTATCGAACTCAGACCCTTGCGATACCTAGTCGGGTGCTCTACTGAAAGCACATTTTATTATCATCGACGACTTTTCATCACATACATTTTACCGGCCATGTGTGTCGGGAATCAACCAGGCCATAGATGGAAATTAACAACCACGCTCTCTGGGGTTTCTCGGCTAATTAGTTTAAATCTAACTTCTTAAATTCTAGAACGTCTCGGTTACCTGATCTGAGATTATCCAATCACAGCCCAGTTCTCAAATGATCTCGGGCTTTATAACTTATCAATTGACCATTAACAGTTTCCATTTGCGAAAACCGTTTAAATGCTTTAAAACTATCTATACTGCCTCCGAAATAATAAATCATTTATCAATAGTCGCGTATATCAATTATTAACGAATAGTGAGTTCGATTCTCAATAGGTGTACCACACTTCTGCAACCCCCCAAACCTTAATTCTTCTTAGTATTTGTGGAAATTTTCTTGGTATTTTTACCTCTATGATGGGATATTTCAAAGTATACTATCTATTCACCCCAGAACTATTAAAATAAAGTCCTATCATTAGTAACTCTTTCAGTGTAAATAAAGATATTTACCGCATACCCCACTTGTATGTGTTGGACACAAAGTCTGTAAATAAGTGACACGCATGAGAGCCACTACCAATGGTTTACGGTAGGATCCCAGTGGTGATAGAGCCTCTGAGCGGCTTAAAGTAGGTAAAGAGTTAAAATGACAATGTAGATGACATTTTTCTGAAAGAAACAAGATTATACGAAAAATATAGCAATAGACTTGAACTTTATAAACTTATTCCTCATAGCGATTTCCATTCATTTAGCAAAAAACAACTGTAACTGTTACGATTTTTGTGATTATTTTTAGGTGAGAGCAATTTACAGTGAAGATCTATTGTGTTCCTTAGTGTTAGGTAGAATCCTTGGTTGCTGATCCGCCCGTCCGTGTCGAATACCAGCAATTGAAGGGCTTTCAAGATCGGCGATTAAATAGTTAACTAACCACGTATTCGAGCGAGTTGATTGGCTGATTGAATCCACGCGCCCACGCAGAGTCTATAAGTTTAAGTGGTGACGTATAACACACCTTATATCACAAAAATATTCCAACAGCCATATGCGGTCAAAATCAAGAAAATGCTTGGAAGAAACATAACAATAAATCTAACCTTCCCTCATCATTTACCGCTTGGCATAAACTAATTCTGGATGGGCTGGCGTGTCGTTAAAACATCAATCAATCAATTAATCAATAGTTACTTTGACCGTAACAGAAATCCACAAGGAGATCAGGTCATGGGTTTAAGAGGGAAACATCAGATTGTTGGTAAACATTTTGCTGAAACGACTGACCCCCACCACATCACCCCCCCCAAAAAAAAAATGAAGTGCAGTTATGTAAATGTCTACGTTATCAAAAAAGAAACTATGAGTGATTTCTGTAGACTAAATAGGTAAATGAATAAATACTAATCTTGCTGATAAAATAAAACGGTAATTCTTGCAAGCAATAGCCGTGTCAGTACAACTGTATGGCTACATTACATGGACTCTAACGAAACAAAAAATCTACATGGGAACTAAACTACACTAGGATGACGTAAGACGATTAACACATGCTGGACACTGCTTAGGAAATAAGGACGAACTCATAAGCGACGTTCTCCTATGTACTTCGACACATGGACACACCAGTGTTAGCCGACCAGCAAAGTCATACATTCACCAGCTCCGTATGGACAATGGATGCCGTCTAGAAGACTTTCAAGAGAGAGAGAGAGAGAGAGAGAGAGAGAGAGAGAGAGAGAGAGAGAGAGAGAGAGAGAGAGAGAGAGAGAGATTCATATTGTCTGCATGTTCAGCTGCTGCTGCTGCTACTGCTGCTGCTGTTGATGATGATAATGATGATGATGATGATAATTGTAAAACTGAAGATGAGTTTATGGAGTGTCTAATTTTTAGCGATGAGTAGACTGTAAGTTGTAGCAATAACCTTCAAGTGTTTCTCTCTAAAACTGTGTAAATAACCGAAGTTAAAATGTCCACAACAAAAGCACATATGGTAATTTCTGAACAGAAATGCCTGGGGATTTATGGAACATCGATCAGTCGACTGTAAGCTGTAGCAATAAAATTCGTTTCTTTATAAAACTGTGTATCGTGAATGTCAATATTTTTAATATCTATAATAATGAATTTTGGAAGTATTTACTTTGTACCTGCCATATATAAAATATATATATATATATATATATATATATATATATATGAAGTGGTCAAACAATGTGTTTGGAGTGGCGAAGGCCGACAATTTTTGGGAGATTATGTTCTTAATTAAAGTCATACCTAATTTGTTAATTAATTAATTATAATTAAATGAATCAGGCGGACCTTCTGGGGAAGCCAGCTAGTGTAGTGGTTAGAATGTCCGCCCGTCAGCCTGACAGGTAGGGTTCGAATCGCGCACAAAGCACTGCCCTGTCTATAGCTCTGCTGATGATGCCTAATGGACTGAAATGTACATACAGAGATCGACTTTTTCTCGATGTGTTTACGCTTTACATTTGAACCGATATGCACGCCTAATTCATTTAATTATAATTAATTAATTAACAAATTAGGTATGATTTTAATTAAGCACATAATCTCCCCCCAATATATATATATATATATATATAATATTTCCATGTCAATAATCACATTCAGCATTCAACAACATTGTGTTTGACATTTAACTTTTGAATGACACAATCATACATAGCATTCAACGTCTCTGCAAAACTGTTTTCAACGGTGATAATTGCATTATTCACTTCCGCAATTGCCATTAATTAACGAATATCTTGATTGAATCGTTGCAATTAACCCTGAAGATCCTTTATGATGAAACTTGAGTAGGTTATTTCTATATCTACTGATATTTCGGGGAGCAACGTTTCTCCTCTTCAAGGAGTTGTGTTAGCTATATATAATATATATATATATATATATATATATATATATATATATATATATATATATATAGTACTAATATAGTTTACTATATTTATGAATAAAAAGTGCTCAATATCGGTTATAGAACATACCTATCTAAGTTAGGATAGCATAGGCACAAATTCAACCGCGCTTGGTGACTGTCAGTTTCAAGCTTATGCGATTATCGCACCAAGTGGTGTTTAATAAAGGATAAAACATAAAACAACAAATGGAAGACAAAGGAAAGAAAAAATACAAACAATAATGATAGAGATAAACAGCTTAAAAACAAGAATATATAAAAAATAAAACATAATAAAGCAAATATATAGAAAAAGAAATGAAATATGTTAATATAGATAAGAGATTTACTTTCCACTTTTAAAATCCCGGTCAACGCCGGGTAGCTTTGGTAGTTTGCACCACTGAGCAATATTATGAAGATGAAGAAAAGACTTGCCTAAGGTTGATATTATGAAAATACTTATTCTGCTTAATTTAATAATCAAAGGTTATTCAACTTGAAAGCAATAGAAAGATGAAGAAGAACAAAACTAGCGAAAGATTAATAATGATTATAATGTGTCGAAAAAATATGACATAAATCTTAAATTAGCATTAATATTTATTTTTCTGCTTATTTACTCTTTATTGAATAAAAATCATCTTTATTTCATACATATATATATATATATATATATATATATATATATATATATATATATATATATATATACGAAAGTAGTCATGTCTATATACAACAATATATGAATCCCATATGTATGATATTATGTTCATAAATAGATATATACTAACACATACACACACTTATATATATATATAGTATCCAATATTACATATATATTGTTGTTTATATTCATGACTACATCCATATATATATATATTAACAACAATATATATGTATATGTATGTGGGTGGGTGTGTATGTGTGTGTGTGTGTGTTTGAATTTCATGTCTATATACAACAATATATAATATTTATTTTTCTGCTTATTTACCCTTTATTGAATAAAAATCATCTTTATTATATATATATATATATATATATATATATATATATATATATATATATATGAAAGTAGTCATGTCTATATACAACAATATATGAATCACATATGTACGATATTATGTTCATAAATGGATATATACTAACACACACACACACACACACACACACACACACATATATATATATATATATATATATATATGAGTGTGTGACATGTATATAGTTCATGAATGAGTCTACTTCCGGTGGGGGAGGGGCCCAAATGACGTATTTTTTTCCTTTCGCGCCATCTGTTCAAGCTCAGCTTCCGTCAAACATGGCCGCCTGCCTAATGTAAATAGTTTATTCCGCCAAACATGGTGCGGGGGTGGGCATTCTGCCTCCCCTCCTACCCGTCAACCCACCAAAACCTCCTGAACACCCTTCTGCTAGCCTGCCGTTTTTTTTCCCTTACCCCCAAGGCCACGTTGCTCCGTTTCTGTGGCAAATAAAGGAAGTCGACGTATGAAGAAAATAATAATGTCAGATTGGTTGGAAAATGCAAAGACGGAGGGTGAAAAAAAGTGTAAGGAGAAAGGAGAAAGGACTGGGGGGGGTGGAATTGGAGAATAACAGAGGAAATAAAGGGGGGGAAGAAGGGGAGTGTGAGAATGTGGATGGAGAGGGAAAGAAATGGAGAGAGAGAGAGAGAGAGAGAGAGAGAGAGAGGAGGGGAAGAAGAGAGAAAAAGTGAGAGAGAGGCATGGAAAATAAGAGAGAGGTAGAACAAGGAGAAATATATCTTAGTAAAAAACAGATGTATCGTGGTAAAGGAAGAGAAAAATCCTTTTCAATTCATTCCTATAGTAAAATCATTTCCAACACATTCCTATCGTAAAACCATTTCCAAATTATTCTTATAGTAAAATCATTTGCAATGCATTCCTGTATTAAAGTCATTTTCAATTTACTCTCATACTAAAAGTATTTACAATACATTCCTATAGTAAAATAATTACCAATATATTCCTATAGCAAAATCATTTCCAACGCATTTCTATTGTAAAATCATTTGCAATGCATTCATATAGTAAAATCATTTCCAATACATTCCTATAGTAATATAATTTCCAATGCATTCCTATTGTAAAACAATTTCCAACGTATTCCTATAGTAAAATCATTTGCAATGCATTCCTGTATTAAAGTCATTTTCAATTTATTCCCATACTAAAATTATTTACAATACATTCCTATAGTAAAATAATTTGCTATATATCCTGTAGTAAAATCATTTTCAATGCGTTCCTATAGTAAAATTTTCCATATCGTTAAAATATATTTCCATTACATTTGACCAGCCTTAGTCAAACAACAGATATTTCCTCCACTCCTTCTCTTAAAGAACCCAGTTTATATCGTGGTGTCACACAGAGCTGTAGATTAAAAAACAAACTTTAACGTGGCCACAGTGTTAATTGCAGTGAGATTTTAAAACTCGCTTGAGTACATGAACAACAACAACAACAACAACAACAACAATAATAATAATAATAATAATAATAATAATAATAATAATAATAATAATAATAATGGAATTACGTCTCATGCTTGAACTTTGGAAATTGAGAGTTCCACTTGAAACCGTCCAAGTTATTAACAGAGGCACTTATGCCCCATGGGAAAGATATGAATCCAATTCTCCCCCCTCCACTCCCAACTCAGGGTAAACACACTCCGTCCAGAAATTATTAAAAAAAAAAGATTGCTAAAAAAGAAAAAAGAAAAAAGAAAAAAATAACTAAATTTTAACATTTTTTAGTGGAAATTAATTTAAATATGAGCCCAGATTTTTGTCAAACGTTTTTAAGTTATTTTAAAAATATTTTTCTGTGTAGTTTTTATTTTTATTTTTTAATATTATTATTCCTCGGTTTAGTAGACTGTTTTTCCCCATCCTCCTCCTCCTCCTCCTCCTCCTCATCATCATCATCATCATCATCAAGGCATGCCGCCAACTTCCTTGACTCTCTCTCTCCCTCTCTCTGTCTCTTACCATTCGTCCCAATGTGTCCTCTATACGGCATTTAGTAGTTCAAATCATATACGAGGCTGGTTGCATTTCACATAGCGCTAATACTATGCAACCGACTACTCTCACTCCAGCCATGGATAAATAGAGGGGCAGATTGAGATCTTAAACCTCGGTATGGCAACCAGTATAAGAGAAGGAAAACCTTGAATTCAAACCTGTTAAACTCCATTCAAAAATTGACCTTGTGTCACATCCTGTTCGTACGGAGGAGTTTGTAAATATATATACTTAAAAAAAACTTTTCATTTCTGTTTCTGACTTCCTCATTTAACACTTTGCTTTCCTGAAATACGTGGAATTGTTAAATACAGATTTTTGTTTTAATGGCGGAATCAATTTTTTTATTCTCATTATCTTTATTAAGACTCGTGTTTCTTAAAAATACGGCCGTTATAACAAACACCGTTTGGTTAAAATAGATTTTTTTTATTTCCTTTTTTATTCATCATTACCATCTAAGCTTGTCGTCAGCACGTATTTCAGTGAGATTCTCTCTCTCTCTCTCTCTCTCTCTTCTCTCTCTCTTCTCATTCTCTCTCTCTTTCTCTCTTTTTCATTCTCTCTTTTTCATTCTCTCTCTCTCTCTCTTTCCCATTCTCTCTCTCTCTCTCTTTCACATTCTCTTTCTCATTCTCTCTCTCTTTCTTATTCTCTCTCTCATTTACTCTCTCTCTCTTTCTCATTCTCTCTCTTTCTCTCTCTCTTTCTCTCTTTCTCATTATCTCTCTCTCTCTTTCTCATTCTCTTCTCTCTCTCTCATTCTCTCTTTCTCATTCTCTCTCTCTCTCTTTCCCATTCTCTCTTTTTCTCATTCTTCTTTCTCATTCTCTCTCTCTCTCTCTCTCTCTCTCTTTCCACCAGCCCCTATCGATCATAGCTCTTGTTAGGTCCTCTAAACGGCATACAGTATCCGCAGTTAATGTGCTGGTTAATCAGCTGGTTAATGTAAGTTTTTACTGGTCAGCCAATATGGGTGTATTTATGTGTAAGAGTCCATAGAAGTCCGTCTTTATTTCCCCAGCTGTGTCCTGTGTGCCTTGTTCGTCTTACTTTGATGGTTTGTAAGATGGGAGGTAAGTGACCGTATATCTATTGTTTTGGGGGTGCTGCTACCAGGATTTCCAGAATTCCAAGTAGAACAGCCATATAGTAATACTCACACGACTATAGGTTGGAAAGATTCGTATTTTATTTAATCAGAAATATCATATATCTATATGGTCGATAATCTGTCAGTAGCAGTTCATATCTTACCGTTACGTATGTTGACATTAATTTCAGTAGATGAGATATTACTACCGAGGTATACAAAATAGTCTGTTAATTTCAGAGACTTGCAATTTAATGAAATAGATTAAAACACATGAACTTTGTTTTATCTTAGTTCGCGTAGTGACCAATGCATCTTACTGTCTGGTATGGACTATATAGTAGAAATTCCGTTTGAGCTCGTATATTAGCAAGAATCACTAGATCATCCGCGTAGTCTGCATCAGTTAAAATTTTAGCTGGGTATCGTTTCCTTTTTGCATTTTTTAATGAGACTATTTTATCTTATTAAATCTATGATTTTCGTAGTACGTAAGCTAGGAAGATTATGAATAGAAATAGTGCCGAGGTAGAACAACAAGCAAGACAACAACAACAACAACAAACAACAACAATAATAATAATAATAATAATAATAATAATCCTTGATAAACAATTATAGCTTCAGGTAACTATTCTTAAAACAAATTTGTACACAATTATATGGATTCAGGTATTCCTATCCAATACAAATCATTTTCAAACAGATCTATTTGAATTCATAGATGGAACCTTAACAGGTACTACCTCTACAAGTTAGCGTGGAACTGGGAGTAATGGAAAGAAAGAACTGAGTCCACACTACCTAGAGCTCCAGAACTTGAGCCTCACCACTGAATATTATGACTAGAGTGAGTCAAAAGTTTTTCAATTTTTTTGGTACGCGCATATATCATGTGACTGAACAGGTTATGCTTGTACTTTTTGTTTTGAAAACTTTAATGGGGCGATTTTTTACCGTGTTTGCCAATTTAGAGAATATCACAATTGCTCGCGAAGGTAATAGATAATATTATTTATTAAGCTTTGCTTAGATATGACACACGGGCCTCAAGTTGCTTATAGTACTTGCTTTTGTTTAAGTGGTTACCCATCTAAGTATTGAACAGACAAATCGCCACCTAACTTCCATGATCTAGTGGGAACTGATGCTTTCAGCGTGACTGGTTGCAATAATGAGGCTACCAGTGAGGATCGAACTCACTATTCAATCGACTAGTTTGCTAAACATTACACGACAATCGGACGCACGCTCCATTCGGATATTAGCTCCAAAGAGAGAGAGAGAGAGAGAGAGAGAGAGAGAGAGAGAGAGAGAGAGAGAGAGAGAGAGAGAGAGAGAGAGAGAGAGAGAGAGGGGGGGCGTTATATCAGCTTTTATTGACAAATAACAATGGTGGAACCGGTACTTCCATTTTCCTTGCACAATGGCAGGACATGCATTTCCAGTTTCTTAAAACCAGATTAAGGGTTGTTGCTACCAACCTCTTCCATGCATATCCATCTCTTGCCATCATTTCTCAAACATTTTCTATGGGATTGGGGTCTGGAGACAAGACATGACACTTCATTGAAGATTAAAAGCGATCACTGATGTACGAAACAGTTGTCTTTACAGAATGTCATTGCCTTGTCGGAAGATCTTTTTTTCCTCTCTTTCTGATATGTTTATCGATAATTTTGGGTTCGAACTCTGTCCAAGTACTTGAATATTATCAAAGATCCTGTGAAATTAACTAGACAACATAACCCATAGCCACTCCAGAACAAAAGAACTTCATGCCAAATCTGCTATGTCCTGGGTATTAAGGTTAAATTGCATCCAATTGTTCCAAGTTTTAGAGCTCTGGAGGTCGATTAACCCTTCCCCACCATTACTTCTAGATTCACTCTAACTTGGAGTGGTAGTACGTGATAGATAACCTCATAGGTTTAATAGAAAAATTAATCTTTAAAAATGTGGTAAAAGATTGCGTTTAAAAATTATTTTCAATACCCATCATTAACGAATAAAATGTATTCGGCATAAAATAACCCTAGGGTTGACATGTCGTAAAATCCAGCCAGACTTTCTTCTCTTGTGTCTGTCTGCTTTCGAGAATTTCCAACTGATCCCCTTCTCTCAATATCTTCCTTTCACTCCTCACCCTGTTGGCGCTTTTCGACTAATCAGAAACCAACAGGTCAGCCATTCACACGTCATCCTTAACATATTTAATTTCGACTATTACCTAACCGCATAACTTAAATTTGGGGGGTTTCCACATTTCCAAATCTCATTATTCTACAGAAGTTCATTTTTGCAACCGCCCTTTGGGAGGTTCGCTTTCAGTTGGAGACCCACCCCACAACCTTGTGCCAAAATTTGGCCTTGTATTGAGCCATTTCGGTGTTTTTCCTCAGAGGCTTGCCATTTAATGTACAAATGACATCATTTTGTTTAAAACACACGAACTCTGTTTTATCTTCACATTTTATTTTCGCGTAGAGGCCAATGCCTTTTTTTGTCTGCTCCAGACCATGAAGCAGAGATTCTGCTTTGGCAGGTGTATTTGCGTGAAGCGCTAATCCCAAATAAAATAGAAATTACTCAAATAACACTTCAGTTGTTGACAGCAATGATAGTGGCGATGTCAACAGCGCTCTAAGGCGCCTACGGGTATTAGCACGACGTATCTCAAAGAAAAAATTAAGTAGTTACAATATATTGTGATCTTTATAAATCACACATCAAACTGCGTCTGGTGTTGAGGTTACAGTTCTCTAGTTCCTATACATATATATATATATATATATATAGTCATCCACAGACATTATTTTCGACTTACCAAGTCTCTTCAGTGTGGCTAGATATTTGTAAGCTACCTACAGTTGGGATTGAAATCCGATCGATTCAGCATCAGTCTTAACCGCTCGGCCATCGTCATCCACAGAATGCGAAGGGGATTTTAACTGTTTTAATACACACATCCGTATGAATATAAAGGTCGTCATAGAGTGCTCCATCCCTTATATAGGAGAGCGTTGCGTTTACATTAAAAATCGTCCGAATTTCAACAAAAAGTTGAATTTATTTTGATTTATCGTGTTCAATAATGGCTTTAAAATATTGTTAAAATACTTATAAACATTTATTTTTAGAAATAAGTAAAGCGTTACTTTAAATACATATTCATTAAATGTTACTGAAATTTTTCACACTCGTTTTAACTTTTAACCAAGGAAAATCCGTTTTTTGTATGTAAAAAAATCAAAAATATATTTAGTTTCAGTGAAAATAAAATTTGCATACTATTTACGTTTCGTGTATGGTATTCCATAATTGCCATAATATTTTTAACTTTTTTGTCTTGTTTGATTGACGTAAAATATTTCCACGTACGGGAAAATGAGCACCCCTAAAAACTCAAAAGTAAAGAACTTTTAAGAATTAAAAAAAAAATCTGATTGATTGGTGTGTAAACGATAATAATCCATTGAAGGACGGGAAAAAAATTTGTAGCGTTTCCAATATTTACGACGGGGAACTCGAAAAATAAAGAACTTTTTAGAATTTTTTTTTACAATCTGATAGATTGGTGTGCAATCGATAATAATCCATTGAAAAAAAAAATTAAAAACAAACATAAGATGGTGGGGGTTCCAGATGATAATATTTTCCGGCTAGACATGACAATTGCAATCTTTTTTTATTTTAGTAAAAAAAAAAAAAAAAATTGGTAATTTAAAGATAAAAAGTCAGAAACACCAATTAGAATTTGAATATTTTTAATTAAAAAGGAATAATTGAATTAGAAATAGTAATAATGAAATGAACTTACCTTAACTTATTAGATATTGAATCTTTCGGTTAAATTACTGACACAAACATTAACTCTTCTGAATAGAGAGGAAGATATTTCATATTTTATGTATTTGGTCTTAATTGTCTTCCATACAATTAATGTTCTAACATTATGTGAATCATATTGAAAATCAATTTAATTGTTTTAAAATATGTGAATCTTGATATTAAGTTTAAAATGTTATATTTTTAGTTTCTAGAAATAAATATCTATTTAAAGCAAACCTTATTTTATACTCCAAAAGTAATAAGTTTTGAAGAAAAACTCGATTGAAAATGTACTCCCCCCTTTTTTAGCAGAAAAATATCGATGTATAATTTCTTTTTTAATAAGATAATAGTCAATCAAATAATTATGGAAATGAGTAAAAAGAAATCTCCTAAAAAATTATTTTATATTTTTTTTTTTCTACATTTTATTTTCGATAATCAATACTTATTTTCTCATAGAAAAGCCACCGTAAAAAATTTTTTTTTGTTTCTATTCATAACTTTCGGTCTTTTATCTCTTTATTTATACTGTAATTAGTATCGAAAATGACCAACTCACAAAACATTTTTCGCCCCCAACACAAGGGGGGTCAAAATTAAGTGACCTGAAAAAAATTAGAAAGTTTTGAAATAAAATAAATAATGCATTATAAAGATCATTCATTGATACATAAACACTGAAAATTTCATTAAAATCCGATAATTCCCTGATTTTTGGTAAATTATTTTCTGTAGGGGGGCTATATATATATATATATATATATATATATATATATATATACCTCGAATCTCTAGTTAAAAATATTTTATATGCAGTTGTTCTGAGAAAAATATATATATTTTGGATAATTTTATCAGATTTTAATTTATAAAATGTTAAATTGGTAGCATTGTTTTAATAATCATAAACGAAACAAATTAACGATGATTACATACATTTAAATCTGTTGGTCCTATATATTTATCATTCATCCCAGGTACAGGGAGAGTCCCTATGGCGTAATCGGTAACGTGCTGGACTGCGGCATCATAATAAGTGAGTTCGAACTCCAGTCACGCTATTACGTTCACCTTCGAACTAATACCATTGGGAAAGGTATGAACCTCCATCATCCGTCAGCTATGGGTTAAATAGTACTACTATTGTTCTTCTACAAGGATGGCTTTGAAATTAATTAACCCACAAAAGTTGATATACAATTAAACAAAGAAACCAAACCATAATCCTAGTTGCCGGTATTCTCGGTGTATTTAATAATCTAATAGTTCACACTTGTGACCACTAAAGCAACAGTATGTACTGTAAGCAACCTGGGTCGTTTCTTTATAAAAAATATCTTGATTCGGCATTAAAAGACATGGAAAGCGTTGATATGCCGTAAAACAAGAAAAAGAACAAAGAACGGTTTGCAGTGACACGGAACAATCTGAATTTTGAAATTCTAACGTAACCAAATCGGAACTAAGAAACCAAAAAATAATGATTTGTGGAAAATGGAAGATGCGTTTGTGTGAAGTGTTTGTAACAGAAATAAAACAGCAATCTTTTACTTTCTTGCCGAATTGTCCTTGGTTATGATCTACTGTGAATGAAATTCACCAATGACATCGAGGCTCCAGTTCTTTGAAGGTGTTACATAATTTATGAGCAGCTTACAAATTATGATCGTACCTGTAGTTAGAATTTTGAATAGAGCCTGTTAGACTTAAAATGACGGGGTCTATGGAAAATTACCCAACAGTTATGGACGGGTAATAAACTTTTGATTTGACCTCTTGAAAGCGCACGATTGGACGCGTGAGATAATTTCAGATTAGATTCAACAGAGATTTCAGAGCGACCAGACCTGTAGGTCGTCGCCCTGAGCCGTACCCCCCACCCCCACCCGTCGCGGCGGAATTAAATGGACAGGTTGCGAAATAAAGCTTGATCAACAAAACAACCAAGTCTTGTTTGTTAATTGACTATTAAAAACAATGACCAGCCAAGCACGAAGAAGAATTAACCCCCCAACAGAGAAGTAAGCCCAACCATTGAAGATGGCAGCCAAGTTAGACGAGCTAGGCGAAGAACCAGAGTTAAAAGGTAAGACCATCATCTACCCTATCTATCTAACCGTCTGTTCCTCTCTCTATTATATACCCGACGTATGATGTGGGTATATATGAATATACAAGGCGTGGGCGTCCTCTGACGAATGACACTGCCTTGTTTCGTATGTTATGTTATGTTATAGCATACTACGGTATGTTATGGCAAAGACAAGTATCTTCGTGGCCTTTTCCTTGTCACTAAGGCAGTTCGGAAAACTTATCCTGCAAACAAAGGCATAAAATTCCTTGAAATACTTCTATTTGGTACGAAACACTTAATTCATCAAAAAAATCAGTCCTTTACGGTACACGACGTTTCATGATAACATTACATGATAACGTCAAATATGGCGACGGTAAATGATAGCGAGGACGATAATGGCGGGGGAAAAGGCGCGATGGTAATTTTTTTTAAGAAGCTGGTAGAGATAAGCAAAATTCCTAGTGCTATAAAATCAACGTTTGAAATAAACAAGTGGTTAGAAAGAAGAAGAGAAGAAGAAGAAGAAGAAGAAGAAGAAGAAGAAGAAGAAGAAGAAGAAGAAGAAGAAGAAGATTTTCTGTTTACTTTTCAATAGCCATATTATTTTCCAACATTACTTCCTTTTTAAGCCAATTGCCACTAGTGGTTAGAATAATGGCTTTCACACAGGCGGCCCTGGTTCGATTCCCGGTATGGGAATGCAAATTTTTAATGGGTCCGGTTTAACTCAGTCGGTGGTGCACCTGCCTAGGAATCACTATGTTACAGGTTCGATACCAGTCCCAGCGCATGAGTAGCACAGATTAGGTAATCTGATCTGTGCATTAAAGTGCCAGCTATCTTGTTAATATGTTCATCATCACACTTAGGGCTCCCATTATTATTATCATTATTATAGCATTGCAGGCAAATAGTTACAACCTAGAGGCGGAACCACGTGAACATTTTAAAATCTTAATATCCTGTATAAAAACGTCGATAAAAACGGATTTTATTTACAAACACCATCTTCACGTTTTGTTATCATCATCACTTTGCTTTAAGCGATTATATCGTCCAAATATGTGTCCTCACCAGCTGTGTAAAGGGGAAGTCTCACCCTAAAACGTCTGCCTTGTCATTGCCTCTGGAATTTCGGCGATTTTATGGCGAATAAAATTAAAATTAAAATAGATAAAAAAATCTTTCAGATCGTCAGCTGAAGCATGTGCGTCTGACTATTGGGTACACCTTATGAAACTGACAAAAACGTCAAGAAAATGTTTCGAAATGAAATACGCCTTTATTGATCATTTTACACGGTTCTAGTTGTTTGGTTTTAATTGCATGTCAACACGGCCAGAGTTATTCAATACACAGAGGTTAGGGAATCACGTTTATATTAATATTTTTTGAGATATTCCTTTTTTTTGTTTTTGGCACGCGGTCGAATATCGAATACGAATAATTTTTGACCCATTAAGAGTTTCCACAGTTCTGATGGTTGGTTAGTTTTATTCACATCCCAATCCATCCAGAGTTATTCTATACACAGAGGTTAGGGAATCACGTTCATATTTATACTTTTTGCGTATTTTTTTACAGGGTTCTGATAGTTGGTTGGTTTTAATTGCATACCAACCTGTCCAGCGTTATTCTATACACAGAGATTAGGGAATCACGTTCATATTCATATTTTGTGTAGTTTCTTCTTTTATTTTTGCACGCGGTCTAATATCGAATCCGAATATTTTTTAAACAGATCTATTTGATCCATAGATGGGACCCTAGCAGGTACCCCATTGAGTCAGAGTAGACTTTGGAGTAAATGGCAATTGTAACGATATATGTGGTGTCGGCATTTGAATCAGGTGAACTTTGGTGACACCGAGTCAAGTAGAACCCACACTTGATTAATGAGCCTTATCACGATCTGACCAGACTAAGAGGATCAAATCCACATAAAAGTAACAAGCATGTTCATCGGACAGATAGTAGTCGAACGGTCAGCCAAATTATTCAGGCTAGCAAGGGTTCCTACTGAGACAATTCGCCGTAATCTCTTTACCCTAAGTCTGTGTCAACTCGGAGCTATTACTGACAAGAAAACGATAATCATTATAATTTGTCATCAAAGATCTTTTCTTTCCATGTGTGTTTTCTAGACGAAATCGGCCATTTCATCTGATCATGTGTTCAGCTACAAGTGATGATCTAAGAAGCTGCATTTACAAGCCAACCAGATGCTGGTCTAAGTCACAACGCTGCACAATGGAGGAGTACTCGACACTCTCCAGAACTATAGAAATGGAGCCTCACCATCAAATGTAGTTTTGTGTCATATCCAGGAAATCCATTTTGGGGGGTGTCTTATCCTTCTGCAGTGGATACAGTTATGAATATACATTATGAATTCCGCTATAAGTGCCGAAAGTATTTGGGATATGAACTTCGGTGGACTAATCCACGAATTCCATCCAAATATAAAAAAAGTTGGCCAGAAAGATTGAAAAGAGCACCAATAAAATCGTTAAAAAGGAGACATGCCTTTTGTTTAATTCCACATGTATATATATATATATATATATATATATATATATATATATATATATATATATATATATATATCGGAAGCAAGTTATTAAGAAATAGTTCTTCTTGATGATTTTCAATTGCTTACATAAATATAGGTCTGTATGTGGGTGGGTGTGTATATACACCCCCCATATATATATATATATATATATATATATATATATATATATATATATATATATATTTAAACGTAGGTGCGATGTTTTTAGAGGCAAATTAAAAAGTCGGTTAGTAAGGGTTAGAGTGAAATGTTTGGAAGCGAATGTGGGTCAAATCTCTAAAATATTGGCACCTAATTTATGAATATGAATAATTTTTTAAACTTCCGCACAACTGTTGGTATGAAAAGAAAAAAAGTCGCTTTATCAGTAAATGTGTTCAGCATCGCAGCTGGATTCAACTTCTAAATTACATTTCAAATGAATCCCAAACAAACTAATAACAAGAACTTCCGGTTGTTAAGATTTTACAGTCAATAAGTACACTTTCTTCAACAAGGTCATAACAAACTAAAATCATAACTGTCAATTTTTCCAGTGCTAAAACCAAAATGGATGGATTATCTATTTTCTTTCTTTCTTTGTTCATATATATATATATATATATATATATATATATATATATATATATATATATATATATATATATATATATATATATAGCCACTGGCCTTTTTGTCGTCTGCTAGGAGTTTTAAAAGCGAATTAAAAATAATTAAATCTATTATTTAAGGTCAAACTTTGTTTAAATCGATAAGTAGTAACATAATGACCATCATTAAAAAAGAAAAATATTATTACAATATGCAATTTATTTTTAATACATTTTATACATTAAAAATCGTCCGAATTTCAACAAAAAGTTACGTTGAATTTATTTTGATTTATCGTGTTCAATAATGGCTTTAAAATATTGTTAAAATACTTATAAACATTTCTTTTTAGAAATAAGTAAAGCGTTACTTTAAATACATATTCATTAAATGTTACTGAAATTTTTCACACTCGTTTTAACTTTTAACCAAGTAAAATCCGTTTTTTGTATGTAAAAAAATCAAAAATATATTTAGTTTCAGTGAAAATAAAATTTGCATATTATTTACGTTTCGTGTATGGTATTCCATAATTGCCATAATATTTTTTTGTGTTGTTTGATTGACGTAAAACCCGGTTTTTGACAAAATGAATTTAGCACCATCTCCTAAAATTAAAGAACTTTTTAGAATTTTTTTTTTACAATCTGATAGATTGGTGTGCAATCGATAATAATCCATTGAAGGAAAAAAACAAAAATTAAAAACAAAAATTTTTAGATGTGGTTCCAGATAGTCCTGTCCGGCCAGACATGACAAGAATTTAGAATTGCATTTTTTTTATTTTAGTTAAAAAAAATGTTAATTTAAAGATAAAAAGTGAAAAAACGTCAATTAGAATTTGAATATTTTTAATTAAAAAGGAATAATTGAATTAAAAATAGTAATGATGAAATGAACTTACCTTAACTTATTAGATATTGAATCTTTCGGTTAAATTACTGACACAAACAATAACTCTCCTGAATAGAGAGAGGGATATTTTATGTTTTTAAAACATAAAACATTTGGCCTTCCATAGAATTATTGGTCAAACATTATGGTTTTTTTTATTGAAAATCAATTCAATTGTTTTAAAATATGTGGCCTTGATATTAAGTTTAAAATGTTATATTTTTAGTTTCTAGAAATAAATATCTATTTAATGCAAACCTTACTTTATACTCACGAGTTAATAAGTTTTGAAGAAAAATTCTATTTTCGCAGAAAAAATATCGATATATAATTTTTTTTTAATAAGATAATAGTCAATTAAATAATTATGGAAATGAGTAAAAAAGAAATCTCCTAAAAAAATTATTTTATATTTTTTTACATTTTATTTTTCGATTTTCGGTACTTATTTTCTCATAGGAGCTCCACCGTAAAAACAATTTTTTTTGTTTCTATTCATAACTTCGGTCTTTTATCTCTTTATTTATACTGTAGTTAGTACCGAAAATGATCAACTCGCAAAAAATGTTACGCCCCCAACATAAGGGGGTCAAAATTAAGTGACCTGAAAAAAATGAGAAAGTTTTGAAATAAAATAAATAATTCATTATAAAGATCATTCATTGATAAATAAATACTGAAAATTTCATAAAAATCCGATAATTCCCTGATTTTTGGTAAATTATTTTCTGTAGGGGGTGCTAAAGTAATTTTGTCAAAACAGCATTTTAGGCTTATCATGTTTACCTTAAAAAGAGAGAAATATACATAGAGAGAGAGAGAGAGAGAGAGAGAGAGAGAGAGAGAGAGAGAGAGAGAGGGGGGGGATAAAATCAGTCAGCACTGCTACAAGTAATTTTTTTCAAGCAGGCTAATGTTTTTCTCTCCTCATACTACCTCTATTCTACATGTATTGAGAGAGGGGGAGAGAAATAAACTATACTTATGACAGAGATTGGTTGGTCATTGACTTAATTGTAAATTACGATAATTAGAAGCAAATGAAGCGGGATTTTTTTCAAACAATGATTAGATTAACGATATGATAATATTCTGAGATAGTTTTTATATCATTAGTATGCATAGAAATAAAAAAACCTTTAGCTGGCAAAGTTGGATTTGTTCAGCTTTAGTATAATAATAGAAGATATGTGTGTGTGTGTGTGTGTGTGTGTGTGTGTGTGTGTGTAAACGTATGTGCTGTCTATTTAGAGGCAACTTAAAAAGTCGTTTAGTAAGAAAGCGAATGTGGGTCAAATCTCTAAAATATTGGCCCCTAATTTATGAATATATATATATATATATATATATATATATATATACAGAAAGAGAGAGAGAGAGAGAGAGAGAGAGAGAGAGAGAGAGAGAGAGAGAGAGAGAGAGGCGCGTGGTTTAAGCGTTACCTTCATAGGAAATGGATACGACGAGATGAGTTCAATTCTGAACGATGCCATCCACTCCTATCGGCCTTCACTCTTGAAAGTTCCTCTACCTGGCATTCAATGTCCCTATAGAATGGAAGTTCTTTATGGTCGGCCAACACTGGAATTAGCAGAAGGTCGCTAAACAGCCTAACACGAGTTGATGTATCGTAAGACTAACCAACCAACCAACCAATCAACCAACTAATTTTAATCATAGACCACAGCAACTAATAATGTCCAGCCTCTTATCTATTCTGACTGAGATCCGAAATGATTTAACTACTAATATATGAATGTATAAGCTGTTGGTGTTTAGGATTACCCGGGATTACTTGGGAATGAACTATCCTCAAATCCTAACAATTACCATTCAAAGCCCCTTTAGCGACTTCGTTAATATTTTGCCCACGAAGCATACTTACATCCTAATATCCTCAGACGGAAATATCATTAACTTAAAAAATGCCTCTTTTTTTACCTTTGGACTACCGACCTCATCCTTGGGTGAAATCCGCTGCTTCCTTTCTTAAATCCTAAAACCTTACAACCAAATGGCACACCAAAAACTGTGACTGAAGAAATCAACAACAACAATAAAAAAAGGGAAAGTAAGAAAGAAAAGGAAGAAAGAAAGAAAAGGAAGAAAGAAAGAAAAGAAAGAAGAAAGAAAGAAAGTTTTGGCTTGCTGACCCCACACAGCTAAGCTTTAAATAAAAGTAAAAAATTACTGATTTGGTCGCCATACAGGAAAGTAGTGGAAGGAAGAAAAGATAAGGAAATGTTATCTCACTAATGATCCTTGTCTAATCCGGGTCTTAATTGGACTCTCCAATATTGGTGAATCATTAACTGAAAAAGGTCCTTGATATTTCAAAGTCAGAGACCACCTGGTAGCTGAGTAAACCCTTTTTTTTCTTAAGTCCTGAATTTGTTGTGACCAGACGGACAGTAGACAATTGCCTTTTTTTAATTGCTTTTTTTTTTTCAGTCTGGAACTAAGATTTAGCCTTCCAGCTTAACCTTTATAATTCTGTCAATATAGATAAACAAAGTTATAGACAAAGGGTATTAGTCTAGATTAAAAGCCCGAAAGTGAAATCCGGAACCGAACTTTTTAGAGTATATTTTTCTGATGCAGGTATCATTGGGGAACAAGGAATGTTTTGGTAAACGAACAAAACTTTGGCCCCTTCAACAAAACTTTTCTCGTTCCTCAATTTGAAAAATAAAGTCTAAAATATTTAGCTTCGGGTTATCCTTACCACGCTTTTCTTAGTTTAGATAATAAAGTTTTTCGTAATTGTATTATTATATTATGTTTGTTTGTTGGTTGGTTGGTTGTATTTTACGACATGTTGGGTCATTTTTGGCCAGAGACAATTTTGTTTCATTCATTCTTGATGCGAACTCAATCTGAAAAGAAATCCATTATTCAAAACACTTTTTAAAACTCATTTTGTTCTATTTAACCCAGAGATGGGACCCTAACATGTGCAACCACTCTGGGTCAGAGTGGACCTGGGAGTAATGCTGATGAATGGGGTATTCCACATTCCCTGAGCTCCAGAACTTGAAATTCACAATCAGATAGAGTTAACGTCATACCTAGAACAACAAGACCCTCTGTCTCCGCCTTCTAGCACATATATAATTAAAAGGGTTGGGGCTTGTCATAAGGGCAATAAGGTTGGTACAAACATATAGGTTCTAGGGCTTGATCTGACCAGCCGATTGATCGGAGTGTGGCATGTCATAGACTGCTCAGCCACCAGGGTTTCATCCTTAAGCATCACGGGTCGCCACCCACGGCTAATAGTTGGCCCCACTGGGGGGTCTTTCGACAGGACTGGATGAAAAAATTAATCTTAAAAAGTCGTTATCTTAAACATTAATAAAAGTCACCATTACCGCGTTTTTAACCTGGACTATAAACTATGTATTTGCATACTCTACCCCCGTCAGCCATGGTGTGACACAAGGTCAATTTTTAGTAGAGTACTGCTGGCTTAAATTCTGAAGGAATTTTCCTTCTACTATTTACGAATAGTCAATAAACCAGTCTGCCCTACTATTCACATATTCTCTTGGATGGAGGGGGGGGGGAAGAACTGATGGTTTCATGATTATACCAGACGAGACCTACCTGATGTCCGCGGTATTTAAGTACCAAATATCAACAAACATTTTGTTATAGATTAATCTTTCAATATACACACTGATCAGCTTGTAACTTTTAGGTATTATTTATTGCTAAACTCTACAGCACACCCTATCGGCGGGTCTTAGAATATATTGACTGTATGGCCCCCTCCCTAAAAAGTGGGAGTCCTGGGTATGACATAAACTGCATCTGAAGTTTAAGCTCCAGATCTGGTGCCAGTGAATTGGTTTGGTTTGGTTTGTTGGATTTTACGGCATGTCAACCCTTGTTGGATTATTTTACACCGAAAACGTTTTGTTCTATTCATGTTTGATGGGTATTAAACATTTTTAACACATTTTTAAAACTATTTTTTTCTTTTTAATCCATAAATGTGACCCTAACAGATATTACCGCGCCGGTTCAGAGTGGACCTAGGAGTAATGGCGGTGAAGGGGTACTCCACACTCCCCAGAACTCCAAAATTGAAACTTCACCATTAGATGCAGTTTAACACCATACCCAAAACACTAAGATCCTCAGCTATTGCCTTCTAGCACATAATTATTCACTAAGCTTAGCTCAGATGTGGCACAAGGCCAAAAGTATGGGGTGCCCAGTGAGAATCGAACTTCTTAACTATGGTTTGCGAGTCAAGCTTGCTAACCATTACACCACGTGAGTTACCCTCTAGCACATATATGATAGAAAGGTTTGAGGTTGCCATAAAGGCAATAGGGTTGGTACAATAATATAGGTGCTAGGGCTTGACGTGATCAGCCGATTGATCGGAGAAGACCTCTCCAACCGCCTGTTTAGCCTAAGTAAGTGTCAAAGTGGAGCGTTGCATGTCATTGACTGCTCAGGTTCCACCCTTAAACATCCCGGGTTGCCACTCCCGGCCAACAGGTGGTCCCATTGGGAGGGATCTTACCCGTCTAGAGAGGTGCAGTAGATGCGTTCTACTGTCACGGCCGGCATGGCTTTTGCAGTTTAGAGATAGAATATCACACAATTCCTTAAGAGGTTTTAAATCTTTTGGACCATATGACCTTTACACACCCCTTTTGCGATCTCGTTTCGTAAGGACATTTTTTTCATTTACACCGTCAAAATCCGGTTGTTTGTTAGGGGTTAGGGTTGGGATTATGGGTTAGGGTTAGGGGTTAGTTTTATAATTAAAAATAACTCTAAAAATCATATGTTAACAAGCAACCGGATGTTGACGGTGTAAATGAAAAAACTGTCCTTATGAAACGAGATCGCAAAAGGGGTGCCTAAAGGTCATTTGGTCCGCTTTTTACATATCTTAGATTCATGTATGTAGGAAATTAGATATTTACCTAATTTCATATGGCACAAGGCCAATATAACTGGTAAATACTGACAGACTATCTCTCTTCTTGAGATTCCTTCAGTACCTTCTTCTTCACACTTATATGTTAGCACAATGTTCTAAGCAGATGGTTTTTGCCAATTGTGGCAAGATGAGATGATTTCGTATAAACATTCGCCATATTATTTTAAGAGCCATTTTGTTTTCTCAATCTATGCAGATTTTTTCAAATTAAATTCTAAGGTTTATATTTTGCAGCCGTCTCCGGCATCTGCGATGTAATTAAGCGTTGCTCTGGAAATTTCACACCTGTAAGTTTCAGACGCGTCGCCATATTGGCGGGTAGAGCAAGTTTTTATACGTCGAAACAAGAAATAGAATGGCGTTTAGAAAATGCTTATCTCTAACAGGTTTATTTTGTCATTCCGTTTTTTTTTTTTTACTTTCCTGTTTCTTCTTCCTTGTTAAAATATTTTTCATTCTTTAGAAGTTACTGGATTCTTCAAATTCTGGAAATAATTTTCGTATTTACTTTTATTCCTAAATCATTTTTCATTTCTTTTTCATTCTTTATCTATTTTTTCTCTTAAAATAGTATTTCTTTTCTTTCGTGTATTATTTCTTTCGATTGTTCTATCTTTCTATCTATCTTTCTTTCTTTTTTAATTATTTATTTCCGCCTTTCTTTCTTCTTTCTTTCTTTCTTTCTTTCTTTCTTCCTTCTTTATATTTTATGTCTTTTTTCATCTTTTAACTCTTTCTTACTTTCTTCATTGTATTCTTTCTTTCTTCATTTCTTTCTCATATATTTCTATCTTGCTTTAATTTCTTTAATTCTTTCTTTTTAAAAAATTATGTCATCCTTTTCTTTCTTTCTTTCTTTTCTTTCTTTCTTTCTTTCTTTGTTTGCTTTCTTTCTTTCTTTCTTGTTTGCTTTCTTATATTTTTTTCTACCTTTAATTTATTTCTTTTTTATTTATTTCACCCCTTTGCTTGTTTGTTTGTTTGTTTGTTTGTTTCTTTCTCTCTTATATGTTTTTTTTTACATTTTATGTTTTTTTCTTCCATTATCTCTTTATTTCTGTCTTTATTATATTTTTCTTTATTTCTTTGTCTTTCTTTTTTCTTTCTATCTTTATCATATTTTCTTTAATTTCTTTTTTTATTTATTTATTTCATCCCTTTTTTTATCTATTTATTTCATCCCTTTCTTTCTTTATTTATTTATTTCTTTTGTATATTTTCTTTAGTTTTTTTCCTTTTATATTTCATACCTTTCTTTCTTTCTTTATTCTTTATTCATTTATATTTATTTATTTTTTTGTTCTATCTTTCATATATTTTCTTTAATCTATTTGTTCCTTTCTTACTTATTTCACCCCTTTCTTTCTTTCTTTCTTTCTTTCTTTCTTTCTTTCTTTCTTTCTTTCTTTCATGTTTTTGTCTTTCATCATTACACATTTGACTGCTTTTTCTCCTTGCTTTCCTTTTCTAATTTTGGTCTTTAAAACTTCATTTTTTTTCTTCCCCTTTCCTCCTTCTTCTGTTCTCTTTTTCCTTTCCATTTTCCACTTCGACTTTTGAAAAAATTATTTTCTTTTTTCTTGCCTATATTTTCACTGACATTTTTATTTATTTTATTTATTTATTTATTCATTTCCACATTCTGTCATTTTCTCGCCGCCATTTTGATCCTGTCTTATTTTCTGGTTCGAACAAACAATCATAAAAGTGCCAACCATTTTAAAAGCCAACTGGTACTGATAACGCCCAGCTCAGACGTTCGTCCTTTAAGTTTTCATATATTTCATTCATAGCCAGCATAAACGACAATATTTACTCCCACTTCTCGTTATGTCAAAAACTCCTACCGCCACACTCCTCATACTCTCTATTTTTCACACTTTTTATCCGTGCTCTCATTCACAACGTATTTTACTCAGTCTCTATCATTCTGTCTTCCGCACAAACACACATAATTTCAAATAGACACTTTCAAATATAACATACACACATGATAAAACAGTCTCTCTCGTACATTTATCACGGAGGGTTTCTGTGACGCAGTGGTTAACATGCTGGACTGCAACATCTTATTAAGCGAGTTCGAACTTCAGTCGCACTATTACGTTAACTTTTGGCTGATTTGTTAGATTTTATGGCATATCAACACTTGTTGGGTTATTTTATGCCGAAGACATTTTGTTTTATTAATTTTTGTAGAGTACTCAATTTTTAAACACAATTTTAATACAATTTTTTTTATCTATTTAAGTCATAGGTGGAACCTTAAAATCAACTATCACTCTGAGTCAGGGTAGACCTGGGAGTAATGATGATAAAGGGGTACTCCAAATTCTCCAGAGTTCCAGAATTGGCACCTCGTCACTAGATGCAGTTTAACGTCATACACAGGACACTAAGACCCTCAGCCACCACCTTCTAGAAAATATATGATAAAAAAGTGTTGGGGTTGCCATGAGGCTAATAGGGTCGGGACATATAGGTGCTGGGGCTTGACGTGACCAACCGATTGATCGGAGGTGGCCACTCCGACCTGTCAAGCCTAAGTAAAGGCCAAAGAGGAGTGTTGCATGCCATGGACTGCTCAACCACCAGGATTTCGTCTTTAAGCATCACGGATCGCCAACAAATGGTCCAATGAGTTTTTTTACTCCTCTGCAGAGGTGCAGTCGATGTATTCACTTTTTGACTAATACCCTTGAGAAAAGTATATAGTTTTGGTATTAAGTAACCCCTGAAGATTGATAAGCCATTAAACAAAGAAACCAAACATTTAGCATGTTTATTTAGCAAACTGTTCTTAAATACCAACTAAAATACCATATGAAGCAGGCCATGGACCAAAGTACGTAAACTTTAACATAGTATCTACGAAAATCATGAACGAAAGACAATGAATCAATGGCACGCCTACACACACGCACGCGCAGAGAGACACAACTATATATATATATATATATATATATATATTATATATATATATATATATATATATATATATATTAAGAAATTTGAAAAACGAAGTGTTCCAAAAATAAGATGAATTCATTTATCGACGCTTAAACGTTTCAGTTTGTTTAAACCTTCATCAGGATAGATTATTGGGTGAAAAAATTGATAGATGTTTTGTAGATGACAGGAGTTAGAAAAATATTTATAAAAAGTTTGTAACTGTATTTGCTCAGCGTTATATATTTTGAAAGACGAGCCGAGATCCGCACACGCGAAGATGTCATGACGCGTGACATAACTCGAAGAAATGCATTCAACAAAAGACGAGAAAAAGTATCAAGTGGGCATATTAACTAAATAATTAAATAAAGCCTGGTATTTTGTAGCTATTTAAAACTATTTTAGCTAAAAACGGTGATATGTTGAAAAATCTAGGTCGATTATTAAGGGAGGGCAAAAGCGAAATTGTACTGGTTTCAAAAATCTGTGTTAGTCTTTTATTGTGAATATGAGCTAATATTGTGGATCATTGGAACTGAAGTTATGATCAGTTTCAAACATATGTTGGACGAGGGTTTTCTGAAAATTGCCCAATTTAATATCACGTTTGTGCTCATATAAACGCTTCTTGTTTGTGGCCACAAGAGCAAAGTTTATACATACACACACACACACACACACACACACACACACACACACACATATATATATATATATATATATATATATATATATATATATATATATATATATATATATATATATTGATATTAATCCGGTTTTCGAAAGCTTTTCCCTGTGATCCGAAATGCGGGATACAAAGAAACACCTACCACACATCCATACTGCAAACCATTTTTTTCAACATTTGCAGACCGTTTATTTGTCACTCAGCCTGCCATGATGTCGAAGGTCGACATTTGTCGTCTGCGGTGGCAGAGTTGGAAAGATTTTTTAAAATACGACAGCAAAGTATGCTCGACTACTTAGAGCGTCATGCAATTCTTTTTTCTTTTTTCTTTTTTTCTTTTTCTGTTTTCTTTTTTTCTATCATACTCTATATTTCTATAATGAAATCTGTCAGTGGTCACGTGCCTCGAATTCACCCGTGACGTTCTTCATCTTTACCTCATTCTTCGAACATTTTCTGCGGAGCGCACGGAAAGAAGGGGGGGGGGCGAGGGCACCGGTTCCATTTTGAGTTTCTCTTGGTTTTATTTGTTCACTGCTTTATCTTTTCTTTTCACTTCTCTTTTCCCTCTCTTTGTCTTTCTATGTGTGTGTGTGTGTGTGTGTGTGTGTGTGTGTGTGTAGAATGTCACATCTTGTATGTGTAATAGAATTTGCCGTATAAGTACCTCGTACATTACATTGAAAAGAAAATTTCCTGTGTGTTTTCATGTGCGGACGATGTTCCTGTGTGTTTGAAATTCCGCTGAAATAGACGACTGACAGCATAGACATTCTCTTGTACCATGATGATGAAAACAAAACGGTTTCTTTTTATTTGCTAAATACTTACACTTTAGTTTTTAAATAGTCAAAACGAAGTAAATACAGGTCTACCCCCACCCCGCCTTACGAAAATTCGGTTAACGTATTGGAATACTTGGTGGAAAGGAAGATATTCAGCGTAATCATTTGTACATAAGACGCACTATCTTTCCAGATTTTCAGCCTAAAATTTGGGGGTGCGTATTACACAGGGGAACTGTATATAATTAGTTTTTCGGACATATTTGGGTCTGGAGAAAAATACTTCAGACCTAAAATAACCCAAGACGAATTGAAATATCATTAAAATTATTCGATCAATCAATCAATCGTATGTGAGTCTTCGTATTAGGATTTTATTTGCTCAATATGACTTAGAGTTCTTGCTCTCTCTCTCTCTCTCTCTCTCTCTCTCTCTCTCTCTCTCTCTCTCTCTCTCTCTCTCTCTCTCTTTACATCATCATTGTCACGTAGCGCTGGCAGCACAGATATCCATGACAATCTCTCGCCAACGGTCCCTATCTGTCATCGCCCCCAGGAAGTCCTCTGGATAGCATCCATAATCCACACAGCTTATCTATGTAGGTCTTGCTAGACGACTGAAACTGGCGTGTTCGTGTGCAGGTCTCCACTGGAGAACGTCCTTGCTTCTCCAGTAGTGTTCGGCATATCTTGTCCGTCTTACCCGGATGGTTTGTGTGATAGGGGGTAAGTATCCGTATAGCTGCTTTCGTGTCGGGTGTTGTTTACACGATTTGTTTAAGACAGCTCGCAGTAATCTTGTGCAACTCCTATCTATCTTATTATCTAGGTGCTTTGTTTAGGGTCCAAGTGGTACAGCCGTACAGTAGATACAATTAGGGCTTGGAAGAATCACCGCTTTAACCTGTTAGTGAGGTTAGACTTCAATCGTCTTTCTACATAAATTCTTGCAAATTATTATGGTTAGATAAGAATACTTGAGGTCACATAATTGTAGAAATTATCTATATTCAGAATAGTTAGAATAGTTAAGAGTTATAATTGTTTATAAATTATTTAATGGTTTAGAAAAAAAAAAGACTTCGGCACTAAATAACTATCAACAAGGGTTAACATACCACGATGCATTTCCGTGCTTCAAAGGGAGAAAACTTTAAGCTCATTGTCAGCAAAAAGTAAGAAAAAAAAACAACAAAAATCAAGCACAATACATGCTCTAGCAAAAAAAGAAAAAAATATTTTTAAAAAAAGGAAAAAAAAAAAAAAAAAAAAGAGAAAAAAGAAAGAAAAAAGGACCAGTACAACCGATATAATATCCGCCCCCCCCACACACTTAATGGACATAGACACCACGCGTCTAGTACATCTTTTGTGGATGCTAGACTAAGAAAGTAGAGAGAGTGAAAATCCTGGACAGGTGTTAAATACCCAGCTAGTAGTGCCACCTATTGGCGAAAGTACTTATTTATGACTTTAGCTCCGTCATTAGAACATCCACCTACGAGCCACAAAGTTCCGGATTCGATACCGGCCTCACCAACTCAATGTATGTGTAGCACAGCTTGGATCTGTGGGTAAATTAAGGAGCTGATGGTATGTGTGGGGCTCACCTCAGACGTTAAAACTATAGGAATTGTCTCCTATATTTTTACGGCATGTGGAATTTAATAAATTAAAATAACTAAGTTTTCTTAAATAATTAATTTTACAATTATATAAGTTAAGTTTAGAAATATGTAAACAAAAGAGAATTGAATAAATATTAATTTAGAAATATTTTAGCAACAATAGAAACAATGGTTTAAATTCCATTGAAAATATGTACGCCATCGGAATGATACAAAATCATCCGATATTTACGTCATTAGAAAACAGCTGATATTTGAAAATTCCAATATTAAATTTAACTTAATGATCACAGAGACAATGATAAAAGAAAATTATAAGAATATCCATAGAGCTGAAAAATTACAGTGGTGAGCTTATGCTCTTCCCAACTCGACGGAGTTGGAGCTGATGCTCCTAACTCGACAATGGGAACGGACACTCTTCCCAACTCGACACAATGGGGAGAAGACGCTGTCCGAAAACATAAAATACGACTCAACAGGTTCGTCTATTTTTTCGTTTCATATTTTCTCTCTGTTCTACTCAATACGACACAAGTTTCAATTACAGACATTGTTTTATCAAAACTGCTACAATTTGACATATCTAATCACACAAATATAAAAAATACATGAGCACTTTATAAACACAACTACGTACAGACACATACAGTCTGCAACACCGCTAAAAGAACAATTGAATATACCAATTGTAAATTAATGTATATAAAGTTGTTTCTTTTATAATTTTATCTTCTTCTTTTGTTTTCTACGGAAACTACATTTCCATAGTCTTATACATTTAAATTGTAGGGATAAAAACTCGGATCTTCTTCAACTACATAAACACCAAACAACAACGGTCCCTACAAAACAATCTCCCTGGTTTAGCGCTAGTGGAAAGGTTATAAACTCCCTCAATGACCATCTGATACCGACAATACGTCATACCGACCACTTTTACTCTCTCCCTCTTTATATATATATATATATATATATATATATATATATATTGTGTGTGTGTGTGTGTGTGTGTATGTTGTGTGTGTGTGTGTGTGTGTAAGCAAAATATATGTGAAACTTATAGTCATGAGACTGGCGCGAAGAGGTGAGAAAACATTTATAGAATATGAATAGGTTTTATCCTGATCTACTAGTACTTGAGCACTTTTATGATTGAAGAAAAACTTTTAAACGTTTATACATACATATATATATATATATATATATATATATATATATATATATATACACTGTCTACGTGGTACTTTTTAGCTTGTCTCTATTTCATTCATCTACTAAAGTTAAATGAAGCGTACATCCTTCTTATTTTTACGTCATCCTCTGACTACTCCCCCGCCTTCAGCCATGAAAAAAAGGTTCAATTTCAATCTATAAAACACGGTTAAATGACTTGGCAACTATCATCGGTCTGTTCTGTTTTCTGTGTTTTCTCAATGAATGCGACAAAAGACGGCAAAAAAAAAAAAAAGATGAATTAAAAAAAAAGAAATTAAAAATACAAGAAAAGAAAGAAGATATGTATTGGGAGTCAGTTGAAAAGTTCATAGGCTGACCAAGATACTCCCTCGGAATGTAACCGAATAACGTTTATTTTTCATTAATTGTTCTTCTTGCAGTCCACACATTTTTTTCGTCGGTGTTACAGTGTTTGGGTCTCATTACTAAAAAAAAGTTATCAACAGCAAATATGACGCCATTATATCAACTTTTCATGTGCGGGGAGGTGCGTGGTATATTCGTTAGAGTCGTAGGAAATGGACTCGTCGACCCGAGTTCAAATCCTAGACGAGGCTGTTTACATTTCACATAGCGCTAATACACATGGGAAAGGTATGCATCCACGTACTCTCCCTCCAGCTATGGATAAATGAATGGGCAGATTGGGCTGTTTAACCTTGGCTAGGAAGCCAGTCTAGGAGAAGGATAATTCTGAATTCAAACCTGTTAAACTCCGATTAAAAAATGAACCTTGTGACGCAGACTGTTCTTGCGGAGGGGTTGGTAAATATATATCAGCCAATGATCTTTTCAGCCACCCTATAATACTAAATCTAAAATATGCCTTGTTAGGCAATAAGGGTATATATGTTCAAAGCTAATATGCTGCCATTCAGGGCCGGTTTAGCTCAGTCGGTATAGTACTCGCCTTGGTAATCGTAAGGTTCTTAGTTCGACACCAACCCTAGCTAACTCAGCGTGTGAGTAGCACAGGAATCTGTGCGGTAAATTAAGAAGCTGATGGTAGGTTTGGCACTCCACCTCAGATGCAAAGAAACAATCTCCTTGGTCTAGCGCTAGTGAAAAGTGGATAGACTCACTTGCTGTCTGGCTGATACCGACTTTAGGCCACCCCGACGACTTTATTTTTTTTTTATATGAACAGCAAATATATCAACAGCAAATTTGACGCCATTATATGAACTTTTCAGTCCATGAACTTTTCATAACCACCCTATAATTCTAAATTTAAAATATTGGGTAATAAAGGTTCAAAGCTGTTGTCAGACATTTTCATCGGAAAGGGCTTAGACTTTTTCCTTCACCTATGGCTAAAATAGAGCTCTCTAGAAATGGGAGAGAGAAGCAAAGGGTCGGAATTCAAAATCTCAAGAGTGTTGTTAACGGAATAAGACACATGTTAGATCTGTAATAATCTGTTATCAACTCATTCAAAAAATGTGGCTGGTTCTACACAATCACATGTGTAGTTCACTTGCAAAGTTGTGGCATAGATTATGCCGACATAGTAAAATTATGAATCCTACCCAAAAATAAATGAATAGATAAATAAATGAATAAATGAATAAAATAAAATTAAAATTAAAAAAAAAACAACACCTGCGGGTGGTGTAACGATTCATTTTTGAAAGATATTGCCTGAGGGGTGGGAGTTCAAAAAAATTAAAAAAATGTCAGAGGGTTTGTATCATAAGTTAGCAAAGTCATCAAATTTATCAAAGGGGTAAAAAAAAAGAAGAATAAAACAATTTGAAATGAAAACTTACTTCTGTTCCCCCTCAAATAAAATGTTGAATGCATCTATTAATTATTAATCAAATGATCATTTTTACTATTTTGAACATGAATTTTACACAAAATCATAAGTATTTATTTATTTGTGAACTTTTTAGTTAACTTCTTGTTACCGAAAAAAAAAAAAGGTGAGAGTAAATTTAAAAAAAAATTGATAACTCAAATTTTGAATGTATAACACAGGGTTGTTTTATTCTGGATATTAACGATTTTGACTATAAATTAAATACTTATTAATAGCCTTAAGCAATCATTGAGAATATTGTGACGTAAGCTGTGACGTAGTTTTGGTTACAGACAGAAATATACCCAATCTCCATTATTAACCTGGTTTACTGCAGCTATCTGTCTGTCTGTCTATATATATATATATATATATATATATATATATATATATATATACATTATCATAAAGATACAGAGTAATAACCTACTCGAGTTTCCCATAAGAATCAACCGTTTATCGTGAAAAAAAACACACACGTGAAATCGACTGCAATTAATCAATATCTTCAGTGGATTTAACCCTGAAGATCCTTATGGTGAAACTCGAGTAGGTTATTACCGTGTACCTTTATGATAATAAATTTGCTCTACTAACCTATTGAGCACTTTATATTTGTTATATCGCTGCCTTATCATTGTGAAACTTGAATCAACTAACCACTGTGACCATTTTCACCGGTAAGTCACTTTTTCCACAGATACTATATATATATATATATATATATATATATATATACTCAGCGTATGAGTAGCACAGGGATCTGTGCGGTGAGGAGCTGATGGTAGGTGCAGCGCTTCACCTCAGATGCTAAAATAATGTCCTTGCTCTAGCGCTAGGAATAGGGGATAGACTCCCTCGCTGTCTGCCCCATACCGACATTAGGCCACCCCGACGACTTTACTTTATATATATATATATATATATATATATATATATATCAGTTTGTTCATATCAATTTTATCTATCTCAGTGTGAACATATCAAATCTCTCTTCCCCCCTCTTTTTCTCTCTCTTTGAGTATCATTACTCATTTTTCCTTCATAAGATCTTTTGGCAAAATGCTCTCATTTTTTCCGGTCAGATCTTAAAATAAACCCCCTTGGTATTCCCTTCTTTTTGACGGCACTTCAAACAAAGTAAAATTGGTGCTTTCCCCTTCGGCCAAAGCATAATCGCAAGGGACACCTAAACCATTGAACTATCGCCAGAAAGAAAAAGACTAGAATTTAATTTATTTTCCCGGTCGGTTTTCTTAATTTCAGAACCCGAAGCGCGAAATGCGACACTTTTCTGAAACCGGACCTGGCCACCTTCCATCCAGTCAGGCATGAAGGATGGTGGATGAAGGACGATACCATTTTATTCCTCCAATGATGTTACGCCCCTAACATGGATTAGAATACTGATATTAAACAATGCTGAATAATACTGTCTTTACATGCACTGACAGTTTATTGAATGAATATCGATGATTGACCAATGAGCCAAATTAGCATTTTGTTGGAAGTGAATACAGGCCTATAAAAAAGAGCAATTTTAGATCTATCTATCTATCTATCTATCTATCCAGCGCGGACATGAAATCAGCGGGGTAAAAAATGTGATTAAAGAAAAAGGACATGAAACAGAGAAAAGAAAGAAAAAGAGGGATAAGTGGAAGTAGATTGAAGAGAAAGGAGTGGAATAGAAGAAGAAGAAGAAGAAGAAGAAGAAGAAGAAGAAGAAGGGGAGGAGGAGGAGGAGGAGGAGGAAGAAGAAGAAGAAGAAAGAAGAAGAAGAAGAAGAAGAAGAAGAAGAAGCTAATCATATTTTTTTAGCTATATACCTCTTTGATTTCTAAAAGAAGAAGTAAATGAAAAAGGAAAATGACGACGGAAAAGGAGAAGGTTAAATGAATAAAGATTTAATACTGGCGAAGAAGAACAAGAAAGAGATGTGGAAATGAACAAATGAAATTTACCAATTAATAGACTTTATATAGTCGATCGTTCCATGGGGAGATGCGTCACACGGAATGGCTGAACGCTCTTGAAAATAAAATAAAAACAAAAAGGCTAATCAAAATGATGACCGTCATTTTCTTGGTTAATGATCTGACCAAACATGGCGGTAATTATGGCAAATTCGAACTGGTTGCATTTTAATGGAGTCCGTCAGTTGCTCCCTCTGGCGAGGGTCAGATATCCATGTCTTTTTAAAGGGACCACTTATAATCGTGACACTATTTCCAATCAATAAAAAAAAAATTCGGATCCAGTCGTGCGGGAAATCTTGTTCCAGGTCACTGATCAAAACAACAGCACATTTACAAACTCTTTCTCACTTGCAGATCTGCACGCTACTCACAGGAGGATTATCATCTAATTAAGACTGATGGCATTGCCCAATAGGTCACGTACAGGGGCCAATGGGTGTATTATTATTATTATTATTATTATTATTATTATTATTATTATTATTATTATAGTAGGGGCAGGGGTGGTTGGGGTGGCCCCACTGACAACCTTCTGTTTTCACCATTTTGAAAATGCCCTTCATTGAAGCAAGAACTATATTTGAGTCCTGAAGAAGGTCTAAATGACCGAAACGGTGCATCGTCGACAATAAACATCCAGTTTCCATAACATCCCGTGTTTGTCTACTTTTCTCCACATATTGCCGGATTAACCTCCTCATATTTCTCCCATATACATATATATATATATATATATATATATATATATATATATATATATATATATACGCACACACACACACACACGCACACACACACACATATATATATAAATATATCATAACTATACATATACACACACACACATATATATATATATATAATATATATATATATATATATATATATATCATAACTATATATATATCTCATAACTATATATATATATATATATATATATATATATATAATATACCAAAATTGTTGGTAAACCCTTGCAGTAAGAAAAAAACCGGCAAATAGTTTGATTGTAAAAATATAGTACCAAACATTACCTGGGGAGAGAAAAATATTGAAAAAAGAAAATACCAAGATAGTCGTACCAACCGAAAATAATCGGTTGATACTATAATACTTGGCCAAAAGAAAAAACAATTTATATGTATATATATGTGAAAAATATATATTCATATAAAAACCGCTAGGATATACTAAAGTTAATAAGTAAAGAGTTCTCAATACCTAAGTAGAGCAAATAATAAAGATAAACCTAATGAGTCAGATATACCTACTAAAAGTTTCGCTTGGTGCTGACTCTGGCTCAAGAGTCAGATCTTAGCCCTGAAGGGCACTAAGCGAAACTTTTAATAGGTATATCTGATTTATTAGGTTTATATATATATATATATATATATATATATATATATATATATATATATAATAACTATTTCATATTTTTCAATGTCAGTCTCTTCCTATTTATCTATTTAAACCTTAAAACCAGTTGGAAGCAATATCTCCAATGTGCAAGACCTACTTAATCTAAAATATTTTTTTCAGCCGCTAAAATTAGAATGAAACATGTCAGACGAGATTGTGCGAGAAGTGACAAAACGCTTCCTGCTCTTTGTTCCGACTTCCCATCCCAGATGACATGTGACTGTCGTCAGCTGATTGTAGAGATTCTATTCTTTGCTTGACGGCATTATCCAACTTCTTGTCATTTTGCAGACAGATCGTTTCTGACTCGCTAGATTTCCTACTGTATTCTAAAGAAACTTTTCAAGACAGTGATGTGACATTTTTTCTGATGGATCTTTTGATGAGGTCAACCTCTTTTTATTGCCAAGTAATTCAACACAAGAAAAGAAAGTTCAAAAGTCAATTTACAGGAATTTATATTCATACAGAAAAATGTGTACTAATATAGTCTGGCACAAGGTAATCTAAATGTTCTACACGATTGAAACATTCGCTAGCACTATTTGCTGGGGATGTTGTTGTGGAGATTGGAGTAACGTGAAAGGATTCATATTGTTTCTCCCTTCTTGTTACTCCAATGTTGACATTATCTCATTCCCCTTTTATCCAATCTATACACTTTAACTTTTAAACGATCTAGCGGTTGTAAACTTTTGAAAATGCACCGGTCTTCAAATCTCCTTTTTCTTTCGTTTTTTTTTCTCGTCTCTTTTAAACCTCCCGTTTAAATAGATGATCGTAGTTTAATAAAATATGATATTGTTTTAGTTTTTATATAAAATTAGTTGTACGTTTAAGAAAAGATAGTTCAAGGGCAAATTTACAGGAATTTATATTCATACAGAAAAATGTGTACTAATAAAGTCTGGCACAAGGGCATGTAAATGTAGCCCTGCCGGCCCGGGTAGTAGAATACGCCGACTACACTCCTGCAAGGAGGTAAATTCCCCCGATGGGGTCATCTGTTGGTCGTGGAAGCCGTGATATGTGAGGACGGAATCCTGGTGGCTGAGCAGTCTATAACCTGCAACACTCCACTTTGGCCCTTACTTAGGCTAGTCGTTAGAGGTGAGTGGTGTAATGGTTAGAGGCGTAGGAAATAGACTCGCTGATCCGAATTCAAATCCTGGACGAGCTGTTTGCATTTCCCACACACTAATGCCCTTGGGAGAGGTATGGATCCAATTACTCTCTCTCTCCCTCTCTCCCCCCCCTCTCTCTCTCCAGTATTAGGGCAGACTGGGCTAGGTAATCAGTCTAGGAGAAGGAAAACTCTGAATTCAAACCTGTTAAATTCCGCTTAAGAAATTGACCTTGTGTCACATCCTGCCCGTGCGGAGGGTTTGATAAATATATACTTATGCTAGACGGTTGGTTTTATGGCAACACCCAACCCTTTTCATCATATATGTGCTAGAAGGCATGACTCTCTCTCTCACCACCAGTCCCTATTTGTCATCGCCCCTGACAGGTCTTCCCCACGGTTATCCAGAATCCGCACAGAGCTGATTGTCGTGGGTTTTGTAGGTCGACCTGGCCACTGGAAAACGTCACATAAGTTTGTCTTTGCTTTTCTAGCAGTCTTCAGAGGAGTTCAAGTAAAAAATCTCGAGTTAACACTATAATTCTAGATTTCTTTAAGGCATTTCACTTCATACACAGAGAAAAGATGGTGCAATCATACAGCTTCAAGTAAAAAAAAGTAAAAAGTTGTCGGGGCGGCCTAGTGTCGGTATCAGCCAGACAGCGAGGGAGTCTATCCCCTTTTCACAAGTGCTAGACCAAGGAGATTATTTGAGTATCTGAGGTGGAGCGCCACACCTACCATCAGCTCCTTACTTTACCGCACAGATCCCTGTGCTACTCATACGCTGAGTTGGCGGGGGTCAGTATCGAACCAAGAACCTTGAGATTCCTAGCCGAACACTCTACCAACTGAGCTAAACCGGCCCCTAACTATCCTTAATAAAAATAATTTTCACAGTTATATGGTTTCAAGTAACTGTTTCTACTTAATATCAATGTTTTAAGAGCCAATGTATTAATAAAGTTCAATATCATTTTAAACAGGTAAACGCTTCCTACTTAGTTGTAACATCTATGTTTTAAGTGTTAATTTTTTTATGCAAGGGATGCAGTCACTGTGTTATATGCCCTGTAGACATGGAATTCACTAACAAGATTACATATGCTAAATGTATTAACAATCACTCTATTGTACCCTCCTTGACTACAGATACTTAAATGCGTGCAGTGATGTGGTTAAGAAAATATGCAGTAAGAGATATGAAGATTTTAAAAGGTTCAGGTTTATTTTGATATCAGTATCAATGTTACAATTTTTGAGCAGTCATAAATTGTAAACTTGTCTGTTGTTAGAATTTGAATTAAGTTTAGTTATATTTAAAAATGGAGGTGGGTACTTTTCCATAACCGTTGGGGATTATGATTGACATTTTAGATGACCCCAACTAACCTCCGATACAGACACGTGAGAATAATTTAGTTCAGTTTAGCAGATGCGACCCATCTTTCAGGGAGTGCAGATGTAATTGTCGACTCTGACAGGAACTATCTCCCCCCGCGCCAGAATCAATCATGGGTTAATATATAAATGCTTGATCAATTATAACCAAGTTGTAGTGTTTGTTAAATAATTAGGACAATGACCAGTTCACCCCAGCCTTGTAGGAAGAACAGAAGAAGAAAATCAAGCCCCAGCAGAATAGAAGTCAGCCCAGAGAAATTAGCAACAAGATAGAACCCTGGGCAAAGAACCAAAAAGCAGTAAGCAGTAATGAAACAAGTAACCAGCAGTGTAATCAAGCAAGTAGGAACTATCATCTCTTATTCGTCTCTCTCTCTCTCTCTCTCTCTCTCTCTCTCTCTCTCTCTCTCTCTCTCTCTCTCTCTCATTGTTATATACCCGATGTCTATAAGGGTTATATAACATCAAGAGTTTTTACAAGTTAACATCTGTAAAGAGACTAAATAGATTTTGAAGCAATGGCGGAACTGTCAAGACTTAAAATCAAATTTAGTTATTTTTTTCTTTAGCAAGTTAATAAACTTGATGGTTTAAAGTGGATATAATTTCTTTTTTCGTAAAATGTTAGAGCGAACGACGAAGATAGATTAATAGATAGATAATATGCAGAATGAGATAGAAAGATACATACATACATATATGCATATATATTCATACATACGTACGTACAGAATAGTAAATATAGATAGGTAAATAGGGAGAGAGAGAGAGAGAGAGAGAGAGAGAGAGAGAGAGAGAGAGAGAGAGAGAGAGAGAGAGAGAGAGAGATTGATTAATAGATAGATATAAACGGATCAAATTGCTAGATATCTGACTAGATCGATTTAAAAATCGAATCGTCGAATTTTAAAGTTGAAAATTAATTGAAAACTAAGATATATAATTTGGAGTAAATTAATAGAATAAAAACAGAAAATAAATGTAAAGAAAGGATAAAATATAACAAACAAGACAAACAAAAAGTAAAAGAAAGAAAGAAAAACAAAAGAAAACAAAAGAAAACAAAAGGTAAAAATAGTAAATAATAAAGAAAGAAAAGAAAGAAAGAAAAGAAAGAAAGAAAAGAAAGAAAGAAAGAAAAAATAAGGGATGAAAACAAAACGAAATAATAAAAACAAAGATTAAATAAGTCCGACAAAAAAGAAGGAAAAGAAAATGAAAATGTAAGCTTGATAGAAAATACTCTTTAAGATTTTCAGAAAATCTTTGGCTATTCCCCCCCTCTGCCCCCTGCCCCCTCCCAAGAAAATATTTAAACTAATGAACAGATTTCACTTTTTATTTGCAAACATTTTTCATGTCAGCTTCTTGCTTATTACACCCCTTTAAACACTTATTGAATGAAAATAAATTAACCCTTTTTCTTTGAGAAACCAGAAATTTTCCTCTTCCCGCCAAATGGCAGTCAGAGGCCATTAAGGGACGAGCCAATCGAGCACCTGGCGTATCCGGTACAAGAATAAAAACCCAGGCATCTTTAATAAATGGAAGTGCCATTTAGTTCGAAGTATCGTCCTCCAAAGGAAATAACCCTGATTTATGAGCCAGTAGATAAAGACCGACATTTAATAAGGCAGATGAGCCAATACTGATTGGCCAGATTATTGAAAGAGGCGCCATTTTTTAAAATATTTTATATTTTTTATTATTTTGTTATGATATCATAAAGTAAGGAGCCAAGGTGACTTTTGCTGTATTGGGAAGGTGCAACAAAAAAGTCATTTTCTCCTGCGTAATATATATCTTAAATATATGCATTTGCGTTTTTTTCTTTTTTGTTCTTTCTTCAGGTATCTACACATCCGTACGTGAACATATGTCCAAACGGAAACACGAAAACACACACACACACACACATACACACACACACACACACGGATGCATAGTCATTAGCGTTGAAATTCTCACTCGTGCACATGCATTTACGTACACTAACCGCATTCCCATATGCATACGCCTATAAACGTAGCCATTGAAATGCAAACACAATTACACACTCACAGGTGTACACACACATGCGTGCACAAAAACACACACACATACACATACACACACACACACACACTCACACATGCACCACACACACACACACACACACACACACACACAAAGAAATAAAAAAGATACCAACACACACACAAATGCATCTTCATTGACGTCTATATTCGTTCCCAGAAATGCACATACATATACGTATACGAACTACATTCCCACATGCATCCGCCAATAAACATACACACACACACACAAATAAAAGCACAGTTACATGCACAGATGTATTGTCGTTCGCAAACGTGCATATACATATATATTTACCAACCCCTTCGCACGAGCAGTATGTAACACAAGGTCAATTTCTTAAGCGGAGTTTAACAGGTTTGAATTCAGAGTTTTCCTTCTCCTAGACCTGTTGCCTAACCAAGGTTAAAGAGTCCAGTCTGCCCTACTATTTATCCAGAGCTGGGGGGAGAGTTGAATTCAAACATTTCCCAAGGGTATTAGCGCAAAGTGAAATGCAATTACCACATCCAGGAATTGAACTCGGGGTGACGAGTCCATTTCCCATGATTTTAACCATTACACTACGCGCTTCCTACGTGCATATACATATACTTGCATGAACCACTTTCCCATATGCATATATCAATAAATATACACATACACACACGCACAGATGCATAGTCATTCGCATCCATATTCATTTACACACGTGCACACACATATACATACACGAACCACATCCCCACACGCACACACGCACATACATACACACACGCACACACACATATATGAAAACACAGTTACACACGCAGATCTATAGTCGTTTGCGTCAACATTCACATACATGCACATACATATACGTATATACATACATGAACCACATTCCTATATGCATATACCAATAGATGCATACACACAAAGATACACACGCACATACACACACATACACATACACGTGCACAGTCGTTTTTTCTGCATTCACACACATGCAAATACACCTATCCTTTTCACGTACGAATGTTTATAAATACGCATGCGCACTCGAGCGCATACATACACATCTAGATACGTACAGTACAACAAGCTTGCTCAAAAGGAATGCAAGATCAAGCATGACAGAGGAATGGGGGGAGGTGATCTACTGAGAATTGTGCAATGAACTAAAGTTTAACCATGATGACAAATGTTATATGCACTAGAAAATGAGATGCATAACATTTTCTGGAACTTTGAGATACAAACGGATCACTTAATCCCGACCAGAAGACTAGACTAAACTTAATCAATAGGAAGAAAAGAATTTGTCATTTACTGGTTTTTACCATTTTAGCAGATCATTCAAGTGATCATTTGAAAAAATCGAAAAACAGGACAAATACCTGGATCTTGCCTAAGAGTGGTGAAGTTTTAATTCTGGAGTTCTGGAGAGTGTGGAGTACTCCTTCATCGGCATTACTCCCAATTCCACTCTGACCCGGAGTGGTAGTACCTGTTAGGGTCCCATCTATGGGTTAAATAGAAAAATAGTTTAAAATCTATTTAAAATGTACTTTAAATAAAAAAATAAAAGCAAAACGTCTTTAGCATAAAATAACCCAACAAAGATTGACATACCGTAAAATCCAACCAACCAACTAACCGTTGTATTATTTCTAATAGAACATTATATAATCAAAACGGTCACAATTAAAAACTAATTTATTGCATAACTCATCAGCATTGAAATTGATCCCTATTGGTTGGGACTGTAGAATACGCCGACTACACCTCTGCAGAGGGGTAACACTCCTCCAATGAGGCCACCTGTTGGTCGTAAGCGGTAACCCGACATAGTTAAGGGCGGAATCCTGGTGGCTGATTAGTCCATGACATGTAGCATTCCACTTTAGACCTTACTTAGGCTAGACGGACTGGAGGTCGGAGAGACCAACTCCGATCAATCGGCTGGTCAACCAACTTTCTTCGTCTGACGCTACAGGATCTTTCACTAGTAGATAAAATAAGTTGTTTTCACCTTCAGCATTCCGACCCTGAATGTTACTAACGTCGCCATTACGCTCACTGCGCCACCATAAATAATATCAACGTTATTACAACGCTGATTACCAATCCTGTACATCCATGTTGTGTGTGTGTCGTGTGCTAATGGCGTCAGTAAATTCCAATCTTTCATCAACTCTCATTACTAACTGCAATCTATAAGAAGTGATAAAAAGCTAAATTGGTTCTAAACTTTTTTCCCGCATTTTTCTTCTTCGTCTTTTACTTTCACATGTTGTATGCAAGGTGTTAACAAAAATGTCAGTATATTATAGATGTAATTTTGAAAATCTAAAAATATAAATAAATGAAAGTAGAAAATATAAATAAATGAAAGTAAAAAATTTAAAAAAAAAACCGTTGAAATAATAAGATTCATACCGAGCTAAACCAATGTTCTAGAGATAAGATTACAAGAAATGAGAATATTAGAAAGAAGCAGGACCTGTGGATATACCACAGTATGGTAATTTAAATATTACAACGTTTCATGTATTTGCTTAAGAGCTATTACCAAATAGTTCAATATGTAAAATGTATCATCTTGATTTAGCCCTCTCTCTCTCTTACACTTTTTTTCTTTATTTCCTTCTTTTCCTCTTTTAATTATGTTCAATTAAAACAGATTAGTGTTATCGCTCAACCCCTCTCTATATCTTTCCCCAACATTCTTTCTTTCTTTCTTTCTTTCTTCTGATTATATTTTTTCTGTGTGCGCATGTCCCTTTTCTTCCCTTTCATTCTTTATGATAAAAACGGAATGGTCCATTATTTAGCCGAGGTGATGACACTTATAAGAAATACGAATTCAGTGAATAAACAATACCAGGTAATCGGGATTTACATTTTTACATTTCATCTTGCATGATTTGGACAGTCTCATTTTTAACCAGAAGGTGTTGCAAGATGATAACAGTCGTACTTTTAAGGAACACAAGTATTTATATATAGATGAGAAGTCTAGAAAGGAGAATACTTGAAATGCGGATTCTAGAAATAAGAATACTGGCATTAAACTGCATTTGATGGTGAGGTTTCAATTCTGCAGCTGTGGTGAGTGTGTGTGTGGGGGGGGGGTAGCCCTTCATAGCCATTACTCTTGGGTTCATTCTGACCCGGAGTGGTTGAATAGCAAAAACGAGTTAAAAATCGGTTTGATAAAAATTGAGTTGGAAATTAAAAATTGAGTAGCATCAAGAATGAATAAAACAAAACGACTTCGGCATAAAATAACCCAACAAGGGTTGTCATACCGTAAAATCCAACCAATCAACCTAAGAATACTGGAAATGAAAATAGTAGAAATGAGAATTATAAAAATTAGAATACTAAAAATAAGTATACTAGAAATGAGAATTCTGGATATAAGAATATTAGAAACAAAAATTCTGGGAATGTGAAATCTGGAAATAAGAATTTTAGAAATGCAAAATCTGGAATTGATAATTCTGGTAATGAGAAGTCTTAGAATAACAAGTATTCAACGTCTGTTCTTCTAGACTGTATTAGGTGATCCTTTTGCACTTCAACGTCCCAAAGAATTTTATGTATCTCATTTTCTAAGACAGATTCTTGTTTGTGTATACAAGGTGTGTCAAAAAAGTATCGAGATTTTTTGTACTTTTTGACACACCTTGTATTCTGAAAAAATAACGTTCCATCCATTTTTTTTCAGAAGGCAAGGTGTATAAAAAAGTAACAAGTTTAAAGCTGTATTTGCCAAGATAGAAATGAAGAATGAATGGAACGTTATTTCCTTTTCAGAATACAAAGTGTGTCAAAAAGTACAAAAAAACCTCGATACTTTTTCGACACCCCTTGTATACCATTTGTCAGTATGGTCAATTTATTATCTTGCATAATTCACCTTTCCCACGCATAATCTTCTATTCCTTCTGTACTAATTATTATTATGTTGTATTTAGGAACCCCTTTATTACTGTTATATTTGATTTTTAACTTTACTTTTACTTTCTTACAAACACTCACCGGGTCTTTACCCGAGATCTAGGGTGAGAGGACGCATTTATTAAATGCATTTTATGTATTTATGCTTTTTTTTTTTTTCCTTTTTAGTTTTTACTTTTCCACTCTTTTCATTCACATTGATAGTACTCTCCTAAAGAGATGAGCTGTTCCGCAAAGTGCAATTTTTTGTATTTCATATAGGCTGGAACAACCATGTTAATGTGTTTATCGATCCCTTTCTTGATCGTAAGGTTCTTACTAGTACTGGCACGGTAGAAGTTTTATGTCGCTACATTTTTTTCAATTCTAAGGACTGCTACTATTACCTACTAAATTCAGTTAATGATGTGGGCTGAAATTTTAACTAATTTAATCTTGAAGAATTAAAATATTTCAACAATTCTAGATGGTCTCAATTCTGCTTCTGATTTCCAAGTGCACCAACTACAATTCGTATCACTTTGACCCTCATATTCCACAGCTTTTTTGAATTCTCTGGCAAGGTCCAGGTATTTATCCATCTTTTCATTTTCCTTCAGCTTCACCCTGTGATCTGCTGGAACCACCAGTTGTCACACATTTTTTCTTTTTTTTCTTCTTTTTGTTTATTTGTTTGTTAATCAACACGGTCTGTTCTCCTGGCTGGGATAGGGTGAATTATTATTAACTCCTTTTGAGTTTTCACATCAGCATTAGCTGATGGTCTTTCACCGGAGTCTGAGTGACAGCAAGTCTCCTCAGGTCTCCAGGACTCTTCTGAGTATTCTGGCAGATTGCAGCAGTGCAGTGTTCTGAATGGTTTCAATCCTTCCTTTGATATCCAAACTTTCTAAACCTTTTCTAATCCTTTTGGGACTGTTCCAAGTGCACCAACTACAACTGGTATCACTTTCACTTTCATGTTCCATAACTTTTTCAGTTCTCTGGCAAGGTCCATATATTTGTCCATTTTTTTAATTTTCCTTTAGCTTCACCCTGTGATCTGCTAGCACTGCAAAATCCACCAGTTGACAAGTTCTTTCTTTTTTGTTTATCAACACGAGGTCTGGTCTTTTGCTGGGATAAGGTGATCCGTTTTTATTTCAAAGTCCCAGAGAATTTTATGCGTTTCGTTCTCAAGAACAGATTCTGGTTTATGCATATACCATTTTGTTGTGTGGTCAAAATTAAATTTTTTGCATAATTCCCAGTGGATCACGTTCCCAACCCAGTCGTGTCTAGTTTTGTATTCTCGTTGTGCTAGTTTGCTTATTATTATTATTATTATTATTATTATTATTATTATTATTATTATTATTATTATTATTTATTTCACACTAATACTATTGGTCGTCAATGAAGTCCTGGTGACAACAAGAAAGCCAGTCTTCTTTTTATTATTCTAGTCGATCTCACCAGGATGGTTTCAGTCCGACACTGAATCTCCAGTTCGCCAAGTTCATTTCCCAGGTATTTTGGGATTGTTCCAAGGGCTCCGATTATTATTATTATTATTATTATTATTATTATTATTATTTACTCCTTTTGAGTTTTCACATCAGTGTTAGCTGATGGTCTTTCACTGGAGTCTGAGTGACAGCAAGTCTCCTCAGGTCTCCAGGACTCTTCTGAGTATTTTGCAGATTGCAGCAGTGCAGTGTTCTGAATGGTTTCAATCCTTCCTCTGCAATCCTTTTGGACTGTTCCAAGTGCACCAACTACAAGTATAACTTTCACTTTCATATTCCATAACTTTTTCAGTTCTCTGGCAAGGTCCAGATATTTGTCAATTTTTCATTTCCTTTAACTTCACCCTGTGATCCGCTGGCACTGCAAAATCCACCAGTTGACAAGTTCTTTCTTTTTTTAATCAACACTAGGTCTGGTCTTCTTGCTGGGATAAGTGATCCGTTTTAATTTCAAAGTCCCAGAGAATTTTGTGCGTTTCGTTCTCAAGAACAGATTCTGGTTTATGCATATACCCAAAATTAATTTCTTGCATAATTCCCAGTGGATCACCTTCCCAACCCAGTCGTGGCTCAGAGTATATGGTTAACAGTCTCATCTCTATTTCTACATTTACTATTTTGTTGGGCATTATTTTGTGCAGCAATTATAAGTGATTCTGTTTCTCTTTTGAGGTTTCCCTTTCTTAACATGTCCAAGTCTTTCATGTGCAACCTCATCTATTTGTCGTTTGAAGCGTCCATATAATTGTTTTTCTTCCCATTTTTGTTTCTATCCATACTATTGTTTTATATTATTATTATTATTATTATTATTATTATTATTATTATTATTATTATTATCTTGTATTTCGATAGGCGTTAGCCAGTGCATTTTGATAAAGTTCAAACAAAGCAATATATTATTTTTAATTATTGCTATTTCCTTGGTTTTTTCCTTCTCATCCATCTTCTTCAATTCTACATCTACATTATTTCTTTTAAAAGGAAAAAAATCTTTAAATTTTTTTTTATCTTTCTTTTTTCGTTTATTTGTTTGATCGTCATTCATTCGAATGAAATCTTATTAACATTCTCATTCTTTTCCTTCGTCCCTCTCCTTTCCTTTTTCATTTACTACTTTCGGTTCTTCTTCTTTGATTGCATTTACATTTCATTCTTCTTCTTCTTCTTCTTCTTCTTCTTCTTCTTCTTCTTCTTCTTCTTCTTTCTTCTTCTTCTTCTTCTTCTTTCCCTTCGTTCTCCTTTCTTTCCTTTAATTCATATTTCTTTTATCTTTTTTCTTTTTTTCTCTCCTTAATTTATTTTGTAAACCTAATCTTTTCCTATCCACCTTCCGCCTTTCTTCACTTTTAACATTTTTCTTTTAAAATAAATTTTATTCTTGTCCTTTTTTTCATCCTCAATGATACAAATCATTATCGCCATCCACAATAGTTTTAACCCTTTCATGTTCCTCATCAATTTTCTTTTTTTACAAAATTTAAAAACAATCAATTTTTCAGGTCTCTCGTGTTTTGACGAACTTAAGATTTTTCATGTTATTTTTTCTTTCTTATTATCATTATTCCTTTCTTGTTAATTCTTCTTTCTATTCTTTTGCAATTTCTTCCATCTTTTCACTCAATATTCTTTATGTAGGATTTTTTTTAAATTACTTTTTATCATAACCTCTCTCTCTCTTTACATTTCTTTTTATTCAGTTATTTTTCTCCTCCAATCATTATTTATTATTCCCGCAATACTTAACACAGTCTTCACTCTCTCTCTCTCTCTCTCTCTCTCTCTCTCTCTCTCTCTCTCTCTCTCTCTCTCTCTCTCTCTCTCTCTCTCACTTCTATTTCTTTCATCCATTTTCATTTTTACCCACTTTTCGTACCTTCTTTATTCTTCAATAATTTCTTTCTTTCTTTCTTTCTTTCTTTCTTTCTTTCTTTCTTTCTCATATCGAACTTTCATTTCCACTTTGACTCTCCCTAATCAATTTTGTTTATTCTTTTTTATTCCCCACTTTTCTTTTTTTTCTTTCATTAATTCTTTCTTCGAATTTTCATTTCTTTCTTTCTTTCATTATATTATCATTTTTTTCCTTTCTTTCTTTCTATCTTTCTTCCTTCCTTCTATTCTTTCTTTTGTTACCCACCTTTCTTTCCTTATTTGACCCACAGTAGTTATTTCCATTCATCTGGGTTTTTTTTCATTCACCACTTTCTTATTTTCTTTCTTTCTTTCTTTCTTTCTTTCTTTGTTTCTTCCCATAATCCCCATATCTTTCTTTTTTCCTCCGTTTTCTTTTTTTTCAGTTTTCGTTATTTCTTTCGTTCTTACTTTCTTTTTTACCCACCTTTCTTTCCTTCTATGTCTTTCACTATTTATTTCTTTTCATTCTTTTTTTCATTCATTCATCTTTCTTTCTTTATTCTCTTTCTTTCTTTCTACGAATTCCTATTTATTTTTCCTTTGTTCCTTTGTACCTTCGTTCACCCCTTCCCTTTCTATCCACCTTTCTTTCCTTCTCTGACCCTCACTAATTATTTCCTTTCATCCTTTTTTTTAATTCGTCCTCTTTCATTCATTCATTCTTTCTTTCTTTCTTTCTTTCTTTCTTTCTTTCTTTCTTTCTTCCACCGAAACTTAAATCCAGCCTTTTTTTTTTCGCTTCATTCTTTGCCATAATTTGGCTCCCGTCTCGTCATCGCCAAAACAGCCATACCTGTCAGTTTAATGTCAATTCATCTGTCGGGGATGTTTTATCAACAACAACACCTGCAGGAAAAAAACTTTTCCTTCTTTGTTCGCGCCATTTTTTAAAAAATCTGTCAGTGGTCACGTGTCGTCGACTGCACACATCACGTTCATTCTCACACTTCACCTCCTGGTTAGAACATTTTCTGCTAAGAGGAACTCCCAGTTTCTTTTTCATATTTCTCTTTCGTTTTTATTCTAAAAAATGCTCTCTCTCTCTCTCTCTCTCTCTCTCTCTCTCTCTCTCTCTCTCTCTCTCTCTCTCGCTGTGAGTGTGTGTCCACATATGTGTGGAAAATGTCACATCTTGTATGTGTAATAGAATTTGCCGTATAAGTACCTCGTACATTACATTGAAAAGAAAATTTCCTGTGTATTTTCATGTGCGGACGATGTTCCTGTGTGTTTGAAATTCCGCTGAAATAGACGACTGACAGCATAGACATTCTCTTGTACCATGATGATGAAAACAAAACGGTTTCTTTTTATTTGCTAAATACTTACACTTTAGTTTTTAAATGGTCAAAACGAGGGCTTGGGGAACCTTTTCCGAGAAGCGAACAGCATGTGACATAACTCCTCATTAAGGCAGTCTGCACTACTAAAGACAATTCAAAATAATTTTACATTGATGGTATCTCAAACCCTTTCATTGCAGAACACCATACACGAAAAGTTGATTTTTGTTCTCTTCGATTAAAACAAATTTTCTATAAAAAGAAGATTCCCGGTTACAAGAACATTTCCGAGTTTCGAAAAGAAGGTTCCCGAGTTCGAGAGGGTTCCCGAGTCCGACAAGAAATACCTGAAGAAGACCAGAAGACACATCGGCCGAAATGTTGTACACATAACAATAAAGATGAGTACAATAGTCAGAATAATCCAAATAATACTAAAAAGCTTTTAAGTTTTATGTTGACTATTTAGAAAGCACGACAGACCGCATCTGCGGGAAAGGGAGTAAAGATTTAGTAGTTCTTTTTTCTTTTTTCTTTTTAAATGCGTGTACATTAATGTGACCGTGAAAACGTCCTTTTTCAGATGCTTAACCCTGGCCAGTTTCGGTTTTGGGGGTCTGCTTCCTAACTGTATACGGTATCTTTATCTGTTTTTAATCATTGTTAATTACTGTCCCTGTGTTCCAGATGTTGGTATGCCACGCAACATAAAGAGAAAAGCACTTCAAATTATCTTGAAATATTCCAGATAGAAATCCATTGATCTTGAATCAAGATTTCTCGTTTAAATCTAAACTTGCTTTTTACTTTTACACTGTTTATTATTTGAGATCTTGACTTACAAATAAAAGAAAGTATAAAACTACATCTGATGATGAAGCTCTAGTTGTTGTATAATCGTTCAACCTCGGGTATATAAACGGTGTGTGTGTGTGTGTGTGTGAGAGAGAGAGAGAGAGAGAGAGAGAGAGAAAGAGGGGAGAGGGAGAGGGGAGAGACAGAGAGAGGGAGAGACAGACACACAGACAGACAGAGAGAAAAAATAAAGAGAGAGAGAGAGAGAGAGAGAGAGAGAGAGAGAGAGAGAGAGAGAGAGAGAGAGAGAGAGGGGGTAGATAGGTAGATGAGATAATATGATCGTCTTTCTTACTTGTTACTCTTCTTCCTCTAGTTCTTCGTCTAACTCGTCGACCATTTTCTCCAGTTGGGCTTCTTTTAAGGGTTGGTCCTCTTCTTTGGGCTGGACATTGTGTGTGTGTGTATGTGTGTGTGTGTGTGTGTGTGTGTGAGAGAGAGAGAGAGAGAGAGAGAGAGAGAGAGAGAAGAGAGAAGAGAGGAAGTGAGAGATGATGATGATGATGATGATGATGATGGTCTTACTTTTTAATATTCTGCTTACTGGTTACTTCGTCTAACTCGGCCTCCATCTTCTCTTGTTGATCTGGTGGGCTTCTTGTTAAGGGTTGGATTTTCTTTGTTGATTTCTTGGTCTGGTTTCTTCTCGTTTCAATTACTTAACAAACAAGACTTGGTCTTTTTCTTGATAAAGTTTTATTTCCAAACCCAGCCCATATTCATTCGCCGCGGATCGAGACCGGCTCAGTGCGAGCGACTGTCACGTCCGTTCGCTCTGAAATCTCTGCATAATCTAATCTAATTCTCCCGCGTTCTCTACAGGAAGGTCAAGTGAAATATCACCGGTTGTCACTCATCGGCCTCAGTAACTTTCCAGCGAAATGCCGTTCTTCTGACTCTAACGAACTTTATTCAAAATATTCTAACTACAGGTACGCACATAATTTATAAGCTGCTTACAAATCATGTAACTCAGTTCAACACTCAGCAGATCCACAGAACTGTGTTTGCATCAAGTATTCCACTCCAATACGAATAATGTAAATATGGTTAACATATCTAACTCCGATTTCGACCGGGGTTCAGTGAGCTTCGGCCGCTGGACCTTAGAAGTTAACATCGTTGATCCCATGTGGCCGTCCCCTCAGGCAACACCTGCCCCTTGATTTAAAGGGACAGGGCTGGGTTCATTTTTGTGCCTACCATCCATGAGCTTAGGCTTGTGGGTAGGCCCACAAAATTCCTGTGCCATGCCCTCATAAGTGGGATGAGAGGTAAATACCTCTACTGAGTGTTGGGTACTTCATTGTTATTAGTGTTCCATGTATATGTCAAATAGATCAGTTTAAAAAGTATTCGTATTGCAGTGGAATACTTGATGCAATATAACAGTAAATTATTGTATAAAAAAACCTACATCTGATGATAAAGCTTTAGTTCTGGATATCTAAGGGAATGTTGGGTACGTCTTCATTGTTATTAGAGCACCACATATGAATGAAATAGATCGGTTTAACAATTATTCGTATTCGATTGGAATAATTAATGCCAAATAACTGTAAATTATTTGTATAAAAGAAAATATTAAAAAAAACACCAGATAATAAAGCTCCAGTTCTATAGATCTACGGAGTGTGGGGTACCACTTCATTAGGGTTCCATCTATGGGGCAAATAGATCCGTTTAAAATTATTTGTATTCGATTGGAATGCCTGATGCCATATAACTGTAAATCATTTGTATTAAGAATAATTATTCGAAGCTATAATTGTTTACTAAGGGGGCATTCTTTGTGTAATGGTCATCGTCGTATAAAATGGACACGGCGAACCGAGATCAAATCAGAGACGAGGTTGTTTAAATTAGTGAAATAGATCACTAATTAGGGCTGGGCCTATTCTAGTATTGACCACCACAAGTGGAATTTAACAGGTTTGAATTCAGCGTTTTTGTTCTTCTAGACTGGTTGCCTAACCAAAGTTAAAGAACCTAGTCTGCCATAGCTGGAGGGAGAGTAGTCGATTCATACCTTTCTCAAGAGTATTAGTGCAATGTAAAGTGTAGCTTCATCCAGGATTTGAACTCGGGCCGACGAGTCTTCCTATGACTAACCATTACACCACAGCCTCCAACGTTTGAATTTCATATATCGCCAATACCCATTGGTAAAGGTATGCATCCAACTATTCTCCCTTCAAGTACGGGCAAATTGTAAGGGTGACTGGGTTCTTAAACTTACTATGACAACCTATCTAGGAGAAGGAAAACTTTGAATTCAATTGTCGCAATTCATTCATTCATTCATTCCTTCTTTCTTTCTTCTTTTTTTCAATAAAAGAAAGTGGAAGATATTGTTTCCACGCCAGTTTCAACTGGTAGTTTTTCACTTAAAACTATGTGACAGTAAGTTTCCTCAGGTTTCCGGGATTCATCTATGTATTCTAGTTGATTTTAACGGTGCTGTTTTCTGGATTTACTTGATTCTTCCTCTGATCTCCCGTTTCCCCGGTCTGTTTTCCACATTCTTGCAGACTATTCCCAGTGCTACGACTAGTATCACCGTCACCTTCATGTTCCATAGCTTTTTAGCTCTTTAGCAAGATCCTAATTTTAAAG
>CM042144.1:33917615-33947615 GCA_023376005.1 Doryteuthis pealeii
TGCACAGGTTTTTTGTTTTACATGTTGCGCGCTTGTGCGACACGCACCGCATGCTCTCCTTCCCCAAAGTCAAGGATCAGTGACAAGCCGAGGCAAGATGACTGGCAGACTTTAGGGAGCGCAGGTGGATGATCTTACGAGATCTACGGGTCCACCACACCGAAAAAAAAACAAAAAAAACTAAGTTTTAACTTAGTATAAGTCCACAGGTAACATTTGAGATTATGGGAAATTAAAATCCGTAACCAAATTCAACAATGGGTGAAAAGATAAAAACATGAGTTGATTCAGTGTCATTAAAGTGATATTAAGCTGTGAACAAATTTTGTTATTCAAAGATAAAATAATGCAAAAGTGGTAGGCATTTAAGTTCCATAATTTAGCATTTCCTATAAAGAAAGAAATATTAAAACACTTATCTGAGAGTACGTTAAAACGTGTTCAGCAAATCTTGCTTGCTGACTTAATGACTTAGAATTCTTTATTTATCTTTTTTTTTTTCTTTCTCTTTTGCCGGGAATTACCCGACAAGTTGGCGGGGGGTAGGGTCAGTAGGTAGAGTCATTTTGAACAGAATAAAAATGTATTTTCTTTTTTAAAATAATGCAAAAGTGGTAGGCATTTAAGTTCCATAATTTAGCATTTCCTATAAAGAAAGAAATATTAAAACACTTATCTGAGAGTACGTTAAAACGTGTTCGGCAAATCTTGCTTGCTGACTTAATGTATATATATATATATATATATACTAGACAAAACGTGACCCGTTGGGTCAAGCATTGAGCCCTGGGTAGATAATTGGGATTAAAGAAAAGTGAGGTTGTAAAGCGAATTAAATTTTAAAAACATGAATAAATATGGTCGTAGAATTTAAAAAAAAACAACAACATTAAAATCACTTTGTAAGATTTCTAATAAAGCGAATCTTTGACCTAATTTAAATTCACTGGGATCCAAGATGTTGAAGCTGTTGAACTAACATATATAACGTGGAGGTAATCAAGATAGAGAGGGAGAAAGTGATAGGCAGAATGTGTAGTTAAAGAATGGTCAGTTTTTTTTACTTAATTGCAAATTACGACCAATTAGAAACAATCAAAATGGAATTTTTTTCCAACATAACTCAATCCTTGAACTAAGGAATAATTTAGTATAATTTTCATGTCATTAAACTAAACAGTAAAAAAAGTCTTTAGGAGACAAAAATGATTCGCTTAGTTTTAGTATAATTATATATATTGTTGTAATGGAATATTCCACACTCTCTCTCACCCATGTGGTCTGACTATAGTGAGCACAGCATTATACTGGGCTGGCTTTGAGGATTAGTAATGTACCTCACTATTCCTTGTCTGTCTTATTGTATCTCTCTGCAACAAAACCTTCTATCTTAAATCTACGAACGTGTTGACTGGTTCTTCTACCCGACTACAACCTTGTCTGATTGTATCCCTTTTAAGGACACAAGATATATATATATATATATATATATATATATATGTGTGTGTGTGTGTGTGTGTGTGTGTGTGTGAAGATTCTTTTTTTTTCAAAAAGTACTTTGATGGTGGATGGGAAGCTTTGGGTCACATGTTTATGACGTCATCAAAAGCCTCGGGGAATCAAGAAATCAGCTACCAAAATGCGCAGTAAAGTGTATTCAAGTTTTTCGTTTTTGTGTTCTTTAATTCAGTAATTTCATTCACAGCAAGATCTTTTTCCCGCTGCCTTGCTTGTCCTTTTTTTAAAAAAGGAACAAATTGATTAACAGATACCAGATGAGATTATGTTATTCCACACCCTACTTCTTTTTGGAACTGTTACAAAAAAAAAGAGAGAGAGAGAGAGAGAGAGAGAGAGAGAGAGAGAGAGAGAGAGAGAGAGAGAGAGAGAAGAGAAGAGAAGAAAAGGAAGTAGATAAAGAGAAGGGCAGAGAGACTGAAACGGAAATGGTCCGTTCCTGTCCTGTAGGACTTTTGAAAAACTATTTAATCTTCGTCAATTTTTTCATCATCATCATCACCCACCCTATTTTTTATGGCGTCATTTTTATTTCATTTCATCCTCTTTATTTCCGCCTCCTTCCATTGTTCTTCATTTCCATCTCTTACTTATTTTACTATCTCTTATTCACCCCCTCCCCCATTTCATTACTTATCTCATTGATCCCCCCTCCCTTTTCATTACTTTATCTCTGTCTCCATGACTTCTTATTGCACCCCTCCTCCTCTTAGTCTTTATTGCACCTTCTTTTCTTCTTTGGGAAATACTGGAAAAATCTAATGTTGGCTTTGTGGCTAGAAACAACGGGGTCCAGTGGCCTCAGCCCTAGACCGTACAAGCTAACATCGTTGATCTCAGGGGGCCGTCCCCCCACCCAGGCAATACCTGGCCCCTCGATTTAAAGGGACAGGGCTGGGTTTTCCAATGGGAAATCTCATTACCCTAGGGAACTCAAACCTGTAAAGTAGTTCCAGCACTGATATCAACCACTTCTATTTCTACCAGTTTCAGTAAATTCTTCTTTTCTAATTACAGCAATTATAATTGCCACTATTCTTTTTGCACCTAGGACTACGGAATTTACTGTGAGATTACGGTCATGCTGAAAGCACTGGTATCCGCTAAATCACAGAAGTTAAGCAGCGATGAGCCTGTTCAATACTTAATTGAGTGACCACTTAAGCAATATCAGGTACTGTAAACAATCTGAGCCATTTGTTTATAAAAATGAATGGATTTAGTATTAAATGACCCGAAAGAGAGTTGATTTGCTGCAAAACAAAACAACCAACCATATAGTCAAAGGAAATCCTGGACTAAACTGTTTGCATTTCACATAGCGCTAATACGTTTGGGGATAGTAACCATCCAGCTATGGGCAAATAGTAGGACAGACTGGACTCTTTAACCTTGGATAGGCAAACAGTCTAGAAGAAATAAAACTGTGAATTAAAACCTGTTAAACACCGTGTCGCATCATGCTCGTGTGGATGGGTTGATAAATACGTAAAATGGGTAGAATTCTAGTTCGACTAACCTATCAAAGAATTGAGCAGGTTTATCGCTGCTTAACTTCGATGATCTCGCGAGAACTGGTGCTTTCAACGTGACTTGACTATAACCATCACTAACAATAGTCTGCTAGCTTCGCTTATTATGCACTAGCAGCGGCTACCCGGCGTCGCCTGGGTAGAGGGGGATTTTTTTAAGTTAGTCCTGCAGATCCATCCTCGTGAGTTGAATCCTCGTGGGATGCCCCATTTAAATCCCTATGTAAAAAAAAAAAAAAAGAGAGACCTTGCATTGATCCAGCTACTCTGAAAAGAAATATTAATGTCTACTATCTAAAATATTGAATGAAAAAAAATATCCATGCTGTTATCATTTAAATTTTATTTTTTAATTATCTTCACGAATATAAATCAAATCTCTATTAATTTTTCTCAAAAACCAAGCCCTGGTGATATTTAATGTGTATATATATTTACTTTGTCGTTAATTCTTTTACTTTCGAAGTTTCCTCCGGGCATACATATACACACAACTACCCTTTATATATGTATAGATAGATTGAATCACACGAGGTTCCCTGGTAGTTTACTAAACCTAGCTTAGTTTGGACAAAAGCTGGATACAGGGCACCCAGTGAGAACCGAACTCATCAACAATGGTCCGCTAGTCTCGCTTGTTAAACATTATAAATATCCCCCCATTATAAGGTCCCTATCGCTCCCTAAATAAAGTTTTTTTTTGTTCACCCCACTGGGCTAGGTATTAAACCAACCTGTGTGCCACGAGTAGAATGTTACACAAAGTCACAAGTATAGAGCATCCAGCGAAGATCGAACTCGCTATTCAGTAGTAATGGATCTTCGAGACTAGCTGGCTAACCATTACACTACGTTGGAAGGTACGTGGTCTAATGGTTAAAGTTGTAGGAAATGGAGTCGTCGACCCGAGTTCAATTCCTGGACGAAGCTGTTTACATTTCACATGACACTAATACCCTTGGGAAATGTACGAATCCAATTCTCCCTCCAGCTATGGGTAAATAACAGGATAGACTGGGCTCTTTATCCATGGTTATGTAATCAGTCTAGGAGAAGGAAAACTCTGAATTCAAACCTGTTAAACTCCGCTTAAGAAATTGACCTTGTGTCGCATCCTGCTCGTGTGGAGGGGCTGGTAAATATATTACACTACGTTGGAACGGCCTACCTGGCTGAGCTATGTCTGGTCCCCGAGGGTCACACGTAGACATATTGTCTTACATTGACTTGACAATACATTGACAAATTGAACTGGAAATGCCAACTCAGGAGATCGAATGTCGATTGATATAGAACTCTATTAAACGAAGTTACAGGACGCTTATACATTACATTATTCAATGCATTCTTATGTTATCGAATTTTCAAGACGTATCTGAATAGCAGCGCTCCCCTCCTCTCCTTAAAGAAAATGCGATCACAATGCTTTTTTGTACTATTATTTGCATTTTCATACAAACAGTTTCTGGTAACCGTCGCTGAAGGATCATGTGACAGCAAATCTTTTGCACTCTTCTCAATATCTTTTCCGACTTCAACAATTGTTGTGATCTGATTTATCTTATACTAGCAGGACCTGTGGATATAACACAGCGATTGATGATTTAATTATTACAACGTTTAACATGTTTACTTAAGAGCTATTACTAAATAGTTCAGTATATAAAAAGTATGATAATCTTGATTTAACTCTCTCATACTCTTTTTTTAATACTTTTTTTTTTTTTTTACTTATTTCATCTTTTCATAATGTTCAATTGAAACAGATTACCCTTATCGCTTCCATGAGCTCACCCACCTCGCTATCTTTCCTCTACTCTCTTTCTGTCTTTCTTATATTTTTTATGTGTAGCATGTTCTTTTTCTTCTCTTTCTTTCTTGATAATAAAAACGGAATTATTTATTTATTATTATCTAGCTAAGATGACGAATCTCACAAGAAACAAGAATTCGATGGATAAGCAACACAAGATAATCATAATTTACATGTTTGCATTTCATCTGGGACGATTTGGACGGTCCCATTTTTAACCAGAGGGTGTTACAAGATGATAAGGGTTGTGCAATTAAGGAACACGAATATAATCGTTGTAAACGATTTCGAACTCTAGTCTCACTATTACGTTAATCGCCACCCCCATCCTCCCAGCTATTGGGTTAAATTTTAACACTTCTACAAAGATGACTTCGGCTCTGAATAACCCAAGAAAGTTGATATGCCATTAAACAAAATCACAAAACCAAACCAAATCCTATAATTGAAGCTGGTGTTGTAAACATAATAGTGTAAACGAATAAATCACAAAATTAGAATCATATAATCACGGAAATAAACTCGACTCGCCTTTCCAGAATGTCCCACAAACTTGATCACCCTTCTTATCTTGTCCCAAACAACAGTATATAAAATGCTACCAACCGAAGAAGAGTCTCTTGGTTTGCTGACTTTGTATCTACGTTATCCAAACCTAGATCCTTCTCTCTCTCTTTCTCTCTCTCTCTCTCTCTCTCTCTCATATATATATATATATATATATATATATATATATATATATATATATATATATGTGTGTGTGTGTGTATGTGTGTATACAAGGTGTGTCAAAAAATATCGAGATTGAAGCTGTATTTACCAAAATAGGAATTAACAATAAATGTAACGTTATTTTTTTTCAGAATACAAGGTGTGTCAAAAAGTACAGATTTTAAAGCTGTATTTACTAAGGTAGAAATGAAGAATGAATGGAGCGTTATTTTTTCAGAATACAACGTGTGACAAAAATTACCGAAAACCTCGATACTTTTTTGACACATCTTTTATATATATATATATATATATATATATATATATATATATTCAAAAAATCTTCATGTATATATAAAAAACTTCAAACAAATCTGACCAGAAGATAGTTTTTCACTGACCAGATGGACTCGCCACTTCTAATACATTTTTTGCCCGAAAATATTTTGGTTGTCAAACACTTAGAAAACGCATTTAAACTTTCTCAAAACAATTTCTTTCACAAGATATTTTCTCCTGATGATGACCTATGGTCGAAACTAGTTGAGAAAAATCTTTAAAAAATAACATAAAAGAAATATTCCTGCCTGCATTATCACTTTTTGTTCATGATATATATATATATATATATATATATATATATATATATATATATATATCGTTTAAGGATATTGAAAATTAATACTAATTTTTAAACTAAAGGTACATCATCATCATCATCATCATCATTATGTCGCGGAAGTAGCACGGATATCCATAACAATATATCGCCAACCTTCCCTATCATTCACTGACCCAGGAAAGTTCTCTGCGCAGCATCCAGTATCCGTACATAGTTTATTGCTGGGCGGCCCACATTAGCATGTACATGTGCTGGCTTCCACAGGAGAACATCGCTTATGAGTTCATCCTTGTTTCTCCAGCAGTGTCCAGCATGTCTTGTCTGTCTCACTCGGATGGTTTGTGAGGTAGGTGGCAGGTGGTCGTACAGCTGCTTCCTTGTGGGGAGCAGTTTCCCTGACTTGTTCAAGACCGCACGCACCATTCTTGTGCAGCTCCCATCTATCTTATTCTCAAGGCGCCTCATTAGGGTCTAAGTGGTGCTGTTGCATAATCTATAGTAGCACAGATTATTGACAACACTGTGTAGCGTAAGTGGAAATTTACAGACGGTTGGGGACCTTTGACCCCAGAGGCGGAAAACCCGCGAATCACGTGAAGTCACGTGAGAGCTAGTTAGTTCATCAATACCAGCTAGGACGTCAGGCAAGAAGGTTGTTCTTGCCTTAGCTAGAACTCACCTGCACGCGCACTGTGTTTTAATTAGTAAGAAAAAAAAACTTAGTTAAGAATAACAGTTTTAAAAAGAGACATGGCGTTGCTGGTTGATGCCTGTCTTAGCAAGAATTTCTGATCAAGACAGACAATGAATCAAGAAATGAAGAACTAACAAGATAGAATCCAACATGGCGACCGAAGGATGGCCACGAAGAAGAAAGAAAATAAGTTATGCATCTCTATCTGTCTACATATCTCCTCTCTCTATCATAAGAACATTCATTGTGTATGTACCCAACAATGAGGGTATATAACAGTGCAGCCATACAGCAGCACTGATACAACCCCAGTGTATCCCGGGTAATGCTGTATCTCCTTATCAGTCGCAGTGATTGATATAGACAATTGAATGAGAAAAAACAATATTTCAATTTTATTTCACTGATGAGTTGTAAACTGAGTAAACAAGCTGAGCTCGTTGATTTGCACAGCACGCAAATAAATAAAGAGAAATTAAAAGAAGAGAAAAGAAATAAAAAAAAAAGACGAGGATCACTTTCCAGCGAATTGTAACTTAGACAATTATATATGTGCAAACTGTGTTAGTAGAGTAGTCGAGAGAAGAAGGGAATATAATACGCAGTTACGAGTTAGGAAAACAAAATTGAGAATCCAATGAGCATATTAACTTGCATGTGTAAATCCAGAGTTAAAGCTTGGTGAATGTAGGTTACTTGCCTCGCTTTTTTTACTCTCTCTCTCTCTCTCTCTCTCTCTCTCTCACTCTCTCTCGCTCTCCTCATATATATATATATATATATATATATATATATATATTAGGGTTACCCTTTTTTGTCGTCTGCTAAGAGTTTTAAAAACGAATTAAACATAATTAAATCTATTATTTAAGGTCAAACTTTGTCTAAATCGATAAGTAGTAACATACTGACCATCATTAAAAAAAGAAAAATATCATTACATATGCAGTTTATCTTTAAAATATCTAAAACCATTTGTTTTAGTCAATTTCGACGCGATCCGCCATTTTGGCTGTTTTTCAATGGTTTTAGGCGCTTGTTTACAATTTTAACGTAACATTTGGGATGGAGAAAATTTTTACAAAAAACAGGTAATTATCCGATTTTAATAAAATTTTCAGAATTGATTATTCAATTAATGAATTTTATAATGCATCAGTTATTTTATTTCAAAACTTTAATTTAGTATTTTTGCTATGAAAAATTAATATATAAAATTCATTTAAAATACTTAAGCCTGATGTTAAGTTTAAAATGTTATATTTTTAGATTCTAAAAATAAATATCTACTTAATGCAAAGCTTATTTTTTCCGCAAAAAGTCTACTTTTTGAAAAAAAGCTCGAATGAAAATGCACCCTCCCCTTTTTAAGCAGAAAAAAACATCGATGTATATTTTTTTCTTTTATAAAATAATAGCCAATTAAATAATTATCGAAATGAGTAAAAAAGAAATCTCCAATTAATTATTTATTATTTTTTTACATTTTATTTTTTGATTTTCGGTACTTATTTTCTCATAAAACAGCAACCGTAAAATTTTGTTGTTGTTTCTATTCAGTCTTTTATCTCATTATTTATACTGTAATTAGTATAGAAAATGACCAACTCGCAAAACATTAAGTGACCTGAAAAAAATGAGAAAGTTTTGCAATAAAATAAATAATGCATTAGAAAGATCATTCATTGATACATAAACACTGAAAATCTTATTAAAATCCGATAATTCCCTGATTTTTGGTAAATTATTTTCTCTAGGGGGGGGGGATAAAGTCATTTTGTCAAAAACGCATTTTAGGCCCATTTTGGGTATCCCTAATATATATATATATAGTCATCCACAGACACGTGTTTCAACTTATTAAGTCTCTTCAGTGTGGCTATACATTTGGTGAGCTACCTACAACCTTGATAGAACTCCGATCGATTTAGCCTCTGTCGGACACCTTAATCGTTCGGCTATCGTCACCCACAGAATGCGAAGGGGAATTTAATACACACATCTGTATGTATGTAAAGGCCGCCATAGAGTGCTCCATCCCTTTTATAGGAAAGCGTTGCGTTTACGCTTTAGTTGGTGGTCATATATATATAAGATGGGTAAAAAAAACTATCGAGTTTTTTTGTACTTTTTGACACACTTTGTATTCTGAAAAAATAAACGTTCCATTCAGTGTTCATTTCAATCTTGGTAAATACAGCTTCAATCTCGATACTTTTATGACACACCTATATATATATATATATATATATATATATATATATATATATATATATATATATATATATATATATATATATATATATATATATATATATATATATATATATATATATATATATATATATATATATATATATATATATATATATATATATATATATATATATATATATATATATATATATATATATATATATATATATATATATATATATATATATATATATATATATATATATATATATATATATATATATATATATATATATATATATATATATATATATATATATATATATATATATATATATATATATATATATATATATATATATATATATATATATATATATATATATATATATATATATATATATATATATATATATATATATATATATATATATATATATATATATATATATATATATATATATATATATATATATATATATATATATATATATATATATATATATATATATATATATATATATATATATATATATATATATATATATATATATATATATATATATATATATATATATATATATATATATATATATATATATATATATATATATATATATATATATATATATATATATATATATATATATATATATATATATATTAGGGTAGGTCGATTTTCAACTTTTTTTGGAATATCAAAAAGTATCAAATAGAAAGTTGGGTATTGGTATGGTAAGTACTCACACCAAAAAGTAGGTTTCTAGCTTGAACCAATTTTTCAGCATTCAGTTTTAAAGATCGTCTATTATGAAACCCTCAGAAATCCTTGTTTTTTGATACATTTACATAAGAAATTGCTTTAAAATCTCATAATTTCAATCCAGAAAAATTTATAAATTTATCTTATTCAATAAAATGAATAGAATTATCAAAAGTAACATTTAAAGTGAAATTATAACCCCCACCCAACCCTAATATGTCAAATAAGCAGCATTTTACCTCATTAATTGTGATATGTCATTAATGACATTGCAATATATTGTTGTAGCATTATTTTTTTCTGTTATCAATTGAACAAAAGCAAATAAGTATGAACTCTGCTAGAAACAAATGAAGGGGTGATAATTTTAATATAAGCTACCATTGTAATTTGAACATTCCTTTAAATATCTACTGGTTACTAATTTTAAGTTTCTATTTTATATAATTACTGTAATGCATAAAGTTATAAAAGACATGATAAAGATACATGAATGTTCTAGGGATAATAGTAACTTTTATCATGCCATCATATTAAACTGCTCTACATAAGGCAAAGGAAGGCCTTATTTCATGGCATAAAACTTTTGTAATGATATGCCTATGCCTTGCTTCAATTCCATAAACCGATTGGGAAGCTGAAGTTGTTAATTTTACTGCCCTTTCAACACTTTGTGAGTGTGAAGGCAAATCAGGCAACTCTAATTTTATCCCACTCTTTGATGATTCCAGTTCATTATCTAAAATTTCTTCAGTAAATCCAGGCTTACAAATTCCATTTTGAGACAGGTCGATCAACTGTGACCAATGTGTAGCATCAAAATTTATTTTTGGTATTTTTTTTAAGCCTCTATTTGTTTGGCTTCCCTCTGCTGAAAAAAAAATGAAAAATCAATATATTGAATTAGATTGAAAGTTCAACATTGTCTTAATTTTTAATTTTTATCATGAAATTAGGATATTATTTTAAATTGAATCTATAAATCGATGAAATCATTTTAATCAATCTTATCTAAATTACTTACCGAATGGCTAAAATTCTTTTTATAGCTTCGTCCCTCACTTCCAGTTCATTTGATTTAAACATCGAATACAACATATGTTCTGGTAGGAGGCCAAAAGCATTATGTTGAATATTTTTTAATGCAACCTCCTGAATTTCAGGTGGTAGCTCTTTGATTCTTTGCAGCATATTGAAAATATAAAGTTGCTGGTTATGAAATTTATTGTCTCTTTTAATTTCAAACCAGCTAACTGCATAAACTTTAACAATAAACTGGATTAGGCTGTGTAGTTTTGATATGTTTTCAGTGTAAATTCCGCGAGTCCACAAACACATTAGTCTGGTAGCTAACATCAACCATCATGCCTGATTTAAAGGTCCAATTTTCAATGCAGCATATCTAGGGTGGACTTTCCCCCGTGAAATCCCTACTGCATATTCTAGAAGAAGTATCTGATCACTACTCAGATCATCTGTCTGTTTAATGCTAGAATATTGGCTCTCCAGAGGACTAACTATCGGTTCAAATTTGATCTGTGGTAAATTATGATATTCATTTGTACACAACTTCCCAATTGGACCAATAAATGATGTTGGACTTCTTGTGCTGCCATCAATGTGCTTAAAAACCGCTCTGAATGGAAGCTCATTTTGATGTAGAGAGCAACCAATGATGTGCAATTTCCTTTTTAGTTGTTTCTCTAGAACAGAAACTAGCCCAGCTTCACAGCCAGTATTTGTATAGGTGTTATCCAGTAAAACAGCTTTTAGGGTATCAACACTGTCATACTCCTCCAAAACACTAAAAACCTCCTCTGCTAGAACAACATCAGTTGCTCCAGTAGTTGGGATAACTCTATGTGTGAGGTACTTTCCACTTTTACTACAACCCATCTCTTTCGTAAATGTCAAGTGGTGTTCTGTTCCCTTCATTTTCTTAAATTTTTTCTTTCCATCTACCTCCACAATTTCTTTGTATAAGAGAGTATTTTTATCCTGTCTTCCATCAACACCAATACAAATAATTTTTTCAGTTTTATCAATGTGTTTTTGATGGGCATTAGTTTTTGTTCTTTCTTTTGCACGGTCTATTTTAGATTTATCTAAAATTGTGTTTTTGATATCAACACTCAGGTTGAGAAGGCGCATAGCCTGTAAATCTAAAAGAAAGGCATTTGCAAGACTTGCTCCTAAGTTCGATGAAACATCACCCCTGATCAACTCAGTAGCATACCGTTTAAAAGGCTGTAAACACTTGTGGGATATCTGCCAGGCTCATAATCTTCATCTATTTCCTCACTATTTAATGAATGGGAAATAATAATATCCTGATCATAAGATGTAGAGGCAATAGGAGAGGAATCAATTTGTTTTTGTCTTTTTCCTTCTACTACACTACTTTTAGGTTTCTGAATGGAAGCTTTATCCACAGGTCCAAGCTGGAAACTACCCTTGGGTCCTATTTTGGCCCTCTGGTCTTTTAGATACTCACTGTCTTCCATTGGTACCTTAAATATTAGATGTAATTTATGTTGAATAAATACATCTAACCAACTGAAATCTCAAAATATAATATCACATAGAAAGAAAACTTTTCTAACTTATTTACATAAAATATCATTATAGAAATTCAATTGAATTAAAATGTTTATGATATTGGGATGATATTTGAATTCATTAAAAAAGAAAGAATAGAAAAATAACTTTACCTTATCTTTGAGAGGACAAATACAGACTATGTGCCTAGTCTGACAATTTTCTTTTTTGCATTTCACATTTTTGTCTTCACAACTTTTGGCAATTGACAGGAACAAGAAGAAATGTCAAACAATGTATCCAGTTTTTTTTACCATAATTTTCTTTTGCGCTGAAGAAATAGATTTTCTATTTATTTGATGCGCTTTTTCGAAACATGTCCTTTTCAGTTTAATTATAATAGACATTTCGCTTAACAGAGGCAAATGGGGATTAACCGCATTCCAAATATCAATTATATTTTTTGCCATTAATTTTAGAATATTGAAGTTTGTTAAATTTGAACAAGTATTTTTTAGAAAATAACTATATTGAATTATTTGTCTAAATGTTGGCGGTTCTGTCTTATTTAATGGAGAAGGTGGCCCTCCAAAATTTGTAGAAGAAGCACTACGAGTTCGTTTTCCAACCATTTTTTTAGAAAACTATCTGAAAAAAAATGTATTTGTTCTTATAAAAAATATATTTTTTGTTATAAGAAATAGAACAAATTGAATTATATGTTCAAGAGTGAAATTTAAAGAAATGGAAAATATAAAAAAAAGATAAAATATGTACTTACTTACCATATAAATAAAGGGAAATCGCTTGGTAGCACGCAAAAAAAAAACTTGTGAATGAAAAATAATGTCTTCAAAAATAAATAAAAAAATAAAAATTATCTATCACAGGGAATATAAAGCTATTTATTTCTTTTTTCTAATAATTGTTAAAATAAAAAAAAGAAAAGATTTAATTATTTTTCTGTTTTAAATCAGCTTAAATGAAATTCAAATGTAAACAACAAAATGTGTTGATACGGTAGTTTCCGTTTAAAACGAGGCCGAATTTGGTTAATAAACTTTCTTAAATTAAATATTTTTGCAGCATTTTCTTTTTTATTTACTTTTATTTAATCTACCAAGAATTGCATGCTATTGAATGAAATAAAATATTTTATTAAGCCTATTTTTTACATGTTTTTAAAACTACAATTTAATCTGACCTACTTATTTTTCGGTAACTGAGCGAAATTCAAAACATTCGATTTTGTGTGTATTTAAATGCGATTGCTCAAACAATGGTAAAGTTTTATCGAAAAATATTTGGTACAATTATTCTTTATGTTAATTAGCAACTTTCTCCGTTTGAAACTAAGGTTGGTATGAAAATCGACCTACCCTAATATATATATATATATATATATATATATATATATATATATATATATATATATATATAATCAATGGTAATATTATGGTTTCACACTCATAACTTAAAGTTTCATGGTAATCCAATCATCAGATGAGATCAGTGGTTGAGATGTCAAAGAACCAGTCGTGAAATGGTTGAGATGTTAAAAATCAATTTTTTTAGCGTTTATATTAACCGTTTTTCACGCGATGGGATAGCGTTTATATGAAGCGTTTTTTCACACACACACACACACACACACACACATACATATATATATATATATATATATATATATATATATATATGTGTGTGTGTGTGTGTGTGTGTGTGTAAAACGCTTCATATAAACGCTATCCCATCTATATAGGCTATCCATATATATATATATATATATATATATATATCGGTTGAGCGTTCGGCTAGAAAGAACATGGTTTCTAGTTCGATACCGTTCCTCGCCAACTCACCGTATAAGTAGTACATGGATCTGTGTGGTAAAGTAAGGAGATGATGGTAGGTGTGGCGCTCCACCTCAGATGCTAAAATAATCTCCTTGGTCTAGCGCTAGTGAAAAGGGGATAGACTCCCTCGCCGTCTGGCTGATACTGACATTAGGCCGCCCCGACGACTTTACTTATATATATACAAAGTCCGCAATTTGGTTTGAATATTGTTTTTTTTTCTGTTTATTTCGTTGGAGTGTTTCAGATTGTTTGAAATCCTCTTCAAGTTAATGCAATTATATGTTGGGACACATGTAGACATTTTAGGGTATTAGGGGCGGTAGGGGTTGGGGGGCTGGTAATAAATCATACTGGTTAATTCCAGCTGATTTGATGTCTAGTCTACGAGTCTCTGTTTATTTCGGCAGATTCCTTTGATCTGATTTCTCTCCCCTCTCTTCTTGTCTAGTACGTATATATATATATATATATATATATATATATATATATATATATATAATACGGTTGAAACTTTTTAAAAATCTTCTTTACAGTCCAATCTGTATATATATTAGCCATTAGCAAAAAAATTCGTCTGCTAGGAGTTTTAAAAGCGAATTAAAAATAATTAAATCTATTATTTAAGGTCAAACTTTGTTTAAATCGATAAGTAGTAACATACTGACCATCATTAAAAAAGAAAAATATTATTACAATATGCAATTTATTTTTAATACATTTTATACATTAAAAATTGTCCGAATTTTGACAAAAAGTTACGTTGAATTTATTTTGATTTATCGTGTTCAATAATGGTTTTAAAATACTTATAAACATTTCTTTTTAGAAATAAGTAAAGCTTTACTTTAAATACATATTTATTAAATGTTACTGAAATTTTACTCACTCGTTTTAACTTTTAACCAAGTAAAATCCGTTTTTTGTATGTAAAAAAATCAAAAATATATTTAGTTTCATTGAAAATAAAATTTGCATATTCATTTTCCGTTTCGTGTATGGTATTCCATAATTGCCATAATATTTTAAACTTGTTTGTCTTGTTTGATTGACGGAAAATCCGATTTTTGACAAAAATAATTTACCAAAAATCAGGTAATTATCGGATTTTTATGAAATTTTCAGTGTTGATTAATCAATGAATGAACTTTATAATGCATTATTTATTTTATTTCAAAACTTTCTCATTTTGTTTTAGGTTACTTAATTTTGACCCCCCCCCACACACACACTTACTTTGTGGACGTAAAATCTCTGCGTGTTGGTCATTGTTCGATATTTAAATAAATGTATAAATAAAAACTTTTTATTTATATAGAGATAAAAGACCGAAGTTGTGAATATAAAAAAAATTAAGGTGAATATTCTATGAGAAAATAAATAAAAATCGGAAAAAAAAATAAATAATTTTCGGAGATTTCTTTTTTACTCATTTCGATAATTATTTAATTGGCTATTTTATAAAAGTAAAAAGGGTGGACCTGAACTTTCAGAACCCCCCCCCCACCATCTAAAATGTTCGTTTTTAATTTTTTTTTTTTTCAACGGATTATTATCGATTGCACACCAATCTATCCGAATGTGAAAAAAAAAATTAAAAAAGTTATTTATTTTTCGAGTTTTCAGGGGTGGTCAGTCCCACTATAAGTTTATCGTAAACCGATCCCCCATATCGGAACCTCTGAAAACATTTTTTTCTTTGTAATTTCTTTTCTTTTTCTTCAATGGATTATTATCGTTTACACACCAATCTATCAGATTGTAAAAAAAAAAAAAATTCTAAAAAATTCTTTATTTTTTGAGTTTTCAGGGGTGCTCATTTCCCCGTATAAGTTTATAGTAAATCGATCCCCCATATTGGAACCGCTCTATCTTACGTACTCTCTGCTTCCATACCTTTAATCTTCGAACATTATGTGAATTATATTGAAAATCAATTTAATTGTTTTAAAATATGTGAATCTTGATATTAGGTTTAAAATGTTATATTTTTAGTTTTTAGAAATAAATATCTATTTAATGCAAACCTTATTTTATATTCCTAAAGTAATAAGTTTTGAAGAAAAACTCTTATTAAAAATTTAGCCCCCCTCATTTTTAAGCAGAAAAAAATATCGATGTATAATTTTTTTAAAAATAAGATAATAGCCAATTAGATAATTATGGAAATAAGTAAAAAAGAAATCTCCTAAAAAATTATTTTTCAATTTTTTTTTACATTTTATTTTTTTACTTATTTTCTCATAGAACAGCAACCGTAAAAAATTTTTTTGTTTTTATTCATAACTTCGGTCTTTTATCTCTTTATTTATACTGCAATTAGTATCAGTCAAGGACCAACTCGAAACAATTTTACGCCCCCAGCATAAGGGGGTCAAAATTAAGTGACCTGAAAAAAATTACAAAGTTTTGAAATAAAATAAATAATGCATTATAAAGATCATTCATTGATACATAAACACTGAACATTTCATTAAAATCGGATAATTTCCTAATTTTTGGTAAATTATTTTCTGTAGGGGTGCTAAAGTCATTTTGTCAAAAACGCATTTTAGGCTCCGTTTGCCAGTCCCTAATATATATCTATACAAGGTGAGAAAAATGAATGCAACTCTCTTTTTGACAATTTGTATTTAATCAATTTTAACTTCTTTGTTGCCCTGAAAACAGTAGTTGTAGACAGTCTAATCTGTATATAAACAATTTTAACTTCTTTTTGGACTGTGTACAATTACTGTTCTCAGGGCTACAAGTAAGTTAAAATTGTTTAAATACAATTTGTCTGCGTTGGTAAAACTCTATTTATGCCTGTGTATCTGCTAGCGTTGAACAAGACGGGTAGCGAACTAGAGTTTGATCATCTCCAGTGGGCTCTAACTGGTAATGGGAGTATTATGTTGAAAGACCTGAAACCCCTCAATGAACCAGTTAATAATAACATAACTGACGACGCCATTCAATGCTGTTTAGTAGCACAGGCGTATTTCAAACATGTCAATAAGACAGTTAAATCCTTTTTGAAATTCTCTCACATCTTTTAACACCAGCCATTGGGAAACTTATTTTCAGCTTGTTCTGCCCTTTATCAAAAACAATTCTGTTCTAAGCTGTGATTTTCGATTGACAGGGTACACTGATATGAATTAGGTTTCTATCATTTAGGAATTATTATCTAGAATATTTTTCACTTACTAACGTTCTTAATTCTTTTGTTTTATTGTTTTTTTTACAAATGGTCGAATTTCAGAGGTGGAGTCGCAGAAATTTCAAATTCAGCAAACAAATGGTGAAATTTGGCACCAGTGTCTCTCGGAATGCAGATGCATTTTAAATAATGACATCAACTTTTCTTCCTTCGACTATTCCATTTCTCATTCATGTTTTGCTATTATTGTTTTGTTTGAAAGAGACGTGAACAGATCAAGTTTTGAAAATGTTTAAACCTAATCATTATTTGCGATTCAATGTCTACTGATCTTTTTGAATCTGTCTTCATGAGAAAATGTTTTAACTTCTCCCTCACTCTTTCATTCTTTCAATGTTACTCCTTTATTTTTGATTTATCATTAAACTAATTCTAGAAAAAAGACTGGAGGAACTGAAGATCGGGGGAAGAATCGAGACAATCCAGACTTCAGCACTGTTAAAATAAACTAAAATACTTAGAAGAGTCCTGGAGACCCGAGGAAAATTGATGCTATTCAGATTCCTGTGGAAAACCATCAGTTTGAGTTAGAGTGAAAAAAAAAAAATAATAATAATAATATTATCAAGGAACTGGAAAAGAGTCTGGATGAACTGGAAATCAGGGGAAGAATCAAGACCGTCCAGACTACAGCACTATTGAGATCGGCTAGAATACTCAGAAGTATTCTGGAGACTTGAGGAGACTTGCTGTCACTCAGTCTCCAGCGAACCACTGTCTAAGGCGGGTGTGAAAAACTCGAATGGAGTGAAATAATAATAATAATGATGATAATAATAATAACTAATGAACCTTATCTTTCCAGCAGATCACAGATAAATAAGGGGAAACGAAAAGCTTGATAAATACCTAACCCTTTTGTGAAAACTAAAAAAGTTGTAGTGTGAAAAACTAAAACTAAAATGGTGGAAGGACGTTAACTTTACAAGATTGAAAAGAAAGGAAAAATGAAATGAAAAATAAAATAAACAATGTGGTGTCTTTAACTCACCCTAAGAATTTGATGTTTATCTCCCGGGTATCCGGATGGCGTTACAAAAATGTAGTTTTAACGATATAGGAGTAATTTATACCTCTCGAGATTTGAAAAGAAAATTGTTGTGCCAGAGTCACTTCCTGAAATTTGGTCTTCGTACTTTTCAACATTCACATTGCTGAGAGCAAGATTCTACCCACAAACACCCCCACCCTCTTCATACCCGGGAATTTAGAGATTGGGCAAAAAATTTGAATTGGATTCATAGTTTACTAATTCTTTTGGTTTAGTTTCAGTTGAGTATAATATCGATTTGTATTTCAACCATTGAACTGGTTCGATAAAAATATTTCTTTCTGATCACCGTTGACGGCAGATGCCATCTTGAAATTCAAAAGTGATACTTAACTGGGAATACAATTCTTCTTTATAGGAAAAAAAAACATAGAGGGGAAAAACAAAGTTTTTGCCCTCTATGTTTTTGTTGAGGCGGGGGGCAAACAGAAGTGAGTCCAACGCCGTCTCGCAGGCTAAACTTTCTCTTTGCAAATACCGACTTCTTCTTTGTCGTCGAATCCTCTAGCAGCTACTGTAGCAACACTCGTTTCTGCCCTCCCCGCTTCTAGGTGTTCCCTTCTATTTATACACAGGTCGGTTTCTATCATCCGGGCGTCTGTGCTTCACATACGGGACTGTCAACTCAATCCCAGTTGTCGGAATGTCCGCAGCTATCATCCGGGTATCCGGCGCTCACATACGGGACAGTGGCATCTCGATTCCGGTGCCCGCGCCAAAGTGTCACCTTTAGGCATTCTGAAGGACACGAGTTCGATCCTAAGTCAGCAAAGCCTAGCCCGCTTCCTTCGAGAATACGGCAAGATTTCATGATCGCCACTCAACTCGTGTTCTCTGTCACATTCTTTTATCCTTAATCTCTCTCTCTCTCTCTCTCTCTCTATATATATATATATATATATATATATATATATATATACATATATATATATATATATATATATATATCAGTCTCTTCAGATCTATCTCTGCTGTGTCGGCTGGAGTTGTAGAATGCGCCGACTGCGCCGACTGCACCTCTGCAGAGGGATAAGACCCTTCTCGCAAAATGGGGGCGTTTGTTGGTCGAGGGTGGCGACCCGTGATGCTTAAGGACGGAATACTGATTGCTGAGCAGTCCGTGGCATGCAACACTCCACATTAGCCCTTATTTGAGCTAGATGGGCGGTCAGAGAGGCCCCTTCCGATCAAATGGCTGGTCACATCAAGCCCTAGTACCTATATGATTGTCGACCCTTTTACCCTTATGTCAAACCCCAACCTTTTTATCATACGGGTACTATAAAAGGTGGCTTAAATCATACGCCATACCCAGGACACTAATGTCCTGGGTATGGCGTATGATTTAATTTCTACGTTCAGACAACTTGAAGAGATCCCTAACCAGAAGTGCCTTGTGCCTGTCTGGGTATGATAATGAACTGCATTTTTATCTATTTGCCTTTATTATTAAATTTCATAATTAGGATGTGACCCAATATCGGTTTAATAACCCCCCAAAATTAATGTAAACGAATGAGACTTGGTACCGTGCAAGTATTATATTTGAGCAGGTGGACATCTACCTTAGAGTGGTTTGTTTTCGGTTTCTTTGTTTAACGGCATATAAACCTTCGTGGGTTTTTATTACCAAAGCCATCCTTGTAGAAGAACAGTAGTGGTACTATTTAACCCATATCTGGGGGTGTAGAGGTCCATGCCTTTCCCAAGGGTATTATTTCGAAATTAAACATTATAGCACAATTGAAATTCGTAGTCGTTTACTATGATATCACAACCCAGCACATTAGTCATTACGGCCTTTCTAGTGTGACGTTTGGCAAGTGAGTAATACTTATATTTTCCAAATCCCTCCGTCACCGACAGAATGCGGCACAATGTCATTTTAAAAGGGAGTACAACTGATTGGAGGCGCATTATGTGTAACGGTTATTGTCGAAGGAGATGGAATCAGCGACTCGAGTTCGAATACTGGACAAGGCTATCTGCTTTTCATTTCGCGATAGTGCTCTTGGAAAATCCATCTCTCATCTTCCCATCATGGAAAAAGGAAAATTCTGAATTTAAACCAGATATACTGCTGCTTCAAAAAAATGTGACCTTGTGTTACATCCTTGTCGTGGCGGAGGGGTTGAATAAATACAGATAACTGGTTTAGATTAAGAGTTTTATTTCTCTTAGACTGGTTGTTGTTCAAAGGATAAACAGAATAGGGAAACAAAAACAGCCCCGTTCAGGATTTGAACTCGGCTCGCCGGGTCCATTTCATACGACAATAACCATTGCAATAATCTCGCTTCCCACGCATTTATTCACCCCAACCCGTTCGCCATAGATAGGATGACACAAGGTCGCATGGGGCATCTTACAAGTATCTAACTCTCTATTTAGTAGTAATGGATGTGCGAGACTAACTTGTTAACCATTACACCACGATGCGACGCTCTAACATTTATTTACCCAACTCCTTGCACTAACAGAGTGTGGCTCATGGTCAATTTTATAAGGGGGGTAAGGCTGGATTGAATTTAAAGTTCTTCTCTGAAACTGATTGCCGTTCAAAAGATAGCTTCGTATACCCTTCTTTCTATCCATTTCAGGAGTGAGGAGGAGAGATAGATTCATGCCTGGTTAGTACTTTCTTTAGTACGTCCAGTATTCTCACAAGTCCGAAAACGGATGGACAGACTGACAAGTACGGCTGAATATCCGTCTGTGTTAGGATTAAGGTTAGGATTAGTAAGTAGACGGACTTGTATGTTTACGCATGTGTATCGATATCGAAAGTAAAAATAGACGGATTTGTGAGCGTACTAAAAAAATCTCTCATTAGAAAGTAATCAACAATTCAAAAGATTCCCAATTTAAGGGTCATAATATTTTAGAATGTCTAGTACGCTCACAAGTCTGTCCACTTATTAATTTCGATATCAATACGCATGCACAGACTTCCAAGTCCGTCCACTTATTACTAACCCTAATTCTAACCCATTACGGATGAACTTTCAGAATACTTGTAAATCTACGCATTTGTATTACAAGGTGACTGAATTTCAAAAAAAAAAAAAAAGAAAAAAGAAAAAAGAAAAAAAAGGCCTGTGTGGGGCCTGTTTCTTTTGGGGGTCACTCTTTAATATCGAAGTAATAACTGGACGTACTAAAAAAACGGCAATAATACGAAATGAAACGTAAATAGCCAAGGATTTGAACTTGGCTCAGTCCGAGTCCATTATTCTCAGGACGCTAACCGTTACGCCACGAGGGTATATTAATTGCTGTTATGAGTTCAGTCCTCACATGTGCCCCACACCTGTAACATTGTGTGCTATACTAATTAATTCTTAGTAAATATTTACATCGGTGTTGGTGTTTTGTAGTAACCCGCTCATTTAACCATTTCTTTGAAGATAGCGTAGAAGCTGACAAATATTTGCCTCGTTATCACTACACGACGGTGTATTTGGTTTAAAAAGAAATAGAATGAAAAAATAGTGAAGAAAAAAGAAAATCAAAGACTATGAGTAATACTTATAAGTGATGAAAGAAACCCATTGCAAACGAGACGAGAAGTAATCTTTAAGAGCTTTCACTTCGGGTTTTCCATTGGAAGCAAAAAAAGAAAAGAAAAAAAAAAGACGAAACAAAATTGTAGAGCTAACAAGTTTTTACTCACGGCCATTTTGAATAACTGATGGGAAAGAAGAAAAGAATATGCCAATACTGGAAGTATCATAAAAGGACATTGGACAGCTGTTACTTATTCTTTAATTGTGTTTGGAAGATAGCCAGGATTATTTACATTCTTCTTCTTCTTCTTCTTCTTCTTCTTCTTTCATATAAAATATATTTCCTTTTTTTCTTTCTTTCTTTCTTTGGCGTCCCGTCGTGGTTTAAGGGTTTGCAAGCAAGTCTCGCAGATCTATTATCATTGAATAATGCACATACTTATGTCCTTGTGTCACATCCTGTCCGTGCCGAACAGGTTGGATAAATACTCTTTATTTTTATTTTTTCTTCCTACCTGTTTTTTTTATCTACTTTTAATTCATCATTTTCTTTCCTTCTCCTTTTCTCTGTTCTTTCTTTCTTTCTATCTTTCTTTCAACCCTTCTTTTATTCTACCGTTTCTTTCTTTCTTTCTTTCTTTTTTGTCGACGGGGCTTACAATATTCTGCAAAAAGGGGTGTACTGACAATGCAACTAAACTATCTTGTGATGAGGCTCCAGTTCTGAAACTTTGAAGAGTATTGAGTACTCCTTCATTGTCATTACTCCCATGTCAACTCTGGTCCGGAGTTTAGTACTTGTTAGGGTCTCATCGATAGGTCAAATATATTGTTTTGAAAATTATTTGATAGGAATGCATGAAACTATATAACTGCGTGAAAACAAAGGATAATAATTAAGTAGAAATAATTACTTGAAACCATATCATCATGATCCTCATCCGACGGCGCGGATTCCCTAATACGCTCTCTATCTCTCGCATCTCTCTCTCCCCCCTCTCTCTCTCTCCGTACCTATTAGCAATCGCTATTGGTAGGTCCTCTATACGGCATCCAGTGTCCATGCAGAGCGAGTCAATGAAAGTTTTTGCTTGTCGGTCAACACTGCTGCGTCCGTGTTGGTGTCCATAGAAGGACGTTGCTTATCAGTTTGCCCTTACTTCACCAACATCTCTTTCTCATCTTGGGCGGTTTGTGAGATGGGAAGTAAGTGGTTGTACAGCAGTTGGTTTGTAGGTGTGATGCTTCCTAGATTTTTTAAAAACAGCACGTAACATTGTTGTATCTAGCTTTTTATTCGTGTGTTTCGTTAGAGTCCTAGGGATGCAGTCATACAGAAGTACTGACACGGCTACAATCGTCTATCATTTTTTTAGTATTATATTTTTAAAAAAAGGGACTCTCATGAAACAGGTACACAGAAAGTGTAAATATAAACGTACGTATGTGCGCGGTTCACTGACCTCTGTGCATAAAATAACACCATATGTGTTGACATGCCGTTAAAATCAATCAATCAAAGGAGAAAACTGCAGAGGAAATGTTGGCCGGTGGTTTTACGTCATATCAAACCTTTTCGGGTTACTAGTGTCCACCTAGAAATCACAAGGTTCCTCGTTCGATACCGGCCCTCACCAACTCAGCGTAAGAGTAGCACAGTGATCTGTGTGGTAAAGTGAAGAGTTGATGGTAGGTGTGGCGCTCGACTTTAGACACTAAAATAATCTCCTTGGTCTAGAGCTTGTAAAAAGGGTATAGACTCCCTCGATATCTGGCTGATACCGACATTAGGCCGCTCCGTCGACTTTTAGTGCCGAATTAAATCATTTTGATATCAGATTGCGGTTAAACTTGCAATCGTCGTCAAAATTAAAACGGAAACTTATTTGGTGGTGATCCATGACAGTTTAACTACAGTGTATGAATGAACTTTTTTGCGAATTGGGTTACAGTTTAGGGGTTTGAGGATTAAGGTTGTTTTTAATTACGTATTACTTTAAAAACAACAATAAAAAAACCCAAATTACTATACATTTAATTAACCATTGAAATTAATTATTGAATCCAACGGTAGACACATTAGTCTCAGTTGTTTGTGTTAGTATTGCAATGTAATTTCAATTAAACTTGGTTTAAAAAAGTGTTTTTCAGCATTAAATGTACTAGCAAATGTATGCATTGAATCCAACGATTGAAAAATAGAACAACTTTGATTCCATCATTCATTGTTAAATTTCCTAATTTCTGTTTAGTTAAAATAGGAAGTAAAAAATAATATTAGTTATTTCTTCTTGTTAAGGATTTCTTTTTTTTCTCCGAGATTTTTGCTCATATTCATAAGAAAAAAACAAACAATTAGAAATCAATAATGAATTTTTAATATCAATATGCAAATTATTCACACTGTAACTGCATGGTTAAAGTCAAAAGTAAATAAGGTATAACAATTTTATCAATAACTAAGGTTTATATAAAAATAAATTCATGGTGAATGTGACGTCAATAACTAAGGGAATTGTGACTTGAGTAGTGATTTAGTTTCGGCTTCAGACAGACAAACACACAATCTCCATTATAATAAGATAGTAATTTGGGTTTTGTTGTTGTTATCTTTTAAGCGATCAGTGTTGATTTATCAATAAATAAATTTTATAATGTATTAGTTATTTGATTTCTAATCTTTAGTAAAAAAAAAATTTAAAAAATTTTACTAAAGATCAGAAATCAAATAACTAATGCATTATAAAATTCATTTATTGATAAATCAACACTGAAAGTTTTATTAAAATCGGATAATTCCCTGATTTTTGGTAAATTTTCTTCAATTGGGGGAGGGGTAAATTTATTTTGTAAAATACGGATTTTACATCATTTTGGGGCAGTTTACGATATATTTGAGTAAAAAAAAGTTTAAAATATATTAAAAATAAATTACTCTAGATGTCAGTTTCAAGAGACGACCGCAATAATCAGTTTCTTCGACCGCAAAAAGTATTCTGCCGGCAACACTCCCAGTAGATCTGCCACAATCCGTTAAAAGTTCACTTCACTTTAAGATCGAAAAAAAAAAAAACATACCGTTCTCTCCACTGAAAAAAGACGTTCTCTTTGAGAGAATTCGCCTCGGCATTTATTTCTCACAGTGGCCGAACCACTTCAACTAACAGGGGTGACAGCAATTCCACCACTCATGATCAGGAGGTTGCGAGTTCAATCTCGACTCACTCGCTATACCCCCCTCCTCTTGCGCAGGCCAGACACACACGGACATGCTTAGGGCTTGGGGGCAAGGAATTCTCAACTCCATGACCACCACCTCGGCCACTCGCCTTGTGCTCTCTGTTACAACTCATCATCATCATCATCATGTCGCGCAAGCAGCACGGGTATCCATGACTATCTCTCGCCAACCTTCCCTATTACTCATTGCCCCTGGGAGGTCCTCCGTGCAGCATCCCGAATCCTCGCATAGTTGGTCAATGTAGGTTCTTAGTGGGCGTCCTACGTTAGCATGTCCATGTGTTGGCCTCCACAGGAGAACGTCGCTTATGAGCTCATCCCTGCTTCTCCGGCAATGTCCTGCATGCCTAGTCCGTCTCACCAGTATGGTTTGTGAGATGTGGGGCAGGTGACCATATAGTTGCCTCTTTGTGGGGTGCTGCTTCCACGACTTATTCAGAACTGCTCGCAACATTCTTGTGCGGCTTCCATCTAGCTTATTCTCAAGGCGCTTTGTTAGGGTTCAGGTAGTGCAGCCATACAGCAGTACCGATACAACCACAGCCTGGAAGAATTGTCGCTTTAGCTTGTCAGTGAGATCGGATCTCCATATTACTGATAATCTTTTTGTGGCCGCCCATGCCTTTCCTATACGTGTATTAACATCGCTTTCTGTGGATGAGATATTACTACCTAGGTATGTGAACTGTTTTACTGGCTTAAGAGGCTTACCGTCAAGTGTGGAGATGTCTCCTTTCTCTTTGAAGCATATGAACTCGGTTTTATCGGAGTTCACATAGAGGCCGATATTCTTTGCTGCCTTCTCCAGGCTATGCAGTTGTGACTCAGCCTGTGCCGGTGTATCTGCAAGAAACGCAAGGTCATCAGCGTAGTCTACATCTGTGACTGTTTGTGCAGGATATCGCCTGCTTCTTGCCTTTCTTAGTGTAAAGCCTTTTTCTTTTATGGTATCTGATGATGTTCGAAGTGCATAATCTAGGCATATTATAAATATATATGGTGCTAATGTATCTCCTTGTAGAACTCTAGCGGCGATGTCAAAGAAATCTGTGTCGCCATCAGGTGAGCGAACCATTGCTTTAGTGTCTTTGTAGAGCATCATTATAGCGGCAACTGTTTCTTTGGGGAGACTGTATGCTAGTAGTATTTGTTCCATTTTCCCTCTGTGTATGGAATCAAATGCCTTGGAGAAGTCTACGAATAGCAGCGTTGCCTTTAGATTGTTTGCTCGAACCCCTTCTATGATCCTTCGAATGGTTAGGATCTGGAAGGTTGTGGATCGATTTCTGCGGAATCCGTTTTGGTTTTTCCTAAGGATTTTCTCTATTTCGGGTCGGATGCGGTTAAGAAGGGCATTATGGCAAACAGTAAATGAAATTAGTGGTAGGAAAAGTACCTCTAGATCAAAGCTAAAGGCAACCAGCCAAAAAGATAGACTCCAGAAATAGAAAGACCACTTCCAGAAACTATTCGGGACCCCTCCCCCCTAAAATCATAGAAAATAATACCCAAAAGATTGTAGATAGACAACTAGATATCAAGCTTGGAGATTTCACAATAGAAGAACTAAATGAAGTCTTAAAGAAGCTAAAAGGTAGAAAAGCTGCAGGTCTTGATGAAATACTACCTGAAGTATGGAAAATAGGAAAGTTCAATGACATACTGCTTAGGCTATGCAATGCAGTATATAGACAAAATAGAATAGATAAATGGACGAAAGGATGCATCCTCCCATTCCCCAAAAAGGGAGACCTCGGAATCGCTAAAAACTGTTACAATTACGTGTAATATTATTTCGTTTTATTTCATTTATTTTTTTCACTGATGCTCATTATGTTACTACTTCTCGACTTAGACAAAAATTTGACCTTAAATAATCGATTTGATTAATTTTAATTCGTTTTTAAAATGAAATGAATCAAGAAATTGGCAGTGCCTACTTATTGTCTTTGTTTTTTTTTACCTCTTTCTATCTTTTGTTCTTTCGATTTTTTTGTTGGAGGGGGGTTCGTTCATTTTTTATCCGTTCTTTCATTCATTCGTTGTTTTATTCCTTTACTCACTCTTTCGTTCGTTCGTTCATTTTTCGTTCGTTTTTTCATTCATTCATTCATTCATTCATTCCTTATTGTGTTTGTTCGTTCCCACTTTCTATTGTTTGTTCGTTCATTGTTTTACTAATTTTTACTTATTCGTTCATTCTTTTTCTGGTCTTTCTTTCATTCATTCGTTTGTTCATTCTTTTTCTCATTCGTTCGTTTATTCTCTATTTTGTTTTTTTTGTTTTGTTCGGTTATTTTTCATTCGTTTGTTCCTTCATTCATTCTTTCCTTCTGAAACATTTTTAACGTCTTCCTTCTCATCAAATATATCCTCTTTCCTTTTTTGTACCCAAACCTCTCGCCCCCTCTCTCACTCTCTCCCCCCCTCTCTCTCACTCATTTTTTGCCTCTCCTTTTTATCTTTTTACTCCCCCTCACTCTCTCATTCACTCTACTTTTTTGCTTTTTTACTTTCTCTCCTTTTTATCCTTTCTCTATCCCCCCTCTCTCTTCCATATCTTCCTCCATATATCGGTCCCCCCTCTCCCTTGTTCACTAACATTTTTTGCCTCTCTATTTCATCTCTTCTCTCTCTCTCTCGTTTTTTACACCCTCTCCATTTTATCCCTTCTCTCTCTCTCACTTTTTACCCTCTCCATTTTACCCCTTCTCTCTCTCTTTCTTTCTCTCTTTATATCGATTCTTGCTCTGTCACTCCTTTTCTTTTCTATATCTTATTTCTAATATCGGTTTTCCGTTTCTCTCTCTCTCTCTCTCTCTCTCTCTCTCTTCTCTCTCTCTCTCTCTCTCTCTCTCTCTCTCTCTCTCCCCGACATTTTCCATGTTCTTTTTCTTCTTATCTTTCTGTTCCCTTTTTCCCCTTTAAATCTTAAATGAAGACCGAACTTTTTCTCTCTTCTTTTTCCTTTTTCATCTTTTCTTGTCTTCTGTTCACCACTATTTGCTGCTTGACATTTCCATTAGGGACTCCTTTCTCACACATCCACGGGAATCATTTTTAAGTCACCCAACCGACACGACGACGCAGGATCTTTTTTCTTTTCTTTTCATTTTTTTTTTTCACAAAAGCCCAAATGAATGACATGGTTGAAAGACAGAGTAGAAAAAAATTCAAGATGGCTAGCTTTGATAAAAAGATCAAAACACAGCGAGAAAAAAGAGAAATTGACTGGAGACAGGAAAAAAAAGAAGAAAAGGCGGGGTTAATACTTTAGTAAAGAAAGGGGGGGGTACAATAGTTGACAACCAGGGGTAAAAGGAATACATGTTCACACGAAGATGAGAATGCTTAAATATGTAAATATTTGCCTATCTACTTTCATTTAAGGTGTGTGGGAATCTCCATATGACTAAAGCCATCGTAATATTTTTATATATGTAGCCGACATGGGCAAAACGGTACATCATAGCGTAATCTTTATTAGAGCAATATGCTTGAACCTTTTTAGAAAGAAGTGTCTTTCTGCCTTTCTTTCGTTCGTTCGTTCGTTCGTTACAGAATTTTCCTTTGAGACAAATTCAGATTTCTGTAGAGTCGAGTTCAAATTTCCATTGAGCCAAGTTCTAATTTCCGTAGAGCCGAGTTTAAATAACCGTTGAAACAGCATTTATTTTGCACTAACGCTCTAAATAAAAATATCATGTGTACGACGTTAAACTGCATCTAATAGTGAAGTTCCAAATCTGGGGCTCTGAGGAATATAGAGTACCCTTTCATCGCCATTGCTCCAGGTTCACTCTGAGCCGGAGTGGTAGTACCTGTTAGAGTCCCACCTGGGGGTTAAAAAGAAAAACATGACTTTAAAAATATATTAAAATTGGGTTAAAAAAAACTGAATACCCATCAAGTAACAAAACGGCCTCGGTATAAAATAACCCAACAAGGGTTCACATACCGTAAAATCCAACAAACAAAACCATGTAAATAAAAGTATAAATCAATTTCTTCTTCCTACCATAACTATGTGTAAACAGCAGGATAGAGCCTTAAATGGCATCCAATTTAGGAGACGGACAACTCGGATTCCAAACCAGGCAGTAGAGCTCCCTTATCACTTTACTGGAATAGACTAGTACTGCTGAGAGTGGGGAATTCTGCTAAGAAACTCCGAAACTCCAAATGTTTTCCCCAAACAAGAATCCTGGATTGATCATATTGCCGTTCCATTGTCAAACGACACAGACCAAGGCCATAGACGAGAATAGCAGCACACGGGTTGTAAAATGGTTATTATAAATTAAAAAAACAAAAACCAACAAAAAAACAAAAAACAACAAAAAAACAAAGGACGTAGAATCGCTTTTACTAAAGTTTTGTAGGTGCATATCGCATAAATGTGTCCTGGCCTCTTGCCCTAAAAAACGCTAAGCAGTGCATGCTGAAAATCCAACCCGCGCTACTATTGAACTCCCTAGCTGTTTGAAGTAGATTTTCCCGGAAAGTTAATGCGATATGAAAGCGATATTTTACTCCTCCCTCAAATCTTTTCTCGACACGTAATGTAAATATTTTAACCCCCTCTTTAAAATATTTTAGCGGTTTGAAGGCTTTTTTATCGACAAATATCTTTTTTTAGTTGTTTTAAGGTGTTAAAAGTAAGCCACCACCCAGGTTTTTATCGACAAGGGAATGTAAATATTATAATATAAAATATAGAATATTTTACCCACCCCCTTTAAAAATATTTTCATT
>CM042144.1:33955115-33979567 GCA_023376005.1 Doryteuthis pealeii
CCCTAATTTTTCGACCGTTTTTCAAGTTCAGCCCTTATCTCAAGATTTCTTTTAATCATTTATTAACATTCTTTAAAAGCTTTAGAAGTTACTTTAATTCATTCATATTAGTGTCGTCACGAATATAACATTTATTTCGACCGTTTATTCATTAGACAATTCTCGGCGATTTTTTTTACAAAATTTGATAAATAATTATCTCTTAATAGTTACCACCAATTTTCCCTGTGAAATTTACCCCACCCCCCTATTTAACACAATAAAACTTGCATAAAAATTAATATTATCTTGAAAAAAAATTCCATTCGAAAGAAGAAACATTAAACAAAATCCTTTTAGTCCGGTCATGGACCGGGTAAACCGAGAATTGGACGAGCTCTCATAACTTTCTGAGATAAGTGTCTGTTTTAATATTTGTTTCTTTATAGTAAGGCAATATATGGAATTTTATGCCTAGCATTTAAGGTTTTTAACTTTGACTAACAGAATTTATTCATTCACAGGCATGTATAAAAAAGAAAATACATTTTTATTCTGTTCAAATGACTGTCTTCAACGCCCCTACCTCCCCACCTAACACCAATGTCTTTGAAAACATCAAGTTGAATTTGCTTACGGATTTTGATTTTCGATAATCTAAAATGGTACTTGTGGACTTATACTAAGTTAAAACTTAGTCTGTTTTTTTTCCAGTGTGGTGGACCCATAGATCTTGTCAGATCATCCACCTGCGCTCCCCAAAGTCTCCCAGTCATCTTGCCTTGGCTTGTCACTGATACTTGACTTTGGGGAAGGAGAGCATGCGGTGCGTGTCGCACAAGCGCGCAACATGTAAAACAAAAAAACATGTGCAGATATTTCTACAAGTACAGAGTGATAGACGAATGGTGAGGTGTGTAGGCCTGACTGGCTGGAAGAACGCAGATGTGAGTCTACATACGGCGTGATTCGTGACCTACTTAACGTCACCGCCTTGCTGATTGAACAGCAATGTGCCTCGGCGGCGTTGTGGGTGAATGAGCAGCCCCTTGGTTACCACTGTTCCCCCAGCCATTCTGGAATTATATAGAAAAGGTAACCTAAACAAATGCCGGCTCACCTATCAAGCTAGCCAGAAACCAGCGCTTCGACGGATGTCCACATTAGCTGGGCGAAAACAAGAAAATACTACAAAACAAGATTAAAAATAGCCACCTGGAATGTCTCGACACCTCCCGATCTTGAGAGATTGAGAAAGCCCAAACTACGTACTGGTATCATGACAGGGAGCATCTCGATATGGGGCCGACATCAATGCCTCGCAGAAATCAGTTTTAGCTATAAGGACCAATTGACAGAAGGGGGTGGGCTGGATACACATCCTCATGGAAAGACAGGCCGATGGTAGCTGCAAGAAGTTTGAGGTAAGGTAACTCGAGCCCTCCACCCTGAAGCGACACATGACGGACGCCATGGAAACATTTCCTACATTGAAGTCTGACCTGTGTGGCAGGGCCTGTATGTCGAGGGTTTCATATGTGTGACAGGGTATAAAGACAAGCTGGATCCGTGGGCCACCTGCGTGCTCACAACTGCTCACAACTGAACTACTTGTAGAAATGGCCTTATTCTGTCAAGAAGTGGCAATCACCATATATATATATATATATATATATATATATATATATGAGTGAGATTGGACGTACGAGCATGCTTCAGATGCAGTTTTTTTTTATAAGTTCACTAAAAACAAGTTTCCAAATTTGCTACCAAAGAAAAATATTATTTATAAAAAAATAAACATTAAAACATTACAGCAAATGATTCATTACATTCTATTTCATTATGGTTTTATACAATATACTGTTATTTTTTTTATCTAAAAAGATGTAACAAAAATTAGTGTTTTTTTTTGGGGGGGGGGGATGGAACTGACATTTCAGTTTATTTCAATGGTGAAAATTGATTTGATATACGAGGAATCTCATAAGTTAAAGTAAAAAAGTAAAGTCGTCGGAGTGACCTAAAACCGGTATCTGCCAGACAGCGAGAGAGTCTATCCCCTTTTCATTAGCCCTGACCAGGGAGATTGTTTTTGCGTATCAGCTCCTTACTTTACCGCACAGGTCTGTGCTACTCATACGCTGAGTTGGTGAGGACCGGTATCGAACCAGGTTCCTAGTCAGACACTACCGACTGAGCTAAACCGGCCCTTTACCACTGTCTATATAACAATTGTAAATTACCGGACAGTTGATCAGCCCTGTAGGATGTAGAATACACTGACTGTATTTCTGTAGAGGCGTAAGACCCCCCTCCCAATGGGGCCACCTGTTGGCCGTGGGGATGCGACTCGTGAAGCTTAAGAACGAAATCCTGGTGGCTGAGCAGTCCATGACATGCAATACTCCACTTTAGCCTCTTACTTGTGTTTGGAGAATCCTCCTCTGATTCATCGGCTAGTCACGTCTAACCCTAGCGCCTATATGATTGTCCCGACCGTATTACACACTTTCCTTATTATCTATATCCGCCATGTCGGCTTGGGTAGAATAATATACTGACTGCACCTCTGCAGAGGGATAAGAAAACCACCCAACGGGGCCACCTGTTGGCTGTGGGTGGCGACCCGTGATGCTTAAGGACAGAATCTTGGTGTTGAGCAGTCCATGGCATGCAACATTCCACGTTATACACTACTTAGGCTAGACGGTCGGTGAGAAACCCTCCAATCAATCGGCTAGTAATCTCAAGCCCTAGCACATATATGATTGTCCCGTCCCTATTGCCCTTTGGCAAACCCTTTTGGCGGTGGCTGGAGGTCTTAGTTTCCTAGGCATGACGTTAAACTGCATCTAGTGGTGAGTTTCCAATTCTGGAGCTGTGGGGATGCGGAGTATCCCTTCATCGTTATTACACTCGGATCCTCTCTGACACGGAGCGGTAGTACCTGTGAGGGTTCAATCTATGGGTTAATAAATAAAAAAATGTGTTTAAAAAGTTTTTTTTTAAATTTGAATACTCACCAAGAATATATAAAACAATGAGTTCGTTTAAAATAATTCAAGCTTGACATGCCGTAAAATCAACCAACCAACCAACCAACCAACCAACCAACCACCAACCAACCAACAGCATGTTGGAAAATACCATTAAGATGTATAATTAACTGTAATCTGTAACTTGTGTCTTTAAAAAATTGTTAAATACAAGTTGTAAATATATATATATATATATATATATATATATATATATATATATATACACCTGTGTGTGTGTGTTTCGGTAAAGAGTTTCTCACAGACGACGTGAAGGAATTTATAGTCTTTTGATAAATGCCACTCACAAACTCGTTTTTTATTCACTTAAAGACATGTACTATGTGCACGAACACGTATATATGTGTGTTTACACAGGGAAAATCACAAACACACCCATTTATCATGCAGTCTTTAATTGTTGGAAAATCTAAAAAATAAAATCGATCTATAAGTGTGTGTGTGTATATATCCCTACCTCTGTGTGTGTGTGTGTGTGTGTGTGTGTGTCTTTCTTTCTATATTCATACACACTCACACTTACACTCACACACACACACACATATATGAGAGAGAAAAATATGTCAGTACCTTTTCAAATATTATGTACACAAAAGAGCACCTGCTGTTAAGGTGATCACAATTAATTTAGCGAAATGGGATTAGCCAAATATATTATTTATATGCACAAAAGTATATCGCGCATGAATATGATTACAATTTATATGTATTTAATAGAGTTGTTTGTAGTGTTATGACTATAGTCGTAGAAAATAGACACGGCGAGACGAGTTCATATCCTGGACGAGGCTGTCTGCATTTGGCTTAGCGCTAATACTCTTGGGAAAGGTATGAATCCAATTTTTCTCCCTCCAGCTATGGGTAAATAGTAATATAGACTGGTTCTTTAACCTTCGTTAAGCAACCTGTCTAGGAGAGGGGAACATGAATTCAAACCTGCTAAACTCCTCTTAAGAAATTAATCTTGTGTCACATCCTACACGTGCGGAGGGGTTGATAAATACATATGCTAACCAACCTCATGTCTAACACAAAACTTGAAAAAATATCCTGGACAGAGCTGTTTGCATTTCATATAATGCTAATACATTTGAGAAACGTATACATCCAACTATTCTCTCTATTGTATATTGTATATATTAAATGTTCTTGTATGTGTCTATTGGTTTAACTCACACTTCCGTCCGTTTATTGAAATTTTAGTATATCACAGATCTACAAAGTCTAATATCTTGGTGAGTGGAGATACGACTAAATATCTCCCCCAGTATTAACCTTTCCGATACCACAAAAAGCCGAGCAGTACATTAGATACATTTTATTTGCGTTTTATCATTTATTTACTACAGGTTACATTCGTACAGAAGACGAGTTTAGATTAATTGGATATTTCAGATATCCTGGAGACCCCCTAAAATTAATGAATATTTCAAATTAATATTTCATTAAAAAAAGCTAGGTTTACGGCCACTTACCTCCTATCATACAAACCATTCAAGTAAGACGAATAAGTGACGTTCTCTTGTGGACACTTACATATAGACACACCAAAGTGGTCCGACCAGCAAAAAACTTACATTAATCAGATCAGTACGGAAACTGGATATCGTGAGGAGGACTTGCCAGGGATGATTTCAAGAAGAGAGAGAGAGAGAGAGAAGAGAGAGAGAGAGAGAGAGAGAGAGAGAGAGAGAGAGGGGGGTCGTTGTAATTCGTGCTGTTAGCGTGGCATAATGATGAATACAGGAAGTTTCTTTTTCCTAGACTGGTTACCTAGCCATGGTTAAAGAGCCCAGTCTGCCCTACTATTTACACATAGCTGGAGGGAGAGTAGTTGGAATCATACCCTTCCTGAGAGTATTAGCTCTATGTGAAATGCAAACAGCCTCGTCCAGGATTTGAACTCGGGTCGACGAGTCCATACAACATGTAAATATAAGAAAGTTAGAATCTGTAATGGGACTCTGTAAAAGAATGAGACTGGATTCTATATACACACTTTCTGTTTTGATTTGGAATGTTTTTTGTCTTCGCTTGCCGAAAACGTAAATATCTATTAGCTTTGTTTTTAGATGTTTAATGATGAGTTTATTCAACAAATCCTTATCTTCTAAAGGAGAATTCTCTTCAGACAAAATCATTCATCTTATAAGAATATACAAATGGAGAATTTGTTCAGCAATCTTAAGAAATTTATTTAGAATTGGATCCAAGAAATTTGCCGGTGTATTGAAAGTTAACATTGCTCTATAAACTAAATATACTTAAATATATTTCCTTTCGCTCTTTCATATGTCGTTATTGAATATCTAAAACAGATCAGGAATTTATATATATATATATATATATATATATATTATATATATATATATATATATATATATATATATATATATATATATAAGCGGAATTTAACAGGTTTGAATTCAAAGTTTTCCTTCTCCTAGACTAGTTACCTAGCCATGGTTAAAGAGCCCAGTCTGCCCTATTATTTACACATAGCTGGAAGGAGAATAGTTGGATGCATACCTTTCCTGACAATATTAGCTCTATGGGAAATGCAAACAGCCATATCCAGTATTTGAACTTTGGTCGACGAGTCCATTTCCTACGACTTTAATCATTACACCACAAATTAGTACACAGTCACCCCCTCACACACACATTTGTACAACAAAGCCCATACCCACACAGTAAATCATATAGTCACTCCTTTTTACAGACACGCACACACGCTCTCTCTCCCCCTTTCTCTCCCACCTCTCTCTCTTATCGCTCTCTCTCTCTCTCTCTCTCTCTCACACACACACACACATTCGTTCCCATACATAACACATACATAACACATTCTCACCCCCACCACACGCATTACACTTTCACACACACACACCACACGCATACACTTTTACACACACACACACACACACACACACACACACACACACACATATATATATATATATATATATATATATATATATATATATATGAGTTAAGGTAGCGTGGAGATGGAGTCAACACCTGGTTACTGTCAGTTTCTCACTTATGGAATCTTCAGACCAAAACTTAAGCACTATCAATTTAGAATCATAGTACCCTTATCTACAATATATATATATATATATATATATAATATATATATATATAATATATATATATATATGCATGTATTTCTGTCGGTGTGTCTTGCCTTCGCATACACGTGGGATAATTCCACGGGTTATTGGTCGGGGAATGGTAGCAAGAAAAAAAAATGAACGTCTATCAGAAGTTGTCATCGCTCAGAATAAACTGGCGGGAACGCACCAACGCCATATTTCCCATGAAGAGAAGTAAGAGTAAAAGGAAAGACATGTTCATGAAAATATGGTATCCACGTTTCTTTTCTTTTTTTATAGCCCGCAAGACGATGAAGACGAAAAAAATTAAAAAGAAGAAGAAAAACGACACAATTTGTTGAAAAACCCGACAGAGGTAATGCTTACGAGAACAGGACATTTGGTTAGATTTCTGTCGTTCAAGTCCTCATCCTAAGAACACCCATTAAACTCTTTAAATGGTTATCGTTTAGTTCTTTTGTTGCCTCTTTTATTCGGGTATTTTTCAATAATGACACTCATCTGGCCTTTCGTCAACTGCAGAAGGCTCCCGTAACCAAACCACATTTTCAAAGCTCTCACTCCATTATGACATTTTTGAAACCAATATTGAGCTATATATTCATTAACGATATTAAAGGAGGCACTCGCTCTGTAATGATTCAATGTAGGAATGAACACGGTAGCACGAGTTCAAATCCTGGACGAAGCCGGTTTCATTTTCACATAGCACTAATGCCCTTGGGAAATGTATACATTATTGTATACGTATAAGTATTTAATTAGAAGTATGTGGTATGATGAATATCGTCGTAGAAAATGAACACAGCGGCACAAGTTCAAATCCTGGACGAAGCTGACTGCATTTTCACATGGGAAAAGTATCAATCCTAGTATTCCGTCTCCAGCTATTGGAATAGTAGGACAGACTGGGCTATATTATATACATGCTAAGGCTTGGCGTGACCGACCGATTATTGGGAGTGGCTTCCCGAACGACCGTAGCAAAATGGAGTGTTGCATGTCATGAACTGCTAAGCTACCAGTGTTCTATCTTTAAGCATTACAGCTCGCTAACCACGGCCAACAGGTGGTTCCATTTGCAGGGATTTTGGCCCTCTGCAAGGATTTAGTCGACGTATTCTACAGTCCCAACCGACAGGACGGCCCATTGTTGACTAAGATGTAAGTAAATCATTTTGACTTTTTTAAAGCCATGTCCACTGACACTGACACGTTTTCTAAAGATGCCCGATATATTAGATCTATTTTATAATGGGACTTTGTCGCTTGTCGCTTCATTTTATTGTCAGCGATCAACCATGCAAAGAGAGAGAGAGAGAGAGAGAGGAGAGAGAGAGAGAGAGAGAGAGAGAGAGAGAGAGAGAGAGAGAGAGAGAGAGATTTTGATTCGCTACAGTAACGGTGTTTCGATTCGTGGGGTGAGGTGGGGTTGGATTCTAATTCCCTTTTTATCGCCTCGTTCGAAATCATATTGAATCCCCGTTCGCGGGGAGAGTCCATGTGGGGTAGTGGGTAGCATGCTGACTGCGACATTCTAGTAAGTGAGTTCGAACTCCAGTCATGCTATTCGGTTAACTTTCGGACTACTACCCTTGGTAAAGTTAAGAACTCTGTCACTGCCCCAGAAACGGGTTGAATTACTGTTTTCTACAACGATGGCTTTAGCATTGGAGAGTCACAAAGATTTGATATGCCATTAAAGAAAGAAACCAACCTTAAATACCTATTGTGTTTTATTCTTTGAAGGCTGTTTACTAATGAATATATTACCCATTATATCTATTCTATTATTATACTAAAGCTGAGATTTTCAGCTTTCAATGTCTTAAGGCTTTTTTGTTGGTGACCTTGATCACACAAATTTGTCTTTAATTATTCCTTAGTTTTAGGACTACTTAATGTTTGAAAAGAAAAATCCACTTTAATTGGTTTAATTAGTCGTAATTTGCATTTCCGTTTAATGGGAAAATAAATAATTTGTAATAAAACTGTTAATTTTAAGTAGGGGGGGGTTAGAGTTTAGGGTTGGGGTTGGGTTTCGGGAAAACGCCCTAAGTTGGTTGGGTTTTTTGTTTTGTTTTTTGTTTTTTTGCAAGTGACACCACTTCGTGTACGGACTTCAATCGTAGCTGGTGTTTTTTTCAGCAGCCACGGCTAGCAGTTTTTGAGGCAGGAGGCGGGACGGTTCTCCGCAGAGTACCGTTTTTTTTAAAGAATCTGCTCGAGTAGTAAATAAGTACCGAAAATCGGAAAATAAAATGAAATTGAAAACTAAAAACTAAAAAATAATTTCGTAATTTATGAGGAGGTGCGTCCCGGTCCCATGCCTCCGAAATTGGTGCCCGGTGAATTTTTAAAATAACGACCCCAAGCTTCGGCGCCACTTCGGTGTTACTTGAAAGAAAACAACCAACATAGGGCGTTAAATTTTTTTTTTTTGGGTTGGGGGTCTCTTTTTTGTCTTAATTCTTGTTTATTTAAAAAAAAAATGTCGTAATTCGTGTTTATTTATCGTAATTAGTCGTAATTCTGGTTTATTTATCGTAATTTATCATAATTCTTGTTATTTATCGTAATTTGTCGTAATTTGTTTTATTTATCGTAATTTATCGTAATAAAAGAAAATCTTCGTATTTAATACATAGGTAGATAGATAGATATGAAAATGGATAGTTTTGAATAGACTGAGCATAAATAGATAGATAGATAGATAGATAGATAGATAGATATAAACAATAGGTAACACCTATTTACCCCGTGAAATTTAACCCCCCCCCTATATTTAACACAATGAAACTTTTCAGAAAAATTAAATATTTTCTTGAACAAATTTTTTCCATTCGAAAGAAAAAACATTAAACAAACTCATAAATTACCTCTTATTTTTCTTCTTTTTTTTGTCCTAATTCTTGTTTATTTATAGAAATTTGTCATATTTCTTGTTTAGATAGTTTTGAACAGACTGAGATAGATAGATATCTTCGACAAGTAAATGTATTTGGAGGAGGTCACTTCTTTTTTTGTCGTAATTCTTATAGATAGATAAACAAACAAAATGATATAGATAGATATGAACAAATGAGAATAGATAGATAAATAGATAGATAGATAGACAAACAAAATCTATATCATTTTGTTTGTTTATCTATCAATCTATCTATCTCCATTGTTCATAATCTATCTATATCCTTTTGTTTTGTTTATCTATCTTCGCGGAGAACCGTCCCGCCTCCTGTCTCAAAACAAACCCCCTCCCACCAGCTACGATTAAAATCCGTAGCCGAAGCGGTGTAAAAAAATAGAGTTAGAGTTTAGGCTAGGTTGGGGTTGGTTTAATGGAAATAAATAAATAATTTGGGTGACCCAGGAAAAACAGAACCACAAATTTTGTAATAAAACTTAATTTTAACTAGAGGTTGTTGGGGTTGGGTTTTCAGGAAAAACGCCCTAAGTTGTTTTTCTTCTTTTTTTCAAGTGATACCGCTTCGGCTACGGACTTCAATCGTAGCTGTGTTGTTTTTCAGCAGCCACGGGCTAGCAGTTTTTGAGGCAGAGGCGGGACGGTTCTCCGCGAAGAGTACCGTTTTTTTTTAAGAATCTGCTCGAGTAGTAAATAAGTACCGAAAATCGGAAAATAAAATGAAATTGAAAACTAAAAAACTAAAAAATAATTTCGTAATTTATGAGGAGTGCGTTCCCGTCCCATGCCTCCGAAAGGAAGCCAGGACGGAACACTGCAAAGATTACCATTATTTGTATTATACAGACTATTGTCCTCACTTCATTGTTATCTGTACAGTGTTTCGGCCGATGTGCCTTCCGGCCTTCTTCTGGTATTTCTTCTCGGACACAGAGACCTTCTTGAACCTAACTCTTTATTCAGCCTACGGGGTATCCTGTTCTCATTCCACTAACCATAACTGGGGTACAGGTGTTAAGCTATGTAATTATTATTCTATGTTACTGCTGCCCCTGACCAGGATTGAACCTGCAGTCTAGAGTAACTGTCATTTAGAACTGTCTTAACTCCTTTATCTACTAGGTTATGTGTCTAATTGGACAATCCAGTGTGAATTTTTTTCAATCGCAAAAGTTTCGAATTTATTTGTAAAAACGGTTTTAAGTAGCAGATCAAGATGATCCAAATTGACTGAAAACATCGTTTTAAATATATCAAAAATAAATTGCATGTGTAATATTATTTTGCTTTTTTGATTATGCTCATTATGTTACTTTTCGACTTAGAACAAAAATTTGACCTTAAATGAACGGTTTAATGAATTTTAATTCATTTTTAAAATGAAAAAGCAAGACGATATTTTGGCAGATCCTACTCTTTTTCCTAATCCCAATCATCTAGCGAGAGCTTAACGGGTGACCCAACGGGTCACTTTTTGTCTAGATATATATATATATATATATATATATATATATATATATATAAACTTGTTACTGATATTAATATCTTAGATACTCGCAAAGAACCAAAATCATAAACACTCACGTACACGCACTGCCAGCGGGGGTGAATGCATACCATTGAGGGGGGGGTAATCATTTTCATGCACACCATTTAGGGGTAATCACTTCATTGTAGTTTGTGAGTGTTTTTTTAAGAATAGTGTATAGAGCGAGAACTGGTGATATTTGAATGTAATATATATATTACTTTGTCGTTAATTTTTTATTTCGTAGTTTTATCCAGACATAAGTCGACGGAGTGGCCTAATGTCGGTATCAGCCAGACAGCGAGGGAGTCTATCCCCTTCACCAGTAGCACTAGACCAAGGAGATTGTTATGCCTCTGAGGTGGAGCAACACACTACCACCAGCTCCCTACTTTACCGCCACAGATCCCTGTGCTACTCATACGCTGAACCTTGCGATTCCTAACGAGTGCGCTACCGACTGGCTAAACCGGTATGTATGTGTGTATGTGCTTGTGTATTAGTTTCTGTTTGTGTGTGTGTGTGTAGTGGTTCGAGTGAGTTATGTTCTGTGTGTGTGTATGTGTGTAAGCGTATTTGTTTGTGATTTAAATTATGCGTGTTTCTGTGTTTCTGTAGGTTTGAGTGATTGTGTGTGTGGTGTGGTTGTTGTGTGTGTGTGTGTTTGTGGTTTGTGCTTGTATGGTTGTGTGTCCGCCACGCGCATGTGTATGCGAACATGCGCGCGCGTAATGTGTATGAGCAACTTGCACCTATTTAAAAAAATAGCCAAGAGAATGAGAATGACATTGACGAGAGAAAGAGGACTTAAAAGGGATTCCAGGTGAACATACTTACCATTATATATCCGTATAGTGTCCCTCTTCTCAAAAAAGTATTACTCTGAAAAGGATATACTTTTTCTCCCCAAAAACTTTATACCTTTCTTTCGTCAATTCATTCCTTCAAACCTCTCTCTCATCAGCTGCAATTGCTCCATTCACATACGCGCAGCGTGCGTCTTTCATGTTCGCATACAATGCGCGTGCGTCGGACACACAAACCCCATACAAGCACCAAACACACGAACACCAAACACACACCACACACACACCACACACACACACAAATCACTCAAACCTACAGAAAACCACAGAAACACGCATTAATTTAAATCACCAAACAAATACGGCTTACACACATTACACACCACACAGATAACATAAACCCTCGAACATACTTACCACACACACACCACAAAGAGAAACTAATACACAAGCACAATACACAATACCATACCGGTTTAGCCCAGTCGATAGCGCACTCCGGTTCAGGAATCGCAAGGTTCAAGCGTTGAGTACACGGAGCTGTGCGGTAAGTAGGGAGCTGGTGGATAGGTTGTTGCTCCACACTCAGATGGCATAAAACAATCTCCTTGGTCTAGTGCTACTGGTGAAGGGATAGACCCTCGCTGCATCTGGCTGTACCGACATTAGGCCACTCCCGTCGACTTATGTCTGGATAAAACTACGAAATAAAACAATTAACGACAAGTAAATATATATATATACATATCAAATATCACCAGTTCTCGCTCTATAACACTATTCTTAAAAAAACAACTACACAAACGTACAATGAAAGTGATTACCCCCTAAATGGTGTGCATGAAAATGATTACCCCCCCCCTCAATGGTATGCATTCAGCCCCGCTGGCGGCGTGTCGTGAGTGTTTATGATTTTGGTTCTTGCGAGTATCTAAGATATTAATATCAGTACAAAGTTATATATATATATATATATATTATATATAATATATATATATATCTAGACAAAAAAAGTGACCCGTTGGGTCACCCGTTAAGCTCTCGCTAGATGATGGGATTAGGAAAAGAGTAGATCTGCCAAAATATCGTCTGCTTTTCATTTTAAAAATGAATTAAAATTCATTAAACCGTTCATTTAAGGTCAATTTTTGTCTAAGTCGAGAAAAGTAACATAATGAGCATAATCAAAAAAGCAAAAATAATTTACACATGCAATTTATTTTTGATATATTTAAACGATGTTTTCAGTCAATTTGATCATCTTTGATCTGCTACTTAAAATCCTTTTACAAAATAAATTCGAACTTTGCGATTGAAAAAAATTCACACTGGATTGTCCAATTAGACACATAACCTAGTTAGATAAAGGAGTTAAGACAGTTCTAAATGACAGTTATCTCTAGACTGCAGGTTCAATCCTGGTCAGGGCAGCAGTAACATAGAATAATAATATAACATAGCTTAACACCTGTACCCCAGTTATGGTTAGTGGAATGAGAACAGGATCCCCCGTAGGCTGAATAAAGATTAGGTTCAAGAAGGTCTCTGTGTCCGAGAAGAAATACCAGAAGAAGCCGGAAGGCACATCGGCCGAAACACTGTACAGATAACAATGAAGATGAGGACAATAGTCTGTATAATACAAATAATGGTAATCTTTGCAGTGTTCCGTCCTGGCTTCCTTTCGGAGGCATGGGACCGGGACGCACCTCCTCATAAATTACGAAATTATTTTTTAGTTTTTAGTTTTCAATTTCATTTTATTTTCCGATTTTCGGTACTTATTTACTACTCGAGCAGATTCTTTAAAAAAAAACGGTACTCTTCGCGGAGAACCGTCCCGCCTCCTGCCTCAAAAACTGCTAGCCCGTGGCTGCTGAAAAAACAACACCAGCTACGATTGAAGTCCGTAGCCGAAGCGGTATCACTTGAAAAAAAGAAGAAAAAACAACTTAGGGCGTTTTTCCTGAAAACCCAACCCCAACAACCTCTAGTTAAAATTAAGTTTTATTACAAAATTTGTGGTTCTGTTTTTCCTGGGTCACCCAAATTATTTATTTATTTTCCATTAAACCAACCCCAACCCTAGCCCTAAACTCTAACTCTATTTTTTTTACACCGCTTCGGCTACGGATTTTAATCGTAGCTGGTGGGAGGGGGTTGTTTTGAGACAGGAGGCGGGACGGTTCTCCGCGAAGATAGATAAACAAACAAAAGGATATAGATAGATATGAACAATGGAGATAGATAGATTGATAGATAAACAAACAAAATGATATAGATTTTGTTTGTCTATCTATCTATCTATTTATCTATCTATCTCCATTTGTTCATATCTATCTATATCATTTTGTTTGTTTATCTATCTATAAGAATTACGACAAAAAAAGAAGTGACCTCCTCCAAATACATTTACTTGTCGAAGATATCTATCTATCTCAGTCTGTTCAAAACTATCTAAACAAGAAATATGACAAATTTCTTATAATAAACAAGAATTAGGACAAAAAAAAAGAAGAAAAATAAGAGGTAATTTATGAGTTTGTTTAATGTTTTTTCTTTCGAATGGAAAAAATTTGTTCAAGAAAATATTTAATTTTCTGAAAGTTTCATTGTGTTAAATATAGGGGGGGGGTTAAATTTCACGGGGTAAAATAGGTGTTACCTATTGTTTATCTATCTATCTATCTATCTATCTATCTATCTATTTATCTCAGTCTATTCAAAACTATCCATTTTCATATCTATCTATCTACCTATGTATTAAATACGAAGATTTTCTTTTATTACGATAAATTACGATAAATAAACAAGAATTACGACAAATTACGATAAATAAACAAGAATTATGATAAATTACGATAAATAAACCAGAATTACGACTAATTACGATAAATAAACACGAATTACGACATTTTTTTTTTAAATAAACAAGAATTAAGACAAAAAAGAGACCCCCAACCCAAAAAAAAAAATTTAACGCCCTATGTTGGTTGTTTTCTTTCAAGTAACACCGAAGTGGCGCCGAAGCTTGGGGTCGTTATTTTAAAATTCACCGGGCACCAATTTCGGAGGCATGGGACCGGGACGCACCTCCTCATAAATTACGAAATATTTTTTAGTTTTTAGTTTTCAATTCTTTTATTTTCCGATTTCGGTACTTATTTACTACTCGAGCAGATTCTTTAAAAAACGGTACTCTTCGCGGAGAACCGTCCCGCCTCCTGCTCAAAAAACTGCTAGCCCCGTGGCTGCTGAAAACACCAGCTACGATTGAAGTCCGTACACGAAGTGGTGTCACTTGCAAAAAACAAAAAAACAAAACAAAAAAAAACCCAACCAACTTAGGGCGTTTTCCCGAAAACCCAACCCAACCCTAAACTCTAAACCCACCCCTACTTAAAATTAACAGTTTTATTACAAATTATTTATTTTCCCATTAAACGGAAATGCAAATTACGACTAATTAAACCAATTAAAGTGGATTTTTCTTTTCAAACATTAAGTAGTCCTAAAACTAAGGAATAATTAAAGACAAAATTTTGTGTGATCAAGGTCACCAACAAAAAAGCCTTAAGACATTGAAAGCTGAAAATCTCAGCTTTAGTATAATAATAGAATAGATATAATGGGTATATTCATTAGTAAACAGCCTTCAAAAGAATAAAACACAATAGGTATTTAAGGTTTGGTTTCTTTCTTTAATGGCATATCAAATCTTTGTGGACTCTCCAATGCTAAAGCCATCGTTGTAGAAAAACAGTAATTCAACCCGTTTCTGGGCAGTGACAGAGTTCTTAACTTTACCAAGGGTAGTAGTCCGAAAGTTAACCGAATAGCATGACTGGAGTTCGAACTCACTTACTAGAATGTCGCAGTCCAGCATGCTACCCACTACCCCACATGGACTCTCCCCGCGAACGGGGATTCAATATGATTTCGACGAGGCGATAAAAGGGAATTAGATCCAACCCCACCTTCACCCCACGAATCGAAACACCGTTACTGTAGCGAATCAAAATCTCTCTCTCTCTCTCTCTCTCTCTCCTCTCTCTCTCTCTCTCTCTCTCTCTCTCTCTCTCTTCTCTCTCTCTTTGCATGGTTGATCGCTGACAATAAAATGAAGCGACAAGCGACAAAGTCCATTATAAATAGATCTAATATATCGGGCATCTTTAGAAAACGTGTCAGTGTCAGTGGACATGGCTTTAAAAGTCAAAATGATTTACTTTACATCTTAGTCAACAATGGGCCGTCCTGTCGGTTGGGACTGTAGAATACGTCGACTAAATCCTTGCAGAGGGCAAAATCCCTGCAAATGGAACCACCTGTTGGCCGTGGTTAGCGAGCTGTAATGCTTAAGATAGAACACTGGTAGCTTAGCAGTTCATGACATGCAACACTCCATTTTGCTACGGTCGTCCGGGAAGCCACTCCAATAATCGGTCGGGTCACGCCAAGCCTTAGCATGTATATAATATAGCCCAGTCTGTCCTACTATTCCAAATAGCTGGAGACGGAATACTAGGATTGATACTTTTCCCATGTGAAAATGCAGTCAGCTTCGTCCAGGATTTGAACTTGTGCCGCTGTGTTCATTTTCTACGACGATATTCATCATACCACATACTTCTAATTAAATACTTATACGTATACAATAATGTATACATTTCCCAAGGGCATTAAGTGCTATGTGAAAATGAAACCGGCTTCGTCCAGGATTTTGAACTCGTGCTACCGTGTTCATTTCCTACATTGATAATCATTACAGAGCGAGTGCCTCCTTTAATATCGTTAATGAATATATAGCTCAATATTGGTTTCAAAAATGTCATAATGGAGTGAGAGCTTTGAAAAATGTGGTTTGGTTACGGAGAGCCTTCTGCAGTTGACGAAAGGCCAGATGAGTGTCATTATTGAAAAATACCCGAATAAAAAGAGGCAACAAAAGAACTAAACGATAACCATTTAAAGAGTTTAATGGGTGTTCTTAGGATGAGGACTTGAACGACAGAAATCTAACCAAATGTCTGTTCTCGTAAAGCAATTACCTCTGTCGGGTTTTTCAACAAATTGTGTCGTTTTTTCTTCTTCTTTTTAATTTTCTTTCGTCTTCATCGTCTTGCGGGCTATAAAAAAAGAAAAGAAACGTGGATACCATATTTTCATGAACATGTCTTTCCTTTTACTCTTACTTCTCTTCATGGGAAATATGGCGTTGGTGCGTTCCCGCCAGTTTATTCTGAGCGATGACAACTTCTGATAGACGTTCATTTTTTTTTCTTGCTACCATTCCCCGACCAATAACCGTGGAATTATCCCACGTGTATGCGAAGGCAAGACACACCGACAGAAATACATGCATATATATATATATATATATAATATATATATATATATATATATATATATATATTGTAGATAAGGGTACTATGATTCTAAATTGATAGTGCTTAAGTTTTGGTCTGAAGATTCCATAAGTGAGAAACTGACAGTAACCAGGTGTTGACTCCATCTCCACGCTACCTTAACTCATATATATATATATATAATATATATATATTATATATATTATATATGTGTGTGTGGTGTGTGTGTGTGTGTGTGTGTGTGTGTAAAAGTGTATGCGTGTGGGTGTGTGGTGTGAAAGTGTATGCGTGTGGTGGGGGTGAGAATGTGTTATGTATGTGTTATGTATGGGAACGAATGTGTGTGTGTGTGTGAGAGAGAGAGAGAGAGAGAGAGAGCGATAGAGAGAGAGGTGGAGAGAAAGGGGGAGAGAGAGCGTGTGTGCGTGTCTGTAAAAAGGAGTGACTATATGATTTACTGTGTGGGTATGGCTTTGTTGTACAAATGTGTGTGTGAGGGGGTGACTGTGTACTAATTTGTGGTGTAATGATTAAAGTCGTAGGAAATGGACTCGTCGACCAAAGTTCAAATACTGGATATGGCTGTTTGCATTTCCCATAGAGCTAATATTGTCAGGAAAGGTATGCATCCAACTATTCTCCTTCCAGCTATGTGTAAATAATAGGGCAGACTGGGCTCTTTAACCATGGCTAGTAACTAGTCTAGGAGAAGGAAAACTTTGAATTCAAACCTGTTAAATTCCGCTATATATATATATATATATATATATATATATATATATATATATATATAAATTCCTGATCTGTTTTAGATATTCAATAACGACATATGAAAGAGCGAAAGGAAATATATTTAAGTATATTTAGTTTATAGAGCAATGTTAACTTTCAATACACCGGCAAATTTCTTGGATCCAATTCTAAATAAATTTCTTAGAGTTGCTGAACAAATTCTCCATTTGTATATTCTTATAAGATGAATGATTTTGTCTGAAGAGAATTCTCCTTTAGAAGATAAGGATTTGTTGAATAAACTCATCATTAAACATCTAAAACAAAGCTAATAGATATTTACGTTTTCGGCAAGCGAAGACAAAAAACATTCCAAATCAAAACAGAAAGTGTGTATATAGAATCCAGTCTCATTCTTTTACAGAGTCCATTACAGATTCTAACTTTCTTATATTTACATGGTGTATGGACTCGTCGACCCGAGTTCAAATCCTGGACGAGGCTGTTTGCATTTCACATAGAGCTAATACTCTCAGGAAGGGTATGATTCCAACTACTCTCCCTCCAGCTATGTGTAAATAGTAGGGCAGACTGGGCTCTTTAACCATGGCTAGGTAACCAGTCTAGGAAAAGAAACTTCCTGTATTCATCATTATGCCACGCTAACAGCACGAATTACAACGACCCCCTCCTCTCTCTCTCTCTCTCTCTCTCTCTCTCTCTCTCTCTCTCTCTCTCTCTTTCTTGAAATCATCCCTGGCAAGTCCTCCTCACGATATCCAGTTTCCGTACTGATCTGATTAATGTAAGTTTTTGCTGGTCGGACCACTTTGGTGTGTCTATATGTAAGTGTCCACAAGAGAACGTCACTTATTCGTCTTACTTGAATGGTTTGTATGATAGGAGGTAAGTGGCCGTAAACCTAGCTTTTTTTAATGAAATATTAATTTGAAATATTCATTAATTTTAGGGGGTCTCCAGGATATCTGAAATATCCAAATTAATCTAAACTCGTCTTCTGTACGAATGTAACCTGTAGTAAATAAATGATAAAACGCAAATAAAATGTATCTAATGTACTGCTCGGCTTTTGTGGTATCGGAAAGGTTAATACTGGGGGAGATATTTAGTCGTATCTCCACTCACCAAGATATTAGACTTTGTAGATCTGTGATATACTAAAATTCAATAAACGGACGGAAGTGTGAGTTAAACCAATAGACACATACAAGAACATTTAATATATACAATATACAATAGAGAGAATAGTTGGATGTATACGTTTCTCAAATGTATTAGCATTATATGAAATGCAAACAGCTCTGTCCAGGATATTTTTCAAGTTTTGTGTTAGACCATGAGGTTGGTTAGCATATGTATTTATCAACCCCTCCGCACGTGTAGGATGTGACACAAGATTAATTTCTTAAGAGGAGTTTAGCAGGTTTGAATTCATGTTCCCCTCTCCTAGACAGGTTGCTTAACGAAGGTTAAAGAACCCAGTCTATATTACTATTTACCCATAGCTGGAGGGAGAAAAATTGGATTCATACCTTTCCCAAGAGTATTAGCGCTAAGCCAAATGCAGACAGCCTCGTCCAGGATATGAACTCGTCTCGCCGTGTCTATTTTCTACGACTATAGTCATAACACTACAAACAACTCTATTAAAATACATATAAATTGTAATCATATTCATGCGCGATATACTTTTGTGCATATAAATAATATATTTGGCTAATCCCATTTCGCTAAATTTAATTGTGATCACCTTAACAGCAGGTGCTCTTTTGTGTACATAATATTTGAAAAGGTACTGACATATTTTTCTCTCTCATATATGTGTGTGTGTGTGTGAGTGTAAGTGTGAGTGTGTATGAATATAGAAATAGAAAGACACACACACACACACACACACACACACAGAGGTAGGGATATATACACACACACACTTATAGATCGATTTTTATTTTTAGATTTGTCAACAAATAAAGACTGCATGATAAATGGGTGTGTTTGTGATTTTCCCTGTGTAAACACACATATATACGTGTTCGTGCACATAGTACATGTCTTTAAGTGAATAAAAAACGAGTTTGTGAGTGGCATTTATCAAAAGACTATAAATTCCTTCACGTCGTCTGTGAGAAACTCTTTACCGAAACACACACACACAGGTGTATATATATATTATATATATATATATATATATATATATATATATATATATTTACAACTTGTATTTAAACAATTTTTAAAGACACAAGTTACAGATTACAGTTAATTATACATCTTAATGGTATTTTCCAACATGCTGTTGGTTGGTTGGCTGGTTGGTTGGTTGGTTGGTTGGTTGGCTGGTTGGTTGATTTTACGGCATGTCAAGCTTTGAATTATTTTAAACCGAACTCATTGTTTTATATATTCTTGGTGAGTATTCAAATTTAAAAAAAAACTTTTTAAACACATTTTTTTATTTATTTAACCCATAGATTGAACCCTCACAGGTACTACCGCTCCGTGTCAGAGAGGATCCGAGTGTAATAACGATGAAGGGATACTCCGCACTCCCCACAGCTCCAGAATTGGAAACTCACCACTAGATGCAGTTTAACGTCATGCCTAGGAAACTAAGACCTCCAGCCACCGCCAAAAGGGTTTGCCACAAGGGCAATAGGGACGGGACAATCATATATGTGCTAGGGCTTGAGATTACTAGCCGATTGATTGGAGGGGTTCTCACCGACCGTCTAGCCTAAGTAGTGTATAACGTGGAATGTTGCATGCCATGGACTGCTCAACCACCAAGATTCTGTCCTTAAGCATCACGGGTCGCCACCCACAGCCAACAGGTGGCCCCGTTGGGTGGTTTTCTTATCCCTCTGCAGAGGTGCAGTCAGTATATTATTCTACCCAAGCCGACATGGCGGATATAGATAATAAGGAAAGTGTGTAATACGGTCGGGACAATCATATAGGCGCTAGGGTTAGACGTGACTAGCCGATGAATCAGAGGAGGATTCTCCAAACACAAGTAAGAGGCTAAAGTGGAGTATTGCATGTCATGGACTGCTCAGCCACCAGGATTTCGTTCTTAAGCTTCACGAGTCGCATCCCCACGGCCAACAGGTGGCCCCATTGGGAGGGGGGTCTTACGCCTCTACAGAAATACAGTCAGTGTATTCTACATCCTACAGGGCTGATCAACTGTCCGGTAATTTACAATTGTTATATAGACAGTGGTAAAGGGCCGGTTTAGCTCAGTCGGTAGTGTCTGACTAGGAACCTGGTTCGATACCGGTCCTCACCAACTCAGCGTATGAGTAGCACAGACCTGTGCGGTAAAGTAAGGAGCTGATACGCAAAAACAATCTCCCTGGTCTAGGGCTAATGAAAAGGGGATAGACTCTCTCGCTGTCTGGCAGATACCGGTTTTAGGTCACTCCGACGACTTTACTTTTTTACTTTAACTTATGAGATTCCTCGTATATCAAATCAATTTTCACCATTGAAATAAACTGAAATGTCAGTTCCATCCCCCCCCCAAAAAAAAAAACACTAATTTTTGTTACATCTTTTTAGATAAAAAAATAACAGTATATTGTATAAAACCATAATGAAATAGAATGTAATGAATCATTTGCTGTAATGTTTTAATGTTTATTTTTTTATAAATAATATTTTTCTTTGGTGTAGCAAATTTGGAAACTTGTTTTTAGTGAACTTATAAAAAAAAACTGCATCTGAAGCATGCTCGTACGTCCAATCTCACTCATATATATATATATATATATATATATATATATATATGGTGATTGCCACTTCTTGACAGAATAAGGCCATTTCTACAAGTAGTTCAGTTGTGAGCAGTTGTGAGCACGCAGGTGGCCCACGGATCCAGCTTGTCTTTATGTACCCTGTCACACATATGAAACCCTCGACATACAGGCCCTGCCACACAGGTCAGACTTCAATGTAGGAAATGTTTCCATGGCGTCCGTCATGTGTCGCTTCAGGGTGGAGGGCTCGAGTTACCTTACCTCAAACTTCTTGCAGCTACCATCGGCCTGTCTTTCCATGAGGATGTGTATCCAGCCCACCCCCTTCTGTCAATTGGTCCTTATAGCTAAAACTGATTTCTGCGAGGGCATTGATGTCGGCCCCATATCGAGATGCTCCCCTGTCATGATACCAGTACGTAGTTTGGGCTTTCTCAATCTCTCAAGATCGGGAGGTGTCGAGACATTCCAGGTGGCTATTTTTAATCTTGTTTTGTAGTATTTTCTTGTTTTCGCCCAGCTAATGTGGACATCCGTCGAAGCGCTGGTTTCTGGCTAGCTTGATAGGTGAGCCGGCATTTGTTTAGGTTACCTTTTCTATATAATTCCAGAATGGCTGGGGGAACAGTGGTAACCAAGGGGCTGCTCATTCACCCACAACGCCGCCGAGGCACATTGCTGTTCAATCAGCAAGGCGGTGACGTTAAGTAGGTCACGAATCACGCCGTATGTAGACTCACATCTGCGTTCTTCCAGCCAGTCAGGCCTACACACCTCACCATTCGTCTATCACTCTGTACTTGTAGAAATATCTGCACATGTTTTTTTGTTTTACATGTTGCGCGCTTGTGCGACACGCACCGCATGCTCTCCTTCCCCAAAGTCAAGTATCAGTGACAAGCCAAGGCAAGATGACTGGGAGACTTTGGGGAGCGCAGGTGGATGATCTGACAAGATCTATGGGTCCACCACACTGGAAAAAAAACAGACTAAGTTTTAACTTAGTATAAGTCCACAAGTACCATTTTAGATTATCGAAAATCAAAATCCGTAAGCAAATTCAACTTGATGTTTTCAAAGACATTGGTGTTAGGTGGGGAGGTAGGGGCGTTGAAGACAGTCATTTGAACAGAATAAAAATGTATTTTCTTTTTTATACATGCCTGTGAATGAATAAATTCTGTTAGTCAAAGTTAAAAACCTTAAATGCTAGGCATAAAATTCCATATATTGCCTTACTATAAAGAAACAAATATTAAAACAGACACTTATCTCAGAAAGTTATGAGAGCTCGTCCAATTCTCGGTTTACCCGGTCCATGACCGGACTAAAAGGATTTTGTTTAATGTTTCTTCTTTCGAATGGAATTTTTTTTCAAGATAATATTAATTTTTATGCAAGTTTTTGTGTTAAATAGGGGGTGGGGTAAATTTCACAGGGAAAATTGGTGGTAACTATTAAGAGATAATTATTTATCAAATTTTGTAAAAAAATCGCCGAGAATTGTCTAATGAATAAACGGTCGAAATAAATGTTATATTCGTGACGACACTAATATGAATGAATTAAAGTAACTTCTAAAGCTTTTAAAGAATGTTAATAAATGATTAAAGAAATCTTGAGATAAGGGCTGAACTTGAAAAACGGTCGAAAAATTAGGGTGACTCAAAAAAACACAACCGAAATTATTTACTTATTTTCCCATTAAACTAACCCTAAACCCCAACCCTGACCCTAACCTTAAACCTCCTAGTTAAATTAACAGTTATATTACAAAATTTGTGGGTTCTGTTTTTCTGGGTCACCCTAATTTTCCGACTGTTTTTCAAGTTCAGCCGAGATAAGTTCGACGGTTTTTAGTAAAAAAAGAAGGAGAAAAAAGGAAGTGGTGACTTAATTTTAAAAAAAATCTGCCTATTTATTTATCATTAGAATTGTGATAGATTAAATAACACATTTTCTTATTCAAGTTACGTACATTAGAATCTTTTTTTTAATAAATACGAAAGAAACAAAGCTTAACGTAACATTTCAAACACAGTTTATGTACGAAATGTTAAGTTAAACTTCTTCATATAATTTATTCAACTACATCGTATTTTTATTTTTTAAATTTTGTTATTGTTATTACAAGTATATATTAATTATTTACGAAATAAGTTATTAATTTAACTACCTATTTTTATAAAAGGCTTTTTTCTTAAACTCTTTTGTATATACGAAAAAATTAAATACTGATTAAAAAAAAGCTGAGTTATTTAATATTTCGCTTATTATTGTATTTATTTCGATGTAAAAAAAATAATTCAATCGATAAACCACATCTTTCTTACCAAATAAATATTTGTAAAATAGATTATTCATTTCTAAATAAATCAATATTTTAAAGACAGGAATAAAAAGATTGCGATATGAATCAGATTTGATTTTTCGTTTAAAACATACTTTTGCTGTCCGGAGCAAAATCATTTTTTTCTAACTCGCAATAAAAAAATAATTCAATGGATAAAGACTCATAAAAATTATATATTGAGAAAGATAATTTTCTCTTTCTTTCCAACCATAGGGATATTTTTAAGATTGGACTATAAATAGGCGATAAATTCCGAACTGAACGGCTTGAGACTGCGAAAATATTCACTAAATGGTAATCGCTGTAACAAAAAGTCTGCTGGTAAAGTCTGTAACAAATGGTCAGGCAGCAGAAAATATTTATATCAAACAGGATTGGTATACGGAAAATTTCGCAAATTGGGTGATTTTGTCTTAATTAATTATATCCCTTAATCAGTAAAAATCAATAACCAAATGTGGCATGTTTCTTAGTTAGAAGGATATTGATATTTATGCAAGAATTCAGATCAGAGTGACTACATACATACATACATACAACATACATGAAGTTCGTATTTGGTATATTATCGCAGTAGTAATTGGTAATCCGTCGGTCTAGTGAGTAAAGTTAGCTTGTAAGCATAAGGTCGTCGGCTATCGAGTAAGTGTGGGTCGTCGGTAGGACCACCACAGTGTCGCCTCTTATACATGACACTGTCCAATCAGATTATAGTTAGAGGGTACCCAGGTATTTACATATTCATTATATCATATATATATTGAATATATATATATATACATATTGAAATATATATCTCTCCGGC
>CM042144.1:33979667-33994667 GCA_023376005.1 Doryteuthis pealeii
CACACCCGGGAATGACCATTATTTCTCATAATTTTCTTCTGTATTTAATAAATTCATTCGTAGTTGTCTGTCACTGAGATGTTTGGTGGTAACTGTGAAAAAATTTTTTTTTTTTTTTTTCCGGCGAAAATAGTAGTTACGCTCCAGCGTAGAATTCCGAGTCAATAAATCACGGGTGCTGGTGATCGTGTTCCGCGGGATTTTTTGAAATTAATTTCATATATAAAATCTTTTCTTCTTTTTTTAATAATACTATAAAATAACTGAAGTCCTGCATCAGGGACAACCTGGAATAAGATATTTTTTGTATCTATCTCGTTACATAGGCTGCGCAGATACATATTATGGACCGCTTCACGATATGAAAAAAAAAGAAAAAAATGAACCAGAAAAAAAAGAAATAAAATTCGTTTTTTAAACATAAATGTGCGCAATTATTACGCCTTAATGACTAATCATTACATTATTCACTTAATGCTTCGAAGCTACTGTCATGAATCACTATATGAACAGGTCGCTTCGCAGGACACTAGATAAAAATTTTCTTCATTGTCATAATCGATACTGTTACGCATAGTGATCTTCGAAGCTCATTAAATTAACTAGTAAACTAATCTTAAACTTTTCTGAAGGCGTCAATAATGAACACTATTTATGTTCATAAGCAAAACCACTATTGTTATTTCTTTTTTTTCTTTTTTTTTCATATTAAGGGCTCAATAATATATCTCACTAATGAAAAATCAATGAACAACAAAAATCTTTATTCGGCAGATGTCCCTTGCGCCAGGACTTCTTATTTCCTATTCGGGCTATTATAAAAAAACAGCAGACAGATACAAAAATTTTACGCTATCATTGAAATCAATTTGATCAAAATCCGGCCCGGACACGATCACCGCACGAGTTTAATTACGGCGAATCTTTACCAGAGCGAACTATATCGTAATCGCTTGGCACAAATAAAAAACGAAAAATTTTATCTACACAGTTACACCAAAATCAACGCAACAACAGACACGATTGAATTTATAAAATACAGATGAAAATTAATGACGACATCCGACAAAATAATCTTCCACATGCAGCGCAGGATGTTCGCTTGAAATTTTTTGCGACCCTTAATATGAAAAAAAGAAAGAAATAAAAGAAATTAAATATGTTTTTAAATCAAATGTGCAGTTATTACGCCTTCAAAAATCTATTTTACTTTTTAATAATATGCTTCGACTACATGGAACAAATGACAAAAAAAAATCTTATTCCAGTGTCCCTGAGCAGATTACATTTATCTTTAAGTATTTATAAAAAAAAAGAAAAGAATTATATTGATAATAATTTTCAAAAATCCCGCGGAACACGCATCACCGCACCGATTTATTACGGAATTTACCGAGTCGTAACTATATCATTCGCCACGGAAAAAAAAAAATTTTACGTTACCACAAACATTCACTATATGAACACACAACTACGATTGAATTTATAAATACCAGATGAAAAATTTATGAAAATAAATTCACTTCCTGATGATGAGCTTCCTTTGAAAATATTGGGCACCCATTACATATGCGAATAAAAAAAAGAAAAAAAAAGAAATAAAGTATGTTTTTCTTAAACATCAAGATGTGATTAATTACGCTTTCAAATTTAGTTATTACATTTTCATAAATGCTTCGACCTCACATGATAATGACAAAAACAATCTTTATTCCGGGTCCCATGAGAGGACTTCTTATCTTTATGTATATAAAAAGAAAGAAAAAGAACTTTATATCATTGAAAAATCTTCAAGAAAATCCGCGGAACCGGATCACCGACGCACCGATTTATTACGAACTTTACGAGCCTACTATATCTCGACCGCTAAAAAAAAAAAAAAAAGTTTTTTTCACAGATACCACCACACTTTCAATGAACAACAACACGATTGACATTTAATTTAGAATGACAGCATGAATTATGAGAACATAATTACGTCCCTGGTAATGATGAGCTTCGCTTGAAAATACTATTGGAACCTTAATATGAAAAAAAAAGAAATAAAAGAAATTAAATATGTTTTCTTAACATAATGTTGCATTATTACCTTCAAAACTCTTATTCTATACTATATATATATATAGATATATATATACTTGAATATATTAGTATATATCATATATATATATATATATATATATATTGAATAATAATAATATTTATAATATATATATATATATATTAATGTTACTCTATATATATATATGATTTCAACTATATATATATTCAAATAGTATATATACTATGATATGACTATATATATCACATATATATATCATATAATATATATTGAATATATTGATAATATATATTGATTAGATTATTATATATTTATTGCAATATATATTGTAGTTATATTATAGATAATATGTAGGTCTAGTGTTAGTATATATTTCAATATGTCGTACAGTATTATAATATCAATAATTATATATGAATAAAGAATTGTATGGTTGGCTCAAGCTTATTGATTGGACAGTGTCATGAAAGAGGCGAACTGTTGGTGTACCTACACGACACACTTACTCGATAGCCGAGACTTAATGCTTACAAGCTAACCTTACTACTAGACACCGACGCGATAACGTGTATACCAATTACTACTGCGAAATATTACCAATCGAACTTCATGTAGTATGTATGTATGATATGTTGTAGGTCACTTTGATCTGGAATCTCTTGCAAAAAAGTCAATATCCTTCAACTAAGAACAATGCCACATTGTGGGAGTTATTGATTTTTTACTGATTAAGGGATATATTAAGTTATATGACAAATCACCAATTTAGCGAAATTTATCCGTTATACCAACTCCGTTGATGATAAAATAATTTTGCTGCCTGAAGACCATTGGTTACAGACTTACCAGCAGACTTTTTGTACAGCGATTACCATTAGTGATCTTTCTTCGCCGGTCTCAGCCGTTCAGTTCGGATGTTATCGCCTATATTTATAGATCCATCTTAAAATATCCTATGAGTTGGAAAGAAGAGAAAATTATCTTTCTCAATATATTATTTTTTATGATCATTTATCCATTGAATATTTTTTTACTTGCGAGTTAGTAAGAAACAACTGATTTTGCTCCGGAACAGCAAAAGTATGTTTTAACGAACAATCAAATCTGTTCTATTCGTCAATCTTTTTATTCCTGTCTATTAATCAATATTGAGATTTATTTAGAATGACATAATCTATGGTTTACAATATTTTTGGTTAAGAAAGATGTCGGTTTATGAATGAATTATTTTTCTAATCGAACATAAATAACAATAATAATCGCGAAAATATTTAAATAATCAGCTTTTTTTTAATCAGTTTGAATTTTTTCGTAATACAAGAGTTTTAGAGAAAGCCTTTTATAAAAATGGTAGTTAATTATTAACCTACTTAATTTCGTAATAATTAAAATATATACTTGTATATCACAATAACAAAATTTAAACAAATAAAAACTACTGATATGTAGTATGAATAAATTATCATGAAGAGTTAAACTAATTTGACATAAATGTGTCTTGAAATGTTACGGTTAAGCTTTGTATCCTCTTTCGTATTTGATAAAACAAAAAGCATTCTAATGTAACGTAACTGGAATAAGAAAAATGTTATTTAATCTAATCACAATTCTAATGATTAAATAAATAGGCAATTTTTTTTAAAATAAGTCACCACTTCCTTTTTTTTCCTTCTTTTTTTCTAAAAACCGTCGACCTTATCCGGCTGAACTTGAAACTTCGGAAATTAGGGTACCAGAAAGACCCCAAATTTTGTAATTAAAACTGTTAAATTTTAACTGGAGGTTTAGGTTAGGGTCTAGGGTTGGGGTTAGGGTAGTTTAATGAGAAAAGTAATATTTCGGGTTGTGTTTTTTTGTGATCACCTAATTTTTCGACCGTTTTTCAAGTTCAGCCCTTTATCTCAAGATTTCTTTAATCATTTATTAACTCTTTAAAGCTTTAGACAGTTACTTTAATTCATTTCTATGTAGTGTCGTCGACGAATATAACATTTATTTCGACCGTTTATCATTAGACAATTCTCGGCGATTTTTTTACAAAATTTGATAAATAATTATCTCTTATAGTTACCACCAATTTTCCCTGTGAAATTTTACCCCACCCCCTATTTAACACAATAAAACTTGCATAAAATTAATATTATCTTGAAAATCAAATTCCAATTCGAAAGAAGACATTAAACAAATCCTTTTAGTCCGGTCATGGACCGGGTAACCGAGAATTGGACGAGCTTCTCATAACTTTCTGAGAATAAGTGTCTGTTTTAATATTTGTTTCTTACTCTAGGTAATGCAATTCATGGAATTTTATGCTAGCTTTGAAGTTTTAACTTGACTACAGATTATTCATCACACGAGATGATATAAAAAAGAAGTAATACATTTTTAATTCTTGTTCAATGACTGGTCTTCAAACTGCCTCCCTACCCTCCACCCACACCATGTCTTCGAAACATAAGTTGCAATTCGCTTACACGGATTTTGATTTCGTAATCCCTAAAATGAGACATTTTGTGGAACTTATACTAGTTAAAACTTAGTCTGTTTTTTCTCGTGTGTGGGACCCATAGTTTGTCAGATCATTCCCCTGCGCTCCCCAAAGTCTTCCCAGTCCATCTTGCTTGGATTGTCACTGATACTTGACTTTGGGGCACAGGAGAGCATGCGGTATTGCGTGTCGCACAGCGCGCAACATTGTAAAAGCAAAAACATGTGCAGATATTTCTCACAAGTACAGAGTGATAGACGAATGGTGAGGGTGTGTAAGGCCTGAATGCTGCAAGAACGCAGCTATGTGAGTCTACCATACGGCGTGATTCCGTGACCTAGCTTAACGTCACCGCCTTGCTGATGAATCACAATGTGCATCGGGCGGCGTTTGTGGTCTGTGAATGACGCAGCCCTTGCGTTACCACTGTTCCCCCAGCCATTCTGGAATTATAATAGAAGGATAACAGTAAACAATCGCGGTCACCTATCAAGGCTAGCCGAACCATGGCTCGACGGATGTCCCATTAGCCGGCGCGAAAAAAAATACTAACAGACAAGATTAAAAATAGCACACCTGGATTGTCTCGAAACCTCCGATCCTCTGAGGATTGAGAAGCCAACTACGTACTCGTTTCATGACAGCGCGGAGAGTCTCGATATGGGGCGCATCAACTGCCCTCGCAAGAAATCAGTTTTAGACATTTATAAGGACCAATTGACGAAGGGTGGGAGGAGTACCTCCTCATGGTAAAAGACAGGCCCGATGGTAGCTGCAAGAAGTTTGATCGGTAATGTAACTCAAGCCCTCACCCTGTGAGCGCACATCGGACGCCTGGAAACATTTCCTAATTGAACTTCTGACTGTGTGGCGAGGCCTGTATGTCGGGTTTACACATGACTTGACAGGGTACTATGACAAGCTGTGATCCGGGGGCCACCTCGCACGTCCGCTCAAGCTGCCTCACAACTGAACTACTTTGAGATAATGCCTTTATTGCTGTCAAGAAAAAATGACAGTGGAATACCTTATTATTATTAATATACTAGTATATATATATATTGAGTTGAGATTGCGACGTACGAGCATGCTTCAGATAGCAGTTTTTTTTTATAAGGTTCACTAAAAACAAGTTTCAATTTTGCTACCAAAGAAATATTATTTTAAAAAATAACATTAAACATTACAGCAAATTGATTCATTAACATTCTATCATATTGTTTTTATACAATTATGTTATTTTGTATCTAAAAAGAGTTGTAACAAAAATTAGTAGTTTTTTTTTTTGGGGGGCGGTGGGGGAGGGCTGACATTTCAGTTTTTTCAATGGTAGAAATTGATTTGATATAGAGAATCGTCATAAGTTAAAGTAAAAAGTAAGAGTCGTCGAGAGGACTAAACGGTATCGGCCAGACGCGTAGAGTCTATCCCTTATTCATTAGCCTGACCAGGGAATTGTTTTTTGACGTATCAGATCCTTACTTACCGCACAGGGTCTGTGCTACTCATACGCCTGAGTTGGTGAGGACCGGTATCGACAGTCAGTCAGACACTACCGAGATGAGCTAAACCGGCCCGCTTTACCACTGTCTATATAACAATTGTAAATTAAGCCGACAGCTTGATCAGGCCTGTAGGATGGAGAAATACACTGACTGGATTTCTGTAGCAGGCTCCGTAAGACCCTCGCCTAATGGAGGCCAGCTGTTGGCACCGTGGGATTGCGATCTCGTTGAGCTTAAGAACAGAAAATTCCTGGTGGCTGGCTAGATCCATGACATGCAAATAACTCCCTTTAGCCCTCTTACTTGTGTTTGGAGAATCCTCCTCTTGATTCATGGCTGTCACGTCTAACCTTAGCGCCTTATGGATTGTCCCCGACCGTATTAACACTTTCCTTAGTTATCTATATCCGCATGTCGGCCTGGGAGAATGAATATACTGATTGCACTCTGCAGAGGGATAAAGAAAATCCACAACGGGGCCCTGTTGGTGCTGGCGGTGCGACCGATGTGCTAGAGAATCTTGGTTGGTTGAGCGTCCATGCATGAACATTCCCGTATACATTACTTAGGCTGAACGGTGGTGGAACCCCTCCAATCAATCGGCTTACGTAATCTCACAGCCTAGCCATATTGATTGTCCCGTCCCTATTGCCCTTGTGGCAAACCTTTTGGCGTGGTGGAGTTCTTAGTTTCCTGGCATGACGTTAAACTGCATCTAGTGGTGAGTTCCAATTCTGGAAGTGGTGGGTATGCGGAGTATCCCTTCATTGCGTTATTACCACTCGCATCCCTCTCTGACACGGAGCGAAATAAATAAAAAAATGGTTTAAAAAGTTTTTTTCTTAAAATTTGATTAGCTCACCAAGAATATATAACAATGAGTCGGTGTAAAATAATTCAAAGCTTGACATGCCGTTAAAATCAACAACGAGGCCAACCAACCAACCGAACAACCAAACCAGCCAACCAACCACAGCATGTGAGAAACGAATACCATAGGATGATATATAACTGTAAATCTGCTAAACTTGTGTCTTTAAAAATTGGTTAAATACAGAGTGTAAAATAGTATTATATATATATATAATAGACCTATATAAATATTACTATATTATATAATATATATAATACACCTGTGATGTAAGTGTTCCGGTAAAGAGTTCCTCACAGACGACGTGAAGGACATTTATTGTCGTTTTGATAAATGCCACTCACAAGACTCCGTCCTTTTTATTACTTAAAAGACATGTACTATGTGCACGGAACACGTTAATATGTTGTTTTACACAGGGAAAATCACAAACACACCATTTATCATGCAGTCTTTATTGTTCGACATATTAAAAATTAAAAATCGATCTATAAGTGTGTGTGTTAGATATCCCTACTCTGTGTGTTGTGTGTGTGTGTGGTGTGTGTCTTTCATTTCGTATATTCATACACACTTCACACACGCTCACACATACACACACACATATATGAGAGAGAAAAATATGTCAGTACCTTTTTCAATATTATGTACACAAAGAGCACCTGCTTTAAGGTGATCACAATTAAATTTAGCGAAATGGGATTAGCCAATATATTATTTAATATGCACAAAGTTATCGCGCATGAATAATGATTACAATTTTATGTATTTTATAGAGTTGTTTGTAGTGTTATGCTATAGTCTAGAATAGACACGCAAGACGAGTTCATATCCTGGACGAGGCTGTCTGCATTTGCTTAGCGCTGAATACTCTTGGGAAAGGTATGAATCCAATTTTTTCCTCCAGCTATGGGTAAATAGTAAATAGACTGGGTTCTTTAACCTTCGTTAAGCAACCTGTCTAGGAGAGGGGAACATGAAATTCAAACCTGCTAAACTCCTCTTAAGAAATTAATCTTGTGTCACATTCCTACACGTGCGGAGGGGTTATAAATTACATATGCTAACAACCTCAGGTCTAACACAAAACTTGAAAAATATCCTGGACAGAGCTGTTTGCATTTCATATAATGCTAATACATTTGAGAAACGTATACATCCAACTATTCTCTCATTGTATATTGTATATATTAAATGTTCTTGTATGGTCTATTGGTTTAACTCACACTTCGTCCGTTTTATGATTTTAGTATATCACAGATCTACAAAGTCTAATATCTTGGTGAGTGGAGATACGACTACAATATCTCCCCCAGTATAACCTTTCCGATACCACAAAAGCCGAGCAGTACATTAGATTACATTTTATTTGCGTTTTATCATTTATTTACTACAGGTTACATTCGTACAGAAGACGAGTTTAGTTAATTTGGATATTTCAGATATCCTGGAGACCCCTAAAATTAATGAATATTTCAAATTAATATTTCATTAAAAAGCTAGGTTTACGGCCACTTACTCCTATCATACAAACCATTCAAGTAAGACGAATAAGTGAGCGTTCTCTTGTGGACCTTACTATAGAACACCATAAGTGGTCCACCAGCAAATTACATAATCAAGATCAGTACGGAAACTGTATATTTCGTTAGGGGACTGCCAGGGATGATTTCAAGAAAGAGGAGAGAGAGAAGAGAGAGAGAGAGAGAGAGAGAGAGAGAGAGGGGGGGGTCTGTAATTCGTGTGTGTAGCGTGGCATAATGATGAATACAGGAAGTTCTTTTTCCTAGACTGGTTACCTAGCCATGGTTAAAGAGCCCAGTCTGCCCTACTATTACACATAGTTGGGAGAGTAGTTGGAATCATTCCTTCCTGAGAGTATTAGCTCTATGTGAAATGCAAACAGCCTCGTCCAGGATTTGAACTCGGGTCGACGAGTCCATACAACATGTAAATATAAGAAAGTTAGAATCTGTAATGGGACTCTGTAAAAGAATGAGACTGGATTCTATATACACACTTTCTGTTTTGATTTGGAATGTTTTTTGTCTTCGCTTGCCGAAACGTAAATATCTATTAGCTTTGTTTTTAGATGTTTAATGATGAGTTTATTCAACAAATCCTTATTTCTAAAGGAGAATTCTCTTCAGACAAATCATTCATCTTATAAGAATATACAATGGAGAATTTGTTCAGCAATCTTAAGAAATTTATTTAGAATTGGATCCAAGAAATTTGCCGGTGTATTGAAAGTTAACATTGCTCTATAAACTAATATACTTAAATATATTTCCTTTCGCTCTTTCATATGTCGTTATTGAATATCTAAAACAGATCAGGAATTTTATATATATATATATATATATTATATATATATTATATATATAAGCGGAATTTAACAGGTTTGAATTCAAAGTTTTCCTTCTCCTAGACTAGTTACCTAGCCATGGTTAAAGAGCCCAGTCTGCCCTATTATTTACACATAGCTGGAAGGAGAATAGTTGGATGCATACCTTTCCTGACAATATTAGCTCTATGGGAAATGCAAACAGCCATATCCAGTATTTGAACTTTGGTCGACGAGTCCATTTCCTACGACTTTAATCATTACACCACAAATTAGTACACAGTCACCCCCTCACACACACACTTGTACAACAAAGCCCATACCCACACAGTAAATCATATAGTCACTCCTTTTTACAGACACGCACACACGCTCTCTCTCCCCCTTTCTCTCCCACCTCTCTCTCCTATCTCTCTCTCTCTCTCTCTCTCTCTCTCTCTCTCACACACACACACACATTCGTTCCCATACATAACACACATAACACATTCTCACCCCCACCACACGCATACACTTTCACACACACACACCCCACACGCATACACTTTTACACACACACACACACACACACACACACACAACATATATATATATATATATATATATTATATATATATATATATGAGTTAAGGTAGCGTGGAGATGGAGTCAACACCTGGTTACTGTCAGTTTCTCACTTATGGAATCTTCAGACCAAAACTTAAGCACTATCAATTTAGAATCATAGTACCCTTATCTACAATATATATAATATATATATATATATATATATATATATATATATATATATATATGTATTTCTGTCGGTGTGTCTTGCCTTCGCATACACGTGGGATAATTCCACGGTTTATTGGTCGGGAATGGTAGCAAGAAAAAAAAATGAACGTCTATCAGAAGTTGTCATCGCTCAGAATAAACTGGCGGGAACGCACCAACGCCATATTTCCCATGAAGAGAAGTAAGAGTAAAAGGAAAGACATGTTCATGAAAATATGGTATCCACGTTTTTTTCTTTTTTATAGCCCGCAAGACGATGAAGACGAAAGAAAAATTAAAAAGAAGAAGAAAAACGACACAATTTGTTGAAAAACCCGACAGAGGTAATTGCTTTACGAGAACAGACATTTGGTTAGATTTCTGTCGTTCAAGTCCTCATCCTAAGAACACCCATTAAACTCTTTAAATGGTTATCGTTTAGTTCTTTTGTTGCCTCTTTTTATTCGGGTATTTTTCAATAATGACACTCATCTGGCCTTTCGTCAACTGCAGAAGGCTCTCCGTAACCAAACCACATTTTTCAAAGCTCTCACTCCATTATGACATTTTTGAAACCAATATTGAGCTATATATTCATTAACGATATTAAAGGAGGCACTCGCTCTGTAATGATTATCAATGTAGGAAATGAACACGGTAGCACGAGTTCAAATCCTGGACGAAGCCGGTTTCATTTTCACATAGCACTAATGCCCTTGGGAAATGTATACATTATTGTATACGTATAAGTATTTAATTAGAAGTATGTGGTATGATGAATATCGTCGTAGAAAATGAACACAGCGGCACAAGTTCAAATCCTGGACGAAGCTGACTGCATTTTCACATGGGAAAAGTATCAATCCTAGTATTCCGTCTCCAGCTATTTGGAATAGTAGGACAGACTGGGCTATATTATATACATGCTAAGGCTTGGCGTGACCGACCGATTATTGGGAGTGGCTTCCCCGAACGACCGTAGCAAAATGGAGTGTTGCATGTCATGAACTGCTAAGCTACCAGTGTTCTATCTTTAAGCATTACAGCTCGCTAACCACGGCCAACAGGTGGTTCCATTTGCAGGGATTTTGGCCCTCTGCAAGGATTTAGTCGACGTATTCTACAGTCCCAACCGACAGGACGGCCCATTGTTGACTAAGATGTAAAGTAAATCATTTTGACTTTTAAAGCCATGTCCACTGACACTGACACGTTTTCTAAAGATGCCCGATATATTAGATCTATTTTATAATGGGACTTTGTCGCTTGTCGCTTCATTTTATTGTCAGCGATCAACCATGCAAGAGAGAGAGAGAGAGAGAGAGAGAGAGAGAGAGAGAGAGAGAGAGAGAGAGAGAGAGAGAGAGTTTTGATTCGCTACAGTAACGGTGTTTCGATTCGTGGGGTGAGGTGGGGTTGGATTCTAATTCCCTTTTATCGCCTCGTTCGAAATCATATTGAATCCCCGTTCGCGGGGAGAGTCCATGTGGGGTAGTGGGTAGCATGCTGGACTGCGACATTCTAGTAAGTGAGTTCGAACTCCAGTCATGCTATTCGGTTAACTTTCGGACTACTACCCTTGGTAAAGTTAAGAACTCTGTCACTGCCCCAGAAACGGGTTGAATTACTGTTTTTCTACAACGATGGCTTTAGCATTGGAGAGTCCACAAAGATTTGATATGCCATTAAAGAAAGAAACCAAACCTTAAATACCTATTGTGTTTTATTCTTTTGAAGGCTGTTTACTAATGAATATATTACCCATTATATCTATTCTATTATTATACTAAAGCTGAGATTTTCAGCTTTCAATGTCTTAAGGCTTTTTTGTTGGTGACCTTGATCACACAAAATTTGTCTTTAATTATTCCTTAGTTTTAGGACTACTTAATGTTTGAAAAGAAAAATCCACTTTAATTGGTTTAATTAGTCGTAATTTGCATTTCCGTTTAATGGGAAAATAAATAATTTTGTAATAAAACTGTTAATTTTAAGTAGGGGTGGGGTTAGAGTTTAGGGTTGGGGTTGGGTTTTCGGGAAAACGCCCCAAGTTGGTTGGGTTTTTTTGTTTTGTTTTTTGTTTTTTTGCAAGTGACACCACTTCGTGTACGGACTTCAATCGTAGCTGGTGTTTTTTTCAGCAGCCACGGGCTAGCAGTTTTTGAGGCAGGAGGCGGGACGGTTCTCCGCGAAGAGTACCGTTTTTTTTAAAGAATCTGCTCGAGTAGTAAATAAGTACCGAAAATCGGAAAATAAAATGAAATTGAAAACTAAAAACTAAAAAATAATTTCGTAATTTATGAGGAGGTGCGTCCCGGTCCCATGCCTCCGAAATTGGTGCCCGGTGAATTTTAAAATAACGACCCCAAGCTTCGGCGCCACTTCGGTGTTACTTGAAAGAAAACAACCAACATAGGACGTTAAATTTTTTTTTTTGGGGTTGGGGGTCTCTTTTTTGTCTTAATTCTTGTTTATTTTAAAAAAAAATGTCGTAATTCGTGTTTATTTATCGTAATTAGTCGTAATTCTGGTTTATTTATCGTAATTTATCATAATTCTTGTTTATTTATCGTAATTTGTCGTAATTCTTGTTTATTTATCGTAATTTATCGTAATAAAAGAAAATCTTCGTATTTAATAGATAGGTAGATAGATAGATATGAAAATTGATAGTTTTGAATAGACTGAGATAAATAGATAGATAGATAGATAGATAGATAGATAGATAAACAATAGGTAACACCTATTTTACCCCGTGAAATTTAACCCCCCCCCTATATTTAACACAATGAAACTTTCAGAAAAATTAATATTTTCTTGAACAAATTTTTTCCATTCGAAAGAAAAAACATTAAACAAACTCATAAATTACCTCTTATTTTTCTTCTTTTTTTTTGTCCTAATTCTTGTTTATTTATAGAAATTTGTCATATTTCTTGTTTAGATAGTTTTGAACAGACTGAGATAGATAGATATCTTCGACAAGTAAATGTATTTGGAGGAGGTCACTTCTTTTTTTGTCGTAATTCTTATAGATAGATAAACAAACAAAATGATATAGATAGATATGAACAAATGGAGATAGATAGATAAATAGATAGATAGATAGACAAACAAAATCTATATCATTTTGTTTGTTTATCTATCAATCTATCTATCTCCATTGTTCATATCTATCTATATCCTTTTGTTTGTTTATCTATCTTCGCGGAGAACCGTCCCGCCTCCTGTCTCAAAACAACCCCCTCCCACCAGCTACGATTAAAATCCGTAGCCGAAGCGGTGTAAAAAAAATAGAGTTAGAGTTTAGGGCTAGGGTTGGGGTTGGTTTAATGGAAAATAAATAAATAATTTGGGTGACCCAGGAAAAACAGAACCACAAATTTTGTAATAAAACTTAATTTTAACTAGAGGGTGTTGGGGTTGGGTTTTCAGGAAAAACGCCCTAAGTTGTTTTTTCTTCTTTTTTTCAAGTGATACCGCTTCGGCTACGGACTTCAATCGTAGCTGGTGTTGTTTTTTCAGCAGCCACGGGCTAGCAGTTTTTGAGGCAGGAGGCGGGACGGTTCTCCGCGAAGAGTACCGTTTTTTTTTAAAGAATCTGCTCGAGTAGTAAATAAGTACCGAAAATCGGAAAATAAAATGAAATTGAAAACTAAAAACTAAAAAATAATTTCGTAATTTATGAGGAGGTGCGTCCCGGTCCCATGCCTCCGAAAGGAAGCCAGGACGGAACACTGCAAAGATTACCATTATTTGTATTATACAGACTATTGTCCTCATCTTCATTGTTATCTGTACAGTGTTTCGGCCGATGTGCCTTCCGGCCTTCTTCTGGTATTTCTTCTCGGACACAGAGACCTTCTTTGAACCTAACTCTTTATTCAGCCTACGGGGGTATCCTGTTCTCATTCCACTAACCATAACTGGGGTACAGGTGTTAAGCTATGTTAATTATTATTCTATGTTACTGCTGCCCCTGACCAGGATTGAACCTGCAGTCTAGAGATAACTGTCATTTAGAACTGTCTTAACTCCTTTATCTACTAGGTTATGTGTCTAATTGGACAATCCAGTGTGAATTTTTTTCAATCGCAAAAGTTCGAATTTATTTTGTAAAAACGGATTTTAAGTAGCAGATCAAGATGATCCAAATTGACTGAAAACATCGTTTTAAATATATCAAAAATAAATTGCATGTGTAATATTATTTTGCTTTTTTGATTATGCTCATTATGTTACTTTTTCGACTTAGACAAAAATTTGACCTTAAATGAACGGTTTAATGAATTTTAATTCATTTTTAAAATGAAAAGCAGACGATATTTTGGCAGATCCTACTCTTTTTCCTAATCCCAATCATCTAGCGAGAGCTTAACGGGTGACCCAACGGGTCACTTTTTGTCTAGTATATATATATATATATATATATATATATATATATATATATATATAAACTTGTACTGATATTAATATCTTAGATACTCGCAAAGAACCAAAATCATAAACACTCACGTACACGCACTGCCAGCGGGGCTGAATGCATACCATTGAGGGGGGGGGGTAATCATTTTCATGCACACCATTTAGGGGGTAATCACTTTCATTGTACGTTTGTGTAGTTGTTTTTTTAAGAATAGTGTTATAGAGCGAGAACTGGTGATATTTGATATGTATATATATATATTTACTTTGTCGTTAATTGTTTTATTTTCGTAGTTTTATCCAGACATAAGTCGACGGAGTGGCCTAATGTCGGTATCAGCCAGACAGCGAGGGAGTCTATCCCCTTCACCAGTAGCACTAGACCAAGGAGATTGTTTATGCCTCTGAGGTGGAGCAACACACCTACCACCAGCTCCCTACTTTACCGCACAGATCCCTGTGCTACTCATACGCTGAACCTTGCGATTCCTAACCGAGTGCGCTACCGACTGGGCTAAACCGGTATGTATGTGTGTATGTGCTTGT
>CM042144.1:33999667-34002167 GCA_023376005.1 Doryteuthis pealeii
TACACAACAAAATACATTAAAAGTTGGTGAACATCAAAACTTGAGTGTTGTCCTAAAAGTGCTTCCTGAAAACCTGCTGGACTTAAAGAAAATCCCAAATGCCACTACTTCGTGTTTTCTTTAAGATTCAATTTTCTCAAACAGCTTACCAAATTCAACCCTTTTAGTCAATCAAGACTTACAGTTGACAAGGGATAAAAATGCCAACTCGCCCACCCGCGCATATGTGTGTGTGTGTGTGTGTGTGTGTGTGTGTGTGTGTGAAACCAAATCTCTAAACCTAGTGGCCCATCCTCATGAGCCCCATCATCCTTTCAATCACTGGTGGGATGATCTTTCGAAATGGGTTCGTCTGACCCGTGGTTAAAAAGTTTCAGAAAAGAAGAAAAAACAAAACAAAAAAACGATACGATAAAGGAGAACCAAAGAAATAAAAGAACGTTTCGAATTACTGCACGTATTGTGTTTAGCCACCAGAAACCGGATGTCCGTTAAGTCACTACTGTTTATACTTACTTCCGGTTGGACCCTCGCTCTTCGAAACGGATGCCCTGGGTGTTGTATTAGGAGAAGAAACAGGATTCAACACCATAGGGGATTGGTTGTGAAATGGGGGGGGGGCGTGGTAGTGAGTGATTAGGAAAACGATACGGAGAACATGAGAAGTAAGAAAACAAAAAATAAAATCAATGAAAATAATTGGATAAGGGATAATGGATTTTAAAACTGCGTAGATATCTATTGGTATTTTATGGGAAAGGATCGCATAATCTGAGCAAATAAACTGGACCCAATTGATTGATTTTAACGGTATGTCAATTCATATACGATGGTTATTTTATGCCTAGAGGTTAGGGAATCGGATACATTGTATGTTCATATTAACATTTCTGTGTGATTGTTTCTTAAAGATTTTTTTTGCACACGGTTCTATTAAAGATAAATATTTTGGAAACAGATCTATTTGACCCATAGATATTATCCTAACAGGTACTACCACTCTGAGCCAGAGTGATGCCGATGAAGGGGCACTTCACACGACAAGGGAAATCACTACTCTACGACAGGAGTAGCTTAAAAAGATTTACCGCATATACTTGTGTATAAATTGAATTTTGAAGACTTTATTTTTAGACATGAAACTAATCAATACTATACAACAATTTCCAATAATGCTAACACATTGTTAAAGCCAATTACTAAAAAGTATAAATATAAATACACGATATGTATTACTTCCTAACCGTTAGGCATGACATAACCCTAGACGGGTTGATATGCCGTTAAAATCAATAAACAAACAAACATTAATTTTTATGCAAATAATTCCAATGTATCTTTTATTTTGTAATAAGAGAAATTAGTAAATCAAAAACCTGTGCTTTTATTTTGTTTTGTAATTGTAAAAAGGCAAACAAAAACCAAATGAACCCTTAAAGTCAAACTCGAGGAACCCAAGGAGTAAAGAAATCTGTTTTAAGGCGAGAAGGGTACTCATACCTCACCATCTGGGAGAGGGTCCATGTGATTGACAAGGAGAATTGTTGGGGTGTGACAGCGCTGAGGGAAAGGTTATACATCAGTTTCTCTAATATGTGCTGAATTTAGGCAAAATTACGATTTCATCAGTACGTGCTTTTCTTTACTTAAGAAAGTGGGAGTCGGACATGCCGACCTCAGGCGGAATCAGCTAGAGTGGTGGCGCGCCGACACGGTGTTAATAGATTGGTATCGACCAGGAATTTAACGTACCTGGAATTGCGACAATGGGCTCGTCTATTTTGTACATTTGTGACCAATCTTTTCTTTGTGGCCGTGCGTGCGTGTCAGGTACTACCTAAAAGACCAAGTAATTTGATAACCGTACTTCAGCGAAGCTGGTTGGTTGGGTTTTATGGCATGTCAACCCTTGTTAGGTTTAGGTTATTTTATGCCAAATACATTTTTTCATTCCTTCTTGTCAGATATTGAATTTTTTTTTGTTGTAAAACTCAATTTTTGTTTTAAACATATTTTTAACTAATTTTTATCTTTTAACCATCTAGCACATATGATAAAATGGGTTGGGTTTTGCCATAAGGGCAATAGGACCAAGAGAATCATATAGGTGCTAGGACTTGTGACCAACCGATTGATTGGTGGGGCCTCTCCGACCGCCTACTTAAGGGTCAAGGTGGAGTGTTGCGTGTCATAGACTGCTAAACAACCAGGAGTTCGTTCTTAGGCACCACAGATCGCCATCTAACAGGTGGATCCATTAGGGGGGGGGTTACCCCTCTGCAGTCGGTCTATTCTACAGACTCAGCTGACAGGGCAGTTCAGCGAAGTTTTTTAACGCCTCTCACACACACACATATATAAGGTTTAGCTTATATTTATTATCATTGGAACAATTTTGCTACCATTTGGTTTTTTGCTCTGGGTCAGTCTTCAGGCAACAAAAGTATTTAAAAAAACTCTTTCATTGCCTGAAGACTGGCACAGAGCAAGAAACCAAATG
>CM042144.1:34007167-34024667 GCA_023376005.1 Doryteuthis pealeii
GGTTGTAGAAAGGCAAATGATACTCAAATATATTTTAAATCGATTATATGCTGAAGTCATTTTTTTAAAATTCATTATTACTGGGTATTCAAATTATTTCTAATTCATTTTTAAACATACTTTTAAAAAAGTGTTAAAATTTTTATAGTCCGGTCATGGACCGGGTACTTTTGCTAGTATATATATAAAGAGATGAAAAACGAACGAATGATGGACGTTTGGAGAAAATGACGTAAAATGAAAGTGAGTGAAAACTTAGGTGACGTGTTAACAAGAAGAAGAACAAAAAGTAAGAACTAATGAAAAGAAACTATTACACACGAAATGTTAAATAAGTGAATAGAAATTTCTGTGTATTTTATAAGAGCAACAACAATAGTTGACCTGACCATTGCTACAAATAAGACTAGTAAAAACATGACACTTTTTTTCCGTTAGACTTTACACGAACCTCATGACCCCAAATAGAAAAAGTGTTCCGTGTCAAAATGGGTCACCGTCAATTATGGCGCGGACGCCCCCCCCCCTAAAAAGAACACCCAAAAATACAAATTCTGCTTCTGAATATTGAATAGTAAGTTCATGTTGATTTGTATTTCAGTCTTGCAGTTAAAAACTATAAAAAGGAGAAAAAGAAAAAAGAAAAAAAAAGAAGAAATAAAAATAAATAAAAGCATGAAAATTCTCATACTAAAAGCTCAATAGTTAGGCCATTGGTCCGATGGTCATAAAAAATCAAACTGGCTACCCCCCCCCTCTCTCTCTCTCTCTCTCTCTCTCTCTCTCTCAAATTCTGCTTCTGAATATTGAATAGTTCATGTTGATTTGTATTCCAGTTTTGCAGTTAAAAAAACAATAAAAGTGAAGAAAAAATTGAAAAGCATGAAAATTCTCATACCAAACTCTCAATAGTAAGGCCATTATAGTCATTAAAATCAAACTAGCTACATCTCTCTCCTCCCCACTCTCTCTCTCTCTCCCTCCTTCTCTCTCTCTCTCTCTCTCTCTCAATGTCTGATTGTATGTGTGTGTGTGTGTGTGTGTGCGTGTATATGTGTGTATATATGTGTGTGTGTGTGTGTGTGTGTGTGTGCGCGCGCCCGTGTGTGTGTGTGTGTGTGTGTGTGTGTGTGTGTGTGTGTGTGTGTGTGTGTGTGTGTGTGTGTTCCTCCAGGTCTTGGTCATCATGTCTCTGCAGTTTCCTTTTCTGTGATTATGTAATTGGCGTGTTCAGAAAGACGCTCCTGCTAAAAGCGTCGTTATTTTAAAAAAATTTTTTATTTTAATTTAAGTTTTACCACCACCCCCTAGAAATGTCTAATTATCGGATTTTAATCGAAATTTCGATACTAAAAACAAGATTTCTTTTTAAAGAAATTTTTGCACGAAATTTTGGAGGCTGATTTTTTTGTCTTTTTTGTGTTGTTATACTTGCTTGTTAAACTAAACAAAAGAGAATCTTTTAGAATACTCTTATCCCAATTTCACCAACTCAGATTATTTGTTCCTAAACTCTTAAAACCTAGAATCACCTAAGTTCCTACATGACTGGTTCTGCGATTCTAAAATGGTAAGTAGAATATTTGTAGACATCAAAATACATAAGCGGAATAAGTTAATTCTTATACCAGTCTGTAAAATTAAGATCACTAAAAAATGTTTCAATTACCGTGTTTCCCCGAAAATAAGTCAGAAATTATATTAATTTTCACTCCAAAATATAACACTAGGGCTTATTTTCGAGGTATGTCTTATTCTTCATATATCGAAAAACGACATAACGAAATATATATATATATATATATATATATATATATATATAATATATATATATATTACTTAATAAAAGAAATGAATTGATATTTAAATGTAGGTATAGAAATAAATTTAAATTAGTATAATTTTATGTGATCGGAAGTTAGTGATTAAATTTGTGGTATGTTTGAGAAATGGTTTCTTATTTATGTTATATTTATAGTAATCTGGTACCGTATGCCCTTAGATTATATCCATGAATAGGGATATTAAAGTGATATATAATTGATTTAATTATTAATATTTATTGATGATATTTATTGTCAATGGTTGTAAAATAATATTGACTTATTTGGTATTTACCTATGTAAGAGGTCTTATATGGACTCTTAAATTTCTTAACTAACCATTTATATTCTTCTAACTTAACTATAGAGTGTTTAATTGAATTGATGTTAATGATGTTTATACATGTATTTGGAAATTGACTAGACCAATGGATGAATAGTAGATGTTGGATGCTATACGAATATACATATGTATATATGTATGTGTGTATGTGTATGTATTTATATGTATATATATATATATATATATATATATATATATGTGTGTGTGTGTGTGTGTGTGTGTGTGTGTATGTATATTCTATGTATGTATATTCTTTAGAAGTGGTTTGTGTAGTACTCTAATACTACATTTTTTATATTAATTTTAGAGTATACCTACAATTCATTGTTGGTTCAATCAATCAGTAATTGATTTAAATGCAATATTTTTATGTTATTTATATAATTGATACCTTATGTACTTGGTTTCTTATATAGAAGATTATTTATTAAGACCATGAAGATATTACTGGACTCTATACAATATTAACGCATATGGATAATATGTAATAATTTATTAAACCCATGTAATGTACTACAATATTAAAACTAGTGGAGTTTGAATTATTTGTCTGTGACATAATATTTTAACATTAACGTTATAATTATAGTAATGAGAGGCTAATCTTACTATGGTGATATGTAATGCAATTTGATATAATATATAATAGTAATAATAATAATGATAATAGTGATAATAATAATTATAGTAATACTAGTGACATTGGTGTCGAAAATTGCGGTATGGACTGGATGGTATAAATATAGATATACATTGAATATAAGTATAAATATAATATAATATTATTTTTTGAAAGGGATATAACTAGTCTGATTTTTTTATTTTAATTTATTTTATGTATTCTACTTGTTTTATTTTTATTTTATTTTTTATTTTTTATTTTTATATTTTATTTTTTATTTTTTATGTATGTGTATGTGTATTTATGTATTTACATTTATGGGTGTATATATAGCTATATCTCTATATGTATATATTTATGTGTATATATATTTTATTTTTCATTTTCATTTTTATCAATAGTATATTTATACAACATTATATTATCTAATATATTCTAAGGTTTAAATATAATTTTAAAAAAAATATTTTCTCTATTTATATTTTCTTATTTTTTATATAATTTTTTTGTTTTTTCTTCTCTATACTTGTTCAGATTCATTCAATAGTTTAATTCATAGTTTAATTTTGTCTGACTACCATCCACCCAAGAAGCCAAAACTCAAAGTGTATCCTTTTTTCTCATTTGACTTCCTGTCACCATGGTGACAGTCTTACAATGTAAAAATATTTTTTTATTTTTTATGTTTTTTTTAATTTATTTTTATTTTTCATTTTTTGAGAAGTAAAATTTTTCAGTTGTGCAATTCAAATAACTTGATCTTTCATCTGATGAGACTGGATTTTGGGGAGCTATATTAAATCAACTTGGATTTATAAAGGCCCCAATTTTGGTCGAAATGAATTTATTATGGAATTACGGTGTTGAGTTTTTCCTTCCTTTCTATGATAAATATTGCTCTGCATATAATCTAAAAAGTTTATTATACATTGAGCTCTCTTTAGTGATTTAAAGATTCACTGTATTTATACATACTGGATCACACAATAATAATACAGTGTATCTTAGAAATCACATATAGAATCATCCCTCACTACCAAGTTTTGGATACCTCTCATATATATATATATATATATATATATATATATATATATATATATATATATATATATATATATATACATGGAGGCGCGTGGGATAGTGGTAAGAGTCATGGGTAATGGACGTGGATTCGAGTTCAGTTCCTAGACGAAGCTGTTGGCATTTCACATACCGCTAATACCCTTGGGGAAGGTATGAATTCATATATTCTCCCTCCAGTTATGGGTTAAATAGTAGGGCAGACTGGGCCCTTCAACATTGGGTAGGTAACCAGTCTAGGAGAGGGATAACTCTGAATTCAAAATTCCTGAGGTCGGTCGTTGATTGGGTTTGTGGCAACCCTTGATGCACCAATTCTTTCCTATCGACTGTGCCAAAAAGTGCGGATGGTCCAACACAAGCCTTCACCACTTTAAACAAATCACTGTGTGGGTGTTCATTGTGTGTGTGAACCCTCATGTGTAGAAAATCGACGAGAGAGTCCATAATATATATATATATATATATATATATATATATATATATATATATATATATATATCAACACAGCAAAAAATATACTTAGAATGTTTCCATCCGGTTAGTTTTTAACATACAAATAAAAAAAAGCTCAATAAAAATTTGGTTAATAATAAATTTCAATATATCTATATAATATTGTTCTAAATTACTTTTATATGAAAATATATTGTCACATTAATTTAAAAAAACATGTACATACAGCGTGTTTAGCATTTTAAATGAATTCAAATAGAATCAGCGACCCAGTAGAAGAATCAGCTGTGTGTTAATTCGTAGTTAACACCCGTATTCTTACAATGCATTAGGTTATACAAAAGTGGGTAATCTAACTCAGAATATTCGGTAGGGGAAAAGACAAATCAATTAATACAATATAACATTTAATTACACAACATACAAAGAGGGGACATAGTTCCCGTCCCAAACCACAAAAAGGGTCACACTGTGTTGCAAAGAAAATGAAGGAAGGTTAAATAACAAATGGGTGGAAACCACTCACTATTTTTCAGGAGATCTAGGAACAAAAACAAGCACCATGTGCGTAGCTGCTAGGGAAGTGAAGGAAAGAAAGAAAGAAAGAAAGAAAGAAAGAAGGAAAGAAAGAAAGAAAGAAAAAAGAAATAGAAAAGTTAATTAACAATGATTAGATATAGAAGTAAGAAAAAGAAATAACAATAGACATAAATAAAAGAAAGAAAAAATAAAAATTGATTCGACAAATAGAAGAAACAGAGATAAATAGCAATAATTAGATAAATATAAACACACACACACACACACACACACACACACACACACACACACACACACACACACAAGAAATTAAAGAAAGAAAAGAAGAATAAAAAAAATATCTTAAATATAGATGGAATAGAAAAAGAAAAAAGATTAAGAATTGTAGAAAATAAACTAAAGGAAAACGAAAAAAGCAAACAAAAAAGCGAATAGAAAAAAGTATATCATGTAAAGAAATACAAAAAAGAACTGAAGAGGAAAAATATTAATATACCAAAGAATGGTAACGTTTGATTCGTTTATAGAAGGAGTGAGCGCCGCACTTAATATCCCACCAGTCCTGCCAAGATGGTGGCTTGAAAACAGGAAACATGCTCACTTTCCAACGAAAAGAGGGAAAATCTCGTTCGGCCAAATCATAATTTTTCATCTCGTTTTGATTACCTGAAATTCCTGCCTAGACGCTAGCAGGGCCTTCCTTATCAAACGAGGCAGCTGTTTTGATGTGATTGGAATTATTAATTATGGGGGAGGAAAGAGACAAGGTGCCATACCAAATCTTTATACTTCTTTCTTTTATTCAAAAGTTTTATTTTTCCCCTTACTTTAAAAAAATGTAACTAATTCCTATTTTTAGGCTTCATTATGAGGTTTCTTATAGACATAAGATGTATTGTCATTTCTTATAGACATAAGATGTATTGTCATTTCTTATAGACATAAGATGTATTGTCATTTCTTATAGACATAAGATGTATTGTCATTTCTTATAGACATAAGATGTATTGTCATTTCTTATAGACATAACATGTATTGTCATTTCTTATAGACATAAGATGTATTGTCATTTCTTATAGACATAAATGTATTGTCATTTCTTATCATTGTCTTATAGACATAAGATGTATTGTCATTTCTTATAGACATAACATGTATTGTCATTTCTTATAGACATAAGATGTATTGTCCCTCACATGTCACCAATGGGTTACCTACTATGACAGTAATAATAAGCTGTTACATATATTGTCAACCTCATCAGAAGTCGTCATTCTTAGATTGGTGTTGCAGTTAAAGTAAAAGCCAGGATTTCAAATGCTGATTTTCAAGGTAAAATAACGACTTGTTCATTTGGAGCAACACAATCTTTCTCTTCTGGCCCAATCTACCCGCCACGTCATTTGATCTGAAATATGCGTATTACCAGCCAGCTAACATTTCTACAGATTCATGAGTTCATCATCATCATCATCATCATTATGTCACGCATCTAACACGGATATCCATGACAATGTCTCTCCAACCTTCTCTATCATTCATTGCCCCGGGAGGTCCTCTGCGCAACATCCAGTATCAGAGCTGGTCAATGTCGGTCCTTGCTTGGCGGCCCACATAAGCATGTCCATGTGCTGGTTTCCACAGGAAAATGTCGCTTACAAGTTCGCCTTGCTTCTCCAGCAGTTTCCAGGATGTCTTGTTCGTCTCATTCAGATGGTTTGTGAGATAGGGGCAAGTGGCCGTACAGCCCTTCCTTAGGGGTGTTGTTTCTACGACTTGTACAAGATCGCACGCAGAATTCTTGTGCAGCTGCCATCTGGCTTATTTTCCAGGCGTCTCGTTAGGGTCCAAGTGGAGCAGCCATACAGCAGCACTGACATAACCACAGCTTGGAAGAATTGTCGTTTTAACTTGTCAGTGAGATCGGATTTCCATATGACTGATAATCTCTTAATTATATGTACTGATTAAATTCATAAATATTTTTGTATCATTTGTTTTTGCTTCATTATATATTTGAGGCCGGTTTAGCTCAGTCTGTAGAACATCAGCCTAGGAATCGCAAGGTTCCTGGTTTGATACTGTTCCCTGCCAACATGGCACATGAGTTACACTGGTTAGGTAATCTGATCTGTGCAGTAAAGTGTGGTGTTCCAATTCAGCAAAAACAATCTCCCTGGTCTATCGCTAGCGGAAAGGTGATAGACTCCCTCGCTCTCCAGCTGATGTCAACAACAGGCCACTCTGCCAACTTTACTTTTTATATATTTGATATTTTCAATTAATTTTGTTTGTGTGAAGATATTACAATAGAGAAAAGTATTTTTTCCCCGTACATTTCTTTATGATTTGTTTTTATCTTGTTTTTCAGAGAATAATTAATTAATCTTGCCTTTCCTATTCGTGTATTAAAAAAACCGTTTCAAGTAAAACGATCATATCAATTAGTATAACAAGAGTGATGATGATGATGATTAATAATTACTACCGACGAGCTGCTGTAATACAAGGCTGGACTTAAAAAATTATATGATGAAGTCATATCTGATATTGATGACTTTTTTCACCAGTGGGATCAAAGCACTGTAACACCGACGGAAGTGTTTAGACGGCAAGGTGGGCTACGTTGAAAAATAAGCTTCACTTAGTCACATTCTTCGAAAGTGTCTTGGTCAGCCTATGAACTTTTCAGCCGACCCTCGTATTGTTACCTTTACCTTTCTGAATGACACTTGTTAGGGAAGATCTCTTCCATCGTTTTAATCCATTTATTGCAGAAAACATTCCCATGGATTAAACTAGGCGAGAAAAATAGAATAAAACAAACATTTTTTTTCTTTTTAGGCTTCTGTACATTAAAATTACTAGCAAATATATGCACCCTCCGTAGGCTGCAATTATTTAAGTTTTAATGTAATAAAATATCATATTAAATTAGAAAGACTAAACTAATAAATAAGAATACAAATAAAATTATTTGAAACAGATATGGGTATAATCGTAAAATAGAACAGCTGAAACTCCCGTCTTTGATTGCTAAATTTTCCTAATTTAATTATTTAGTTAAATTAGGAGGTAAAAAATAAAATTACAGTTATTTCTTCTTGTTAATGGATTTCTTTTAAGATTTATACCCGAGATTTCTGCTCATATTCATTAGGATAAAATCAAACTATTAGAAATCAATAATACCAATACAATTAAAAGCACATTAAAATCAAATTGTTAATATCAATATGCAAATTATTATACAATTGTTATACAATTGCCCATGAAACGTTTGGCACAAAATCGAAGCGATATCATGTAAAGACCTAGAAATCATGCAACCAGATTCTTTGACTGAAGATGAGTCACCAATCATCATTTACTTGTGGGAACAGAATCCCCAATATATACTACATGCCAAGAGAGATTTAATGTGAAACATATACTGCTAGAGTGTGTAGACTTTGATCTAGTGTGAACAAAATACTACCAAGCAAGTAATTTCAAAAAGATTTTCACAAAAATAAGACCATCCAGGATTTTACATTTCCTAAAAGAAGTGGGATTGCACTAAAAAATATGAACACTTAAACAATAGTTAAAAATCTATACATATATACATTTGGTTTTTTTACCAAACTAGCGCTACGAATCCAAAACTTAGTCGGCATTAAATGACCCACTGAGGTTGATATGCCGTAAACCAAACCAAACCAAACCAAACCAAACCTAGTATCTCAATTATTGGGATATTTTTCAGCAAAGGATTTGTTAGTGATATCCAATAATTAACTAATTAGCAACTATACCTATTATTATTATTATTATTATTATTATTATTATTATTCACACCAGTGTTAGCTGGTAGTATTTCTCTGGAGTTTGACTGACGACCAGTCTCCCCAGGTATCCATGATTCTTCTATATCTATATATAATGGAGATTCAGTCTTTATTTGTCTGTAATGGAAACTATGTCACTGCTTACGTCACAGTAATTTCAGGAATGTAATAACTTTATCAACGAATAGTTAATTTATAATCAATATCATTATTACATAACATAATGAAAAGCTGTATTATTTATATATACTCTGAACGTAGTACGATAGAAAGGATGGTTCCTGTGTTTTATAAAAAACAAGTTTTAATAAATACATGCACGGTATTGTTGATTTATACATAGTTTGTTTTATTTTAATATATATTTAAAGATATCTAACATATAGATTTTAAGAAAAAATTATATAGGAACAAAATGTCATCATATAAACTTGTCTTAGATTTTAATAGCGGTAATTTAATATTATCTGCATTATTCGGACTATTGTCCTCATCTTCATTGATATCTGTACAACGTTTCGGCCGATATGCCCTCTGGCCTTCTTCAGGTATTTCTTGTCGGACTCGGGAACCTTCTCGGACTCGGGAACTTTCTTGTCGTAATCGGGAGCCATCACGGAACTTTGAACTTAACCCTCTATTCAGTCCCCGGGGTTATTACTGAATAAAGGTTTGCTTCAAAGTTCCGTGATGGCTCCCGATTACGACAAGAATGTTCCCGATTACGACAAGAAGGTTCCCGAATTCGAAAAGAAAGTTCCCGAGTCCGAGAAAGTTCCCGAGTTCGAGAAGGTTCCCGAGTCCGACAAGAAATACCTGAAACGTTGTATAGATAACAATGAATATGAGGACAATAGTCCGAATAATGCAGATAATAGTAATCATCAGGCCTCATCTCAAACATTCAGAGAAATAGCGGTAATTTAATCCGTAAGATTCAAACGGAAGTGGGTTTTTTTTATCTATTAAAAAAATGCAAAAATACGGTTTATTTTTATTCTTATCTCTAAGAAAATGAAGATTGGAATATTTATGACCAGGCTCGCGGTCGGGGAGACCTTCCCGATCAATCGGCTGGTCACATCAAGCCCTAGCACCTATATGATTGCCCCAACTCTATTGCCCTTATGACAAGCCCCAATCCTTTTTATCATATATGTGCTAGAAGGCGGTGTCTGAGGGTTTTCATATCCTGGGTATGACGTTAAACTCTATCATATGGTGAAGTTCCAATTCTTGAGCTCTGGGGAGTCTGAGGTACCCCGTCATCACCATTACTCCCAGGTCCACTCTGACCCGCAGCGGTAGTGCTTGCTACGGTATGGGTTAAATAGAAAAAATGAGTTTGCAAAACTGTGTTTAAAAAATTGAGTCAAAAAAATTGAGTACCTATGAAGAATGAATAAAACAATCGTCTTCGGCATCAAATGACCCAACAAGGGTTGACATGCCGTAAAATCAAACCAACCAACCAACTAACAACCAGGTTCGCTTCGTTTCCCTTTGCTGCGTCCTGTCCGAAGCCAAGAACAGAATGGAGAACAGATACTACACTTTGATCCTAGACAGAAGGCCAGCTAAAGAGTTTAGTGTACTTTTGTCTTTAAATTTTTGGCACCAGTTAATTTCTTTTTTTTCCAGCGGATTTTAGTGAATTGTGTTCCAATGTGAACAGCTGATATAATCAAAACCATACAAGTACTGAAAAAAAAAATCTCGTATTAAAAAATATATACATTGAAAAGTAAAACGTCACACGCCTATACTTCACAGTCAAAGTTTATACGCAATAACGATAGATATCTTTAAAGATCTTAAAAACTCAAGAGCCATAAATAAAAACGGCAGAAAAAAAATGATAACATATTTGTAGTAGTAGTAGTAGTAGTGGTGGTGGTGGTGGTGGTGGGTGATGGTGATAAAATGGAATAAAACAACAACAACAAAAACAACCCCCATTGCGAATTCAAGAACAAAAAATTGAATTACAGCCTAACTGACGTAGGTAATGGCAGCAAGAAAAAAAAATTGAAACTAGAAAAGGAATTACTAACCTCAACAGCTGAGAACAAAAGTTTTTGAACGTACAACATCAAAGCTTTAACGCCCTATCAGTGAGGCTTAGAATACCCTGACTGTATCGACGAGGGTGAGGTAACCCCCCCCCCCAAAAAAAATGGATATTACACTGAACTACATCTGGTAGTGAGACTCCAGTTCTGGAGCTCTGGAAATGTGTGGAGAACACCTTCATTGCGATTAATCCCAGGTAAACTCTGGCCCGGAGATTTAGTATCTTTTAGGGTCCCTACGATCGATCAAATATATTTGTTTGAAATTTATAATTATTTACACTAGAATGCGACGTGCTGTCCTGAACAAATCCTGGAAGCAATACCTCACAAAAAGCAGCTGCAGTGATGCTGAGAGCTATTATATTTAGTGCGTCCAGAGACGCACATATTTGCTTTGAATGAGTCCCCGAGAAATTTGATGGGTCCCAACTAAAGTTTCTTAATAAATTGAAGGCTTTTTATTTATGATCTGAGAAACAACTAAAGCCGTATAACTCCTGACTTGTAACATATCCTGTGTAATTCGTTTCTAAGAAACTATTGAAATGTATTTACAATTAGCTTGAAATTGTGAGGGAAGAAAAAAATTAAGCACTGGGACGCTTGAGTGTGATTTTTATGCGTCCTTTTAGATTTTTAATTGTCAGGGACGCATCTCTGGGCTGTACAGTCATTTCCTCCTGTTACACAAACCACATCCAAATAAGATGATCAAGACACGCTGGACACTGTTGGGGAAGTAAGAACGACACATAAGTAACCTTTTCTTGTGGACACCTATACATGGATACACCAGAGTGAGCTGACCAGCAAAGACTTACATTGATCAGCTAAGAATGTATCGGGGCAATTAAAAAAAATTACACAAGTGTCTCTGTGTTATAATAAGTTGACCAACGTTGGAACAGGCACTCAGAGATAACCCAGAACCAGAGAGACGTCCGTCCAGAAAAGAGAAACCTCGAAATGACCTAATACGGATATTTGAATAACTAGCAAATATATGCACCCTCCGGGTGCAAGTATTTAAGTTTTGATGTAATAAAATATATTAAATTAGAAAGCCCAATGAAACTAAATAAGAATGCAGATTACAAGATTTGAAATCAGAAAATAGAACAACTGAAACTTTCTCTTCCATCACTCCCGTCTTTCACTGCTAAATTTTCCTAATTTAACTACTTAGTTAAAATAGGAAATAAAGAATAAAATTATAGCTATTTCTTCTTGTTAATGGATTTCTTTTAAGATTTGTTAAAGAGATTTTTGCTCATATTCATTGAAATAAAACCAAACAATTAGAAATCAGTAATACCAAGCACATATTTATTAGAATCAAATTCTTAATATCAATATGCAAATTAGCCCTCCCATACACACTGTAAACCACGATTTTGTTGTATATATTAATACAATTGCATGTTATTAATATGTAGCTCCGCCCAACAGGGTGGGGGTTACGAGTTAATAGCGTCGATCCCAGGGGGCCATCCCCAGGCAACACCTGCCCCCTCGATTTAAAGGGGCAGGGCTGGGTTTATTGCCCAGTGCCTGAGGCGCCCTCTTGAGGGGAATGCCGACGGGATCGACGCAATTTTTCCCTGCCACTCCATGAGCTTCGGTTTGTGGGTGATCCCACGTTAATAGGACTTTGTGCCTGACCCGTACAAGTGGGGTACGCGGTAAATATCATGTAGCTCCGGCCCACGCCGGGGTCCAGTGGCTTCGGCCCTGGATCTTTACGAGTTAATAGCGTCGATCCCAGGGGGCCATCCCCCCAGGCAACACCTGCCCCTCGATTTAAAGGGGCAGGGCTGGGTTTATTGCCCAGTGCCTGAGGCGCCCCCTTGAGGGGAATGCCGATGGGATCGACGCAATTTTTCACCTGCCACTCCATGAGCTTCGGCTTGTGGGTGGTCCCACGTTAATAGGGACTTTGTGCCTGACCCGTACAAGTGGGGTATGCGGTAAATATCATATCATGTAGATCCGGTCAACACCGGAGGTCCAGTGGCTTCGGCCCTGGATCTTTACGAGTTAATAGCGTCGATCCCAGGGGCCATCCCCCAGGCAACACCTACCCCTTGATTTAAAGGGGCAGGGCTGGGTTTATTGCCCAGCGCCCGAGATCGACGCAATTTTTCACCCGCCACCCCATGAGCTTCGGCTTGTGGGTGGTCCCACATAAATAGGGCCCTCGTGCCTGACCCGTACAAGTGGGGTACGTGGAAAATATCATGTATATCCGGCCTTCAGGGCGGGGGTCAAGTGGCTTCGCTCCTGGACCTGACCAGCTAACATCGTTGATCCCAGGGGCCATCCCTCCAGGCAACACCTGCCCCCTTGATTTAAAGGGACAGGGTTGGGTTTATTGTCCGGTGCTTGAGGCGCCCTCTTGAGGGGAAATGTCGACGGGATCAATGCCTTTTTTGCACCCCCACCCATGAGTCGCGGCTTTTGGGTGGTCCCACATTAATAGTGCCTTGTGCCTAACCCGTACACGTGGGGTACGTGATAATATCTCGTAAGTAGATAAGGCCAACAGAATTAATAATATGAGCAGTGATATAATTTCGGTTACACAAACACACTCACACACACACACACACACTCACACACACACACAGAATCTCCATTATAATAAGATTTACGAAGAGAACCACGCAAAAGAAAGATAAGTAAAAGTAAAGTTGGCGAAGAGTCTATCCTCTTTTCTCTAGCGCTAGACTAATGGATTGTTTTTGTGTCTGAGGTAGAGTGCTACACTTACCATTGTCCACTACTTTACTGCACAGACCCAAACTCTGTTACTCATGCACTGAATTGGCAGGGGCCGATTTCAAACCAGGGACCACAACGTTCTACCGGCTGAGCAAAGAAGAATAGAAAAATATTTTATTTAAGAATTTAATTTAGCATTCAAAATCCCGAAACGTGGCTGATGCTAGAAGGTGGTGGCTGAGGGTCTTACTGTCATGGGTATGATATTGAACTTCATCTAATGGTGAAGTTCTAATTCTGGAGCTCTGGGGAGTGTGGAGTACTCCTTCATTACCATTACTCCCAGGTCTACTCTGACCCGGAGTGGTAGTACCTGTTAGGGTCCCATCTAGGGGTTAAATAGGAAAAAAATGAGTTTAAAATTGTTACAAATTTTTTTTGAATACCCATCAAGCTTGAATAGAACAAAACGTCTTTGGTAGGAAATAACCCAACAGGGATTGACGGGCCGTAAAATCCAACAAATGAAATCAAAATCGTGGCTGAATGCGTGCCTTCTTACGTTATGTCGAATGCAATAAAATTTGGTTATTCTTGTGTAATTTTCATATATTTGTCTGTCTATTCAAATACTTATGGGAAGAACTGTGTGTGTGTGTGTGTGTGTGTGTGTGTGTGTGTGTGTGTGTGTGTGTGTGTGTGTGTGTGTGTGTGTGTGTGTGTGGCTTGGTCTCACGGCGAAAGATGATTGAAGAGGTTCTTCCACGTCTGGTACCTTTCTGGTATTTACTGATGTTTGGCTATTTAAGCTGGTTGGAATTAGTGTTCGGTATTTTGAGAAATGCTGGGTGGTTGAACGATCCTGATGTTTCGTCTTAAATTTGATTCTCTGATATCCGATATTTGTCTCACAAGAATTCTGCCAACGATGGGATTGAATATCTAAAAAGCGAATATTGTTGAAAAAGACAGACATATTATGGATATTCTAGCCACAAAAGTACCCAATGACTCAGGTGAACTAAGTATATATATATATATATATATATATATATATATATATATATATAATACGCACGGGGATTGTTAAAAATATTTTAAAACGTCAATTAAAATTGAAAATTAACTTTTTAATGTTTTCTTTTACGTTTAATATAAAGAACAATTTCAAGTTTATGTGTTATAAAAAAGAAAAAACAAATTTCTCTTACATAAAACCTAAATTTTTGCATTTAAAAGTAAATTCCCGTAAATTCACGCAAATTCTTAATCTTTGTTGACATAGTTATCGCATTTGACGTGTGCACTATTTCTTTGTATGGAGAATCGTACGTATAATAATTTCTTTTCTGAAGTAAAAACAAATTACTAATTTAGCATTTCCTTGATGTCTCACGATTTAACTTATGTGCCTCAACAACCCAGCGCTGCAACAAAAAACAACAACAACTACTAGAGTTTTTCTCAAAAACCAAAGCGTATATCATTTCCGTTGGATCCATCCATCAATAAGAATGACGACAATTTGTAATTCAAACATTATTTTCAAAATTTTAAAAAATAAAAACCGATATATGTTACGTCATTATTTTTAGCTAGATATTTTTTATACAATATTTTCTTTGATACGATTTTGATATCCGCTAAACAGAAGTATTTATTTTATATTTTATAAATTTTTAAAAATCCCTAAAAAAAAATAAACAAGTAGACAAGAGGAACTTTTGATATAAAATTCTTTAGAAAATAATCTAACAATTTAGGAAAAATAAGAAAAAAAGATACATATTTTTTCTTATTTACGAGATTTAATGTTTAAGATGCCCTATTACCCAAACCGAATTAGTTGCGATTTAGTTTTTTTTTTACATATGTTCCGTCGTTAAATTATCTTTCCAAAAATGTAAAAATTATTTATATCCCCCCCAAAAAATAAAGAATCTTTCTACGGGGGATCAATGCGCGAAACAAAAACTAACGAAAAAAATAATTAGCCTTTTCAATTTAGTAAATATTTATTTACAATATAAGTTCGTCTTTTATTACTTCATATAACGAAAGTTTTATTATAATCGGATAGTTTATTCTATATGATTTTTAGAAGAATTTCCTGTGATCACTCTTTTTTAGAGCCTGTGAGAAAATGCATATCCCTATATATATATATATATATATATATATATATATATATATATATATATATATATATATATATATATGCACATACAGTACTAGAGAAGAATACTTGGTATCATATATATTTGTACAACAAATGATCATAGTCAAATCATCTTCATCAAGTTGTGGTGAGAGCAGGAATTCCCACGACTCTCTCTCGCCATCCGTCCCTATCGATCATCGCTCCTATCAAGTCCTCAGCATAGTATCCAGTATATGCACAGTTGTTGTAGGTAATATTTTACTGGTCGGTCAACACTGATGTGTTGATGTGTAGGTGTACACAAGCGAACGTTACTTAGGAGTTCGTTTTGGCTCCCCCAGTAATATCCCGTGCAATTTAAGAAAATGTTGTTTTTTCATATATGTACTTTGTGAAGTTTCACTGTTGTATTTTTTAAATGCCATCCACGTCATCAAATCTTTTAATGCTATCCACGTCATCAATTCTTTTAATGTTATCCACGTCATCAAATCTTTTAATATCATCCACGCTAGTATATAACCAGGGGCTGCAATTTTGTTTTATTCATACTTGATTGGCATTGAAAAAAAAATTAAACTCATTTTTTAAACACATGTTTGTTAACTCATTTTTTCTATTTAACCCATAGATGGGACCCTAACAGGTACTACCACTCCGGGTCACAGTGGACCTAGGAGTAATGGTGCTCTCCCCCAGAGCTCCAGAATTGGAACTTTACCGTTAGATTAAAGTTAACGTCATGACCAAGACATCAAGACCCTCAGCCACCGCCTTCTAGCACATATATGATAAAAAAAAGGTCCAGGGTTTGTTACAAGGACAATAGTGTCCAGAAAATCATATAGGTGCTAGAGCTTGACGTGACCAGCCGATAGATCGGGGGTGCTTCACCGACCGCTCGTCTCGCCTCAGCAAGGGCTAAAAGTGGAGTGTTGCATGTCATGGACGGCTCAGCCACCAGGTCTACAAAATGTAGTGGAATAAATTATTCGTTTTAAATCTTCTTTAATACCGTTGTTACTTTTGATAAATTCTACTTTTCTTCAATTTTCAAGGGTAAATGGAAAAATAAATATTAAAACAGAGAAAACGAAATCAAAATCCAAAGAAATAACAGAAATAGATATTTCCAAACATTTTTTATAATTTTCTGTTTGTGTGTGTTGTCTGTCAACTCAGGTACACCTTCCTCATGTCAATATGTCAAAATTATTTCTTCTTACATTATGAAACAAAATAAATTTCCTCCTGCTTTGTTGTATTCTGCTGTATTCTGTTGTATTCTGTTGTGTTCAGTTGTATTCTGTTGTGTTCAGTTGTATTCTGTTGTGTTCAGTTGTATTTTGTTGTATTCTGTCAATCTTAGCTACACCCTCCTCGCAAATGTGAGTTGTCAAATCTAACCATTCTCATGTTAACAAAAAGAATTTCTCATGCTCAGTCGTGTGAGTTGATTTTCTATAATCTTAGTCACTAGTCCACCACAATAGTTCTGATTAAGAATCTTATTAAGAATTTTTTAAAAATCTACTAGCAAAATCCCACCCTCCGGGCGGTGTAAAAATTATTTAAAAAAAATAGCCTGAAGGGATGGGAATTAGAAATCCAATGTCAGAGAGTTTGTATCATAGTAGTAGTCATCGGGGCGGCCAAAGTCGGCATCAGCCAATCAGCGAGAGAGTTTATCCCCTTTTTCACTATCGCTAGACAAAGGAGATTATATTTGCATCTGAGGTGGAGCGCCACACCTACCATCAGCTCCTTACTTTACCACACAGATCCCTGTGCTACTCATACGCTGAGTTGCCGAGGGTCGGTATCGAACTAGGAACGTTGTGATTTCTAA